>BQMF02000121.1:600000-980076 GCA_027922465.2 Turritopsis dohrnii | reverse complement strand
TTAACACGCAATGATTTTAACGGGCAGGAATTTAACGCGGTCAAGGGACTACTTTACATTCCCAATGAAGTTAACGTGGTTTCAACCAGTGGATTTCAAGTTATATGAAATTTACGCGAATCTGAGACGTTGCGCGTCGGAGTGGAGTATACAGATATGACATAACTGGACTCAAATCACGGGTCGCAGCTGTCTTTTTTATATTTTAAACCACACGAGGGAATGGATATTGTTCAAATGTTATAGCTCACAAAGAAGTGAGAGTTGTTTTCTCGTTGTTAAAGTTTCATCAGTTCTAAACCTTGAAAATTGTAAACCTTCCTTTCCTATCGCCTTTTTTGTTATAGATAGCTCCCTGTGTTATAGCTATCTACTATTTCGGTATTAAGACTTTCAAATATCGGGTAAAAATCCAGTGATTAGGAATTGCTGTCCTGTTATCATCATTTTTCCCAGAGGGCGCGCCTTTTTTCTTCGTATAAATTCCTCAGCAAATAAATGAAAAATGGTTGCATGTAACACGCAATATGTTCGACTTAGCATCGTTTTCCACATCCTCCAATTCTTGTATGCGAAATAATTTCAAAGTACAAGCTAAGTTAGAAGCATCTTATTCAGATCGTGAAAAACACGTGCATTCTATTAATTTTGACCAATCATCAGGCGAATGTAATATGTAACACACTTCGTTAAACAGAGTTCTTAAAAGCCGTTTTCCATTAAGTGGAATCATTGGTGCGTGCTTTGTTTTTACAGCACACATAAAGCCCTCCAAAGTTAAGCGGATGAATGTATGCTGCCTCGTGGAAATCAACCTTTAGATGTTAAAGTCCCTGATGAGAAATTTTATCTGTCGTAATTTCTGTTGCTTTGTTCTAGCCGTTAGTTATGCACAACGTATTTTCAAAAAGCTGATAAATGTCAGTGCTTTGCACGTCAAACTATCACATCAAAGAAGCACATCGAGGAAGGTGGAGTGGTATGTTGTTGAGTTCTATGTTCACACACTATTATGCGTTTTTCTATATCACTTAATCTTTGTTTGGATGTATCGCAACCAGAATTGTCTTCATTTATTAAAAGTGATTTTTTGTTCGTTCTTGCTTTTGAACATAGGTTTACCTGACAAGATGCATGTTTTGTTTGTGTTTGATATTGTTATGTCTTTGCTCTCTGAACTAAACAGATATGCTGTAATACATCGCTCTTTAAACTAACATAACTTTCAGTCACGTATAATATGATTACATTTTGTTAGAAAAACACATTCTTGCGTTGAATAAAAATACTTTATGCTTCCTTAAAGCATTCCACTTGTTGCGCATAACACCTACATCTAAAAGTTTAAGATTAAAAACAACATCACAAGCGTATCACGGCTTGGTAGTCTCTTAAATTTCTCAAGACCTAAACCTCTATGTGGCTTCTTGAACGAGAAACTCATGTGTTGAGTATTGAATATGGAGCCATCACCTCGTTTTTAGTCTAAGTTGGTGCATAGCCAAACAAGAATGAATAGCTACAATTTATGAAGTCCAGGTTTTCTTCAAAGATAAAGTGGAGAATACTATTTAAGTTACCTTAAGAAGCAAAGTTTCAATTTTTTAAGACCTATACTATTAAAAGCTTTTATGAAAAAGTTTTCAGTACTCAGTACTCGGTTTCTTAGAGGGTTTTTAATAAGAAGAAACTATAACAGAGAGGGAGAATATCTCATTTTTTATATGCACACAAAATCAACCCTTCCTAGTAGCTTATTTTGAATTTAATCAAGTAAGAACTGAATTTGAAAGCTTCCAGTTTAGAAAAAATTCGATGCTTTAGCATCTGCTAAAAAACCCTAAGCTGTTTGTTAAAACCACATGAGAATTACAACAAAAATACTTTTAAGAAATAAACATTTTACTTAAGTGCTATCTGACAATACTAATTAAGAATCGCCAGTTATGCAAATACCATTATTTTTCAATTAAACGCCCCGGTGCATTCGTTTCTACTTGAATGGGCGTTTAATCGAGAGGGGCGCTTAAAAGAAGTGGATTTTATATTTTTTTAAAACTTGTTTTTCTGTATGCTAAGGTAAAAAAATAAATCTATTATCTTTTGTATTGTCATCAGAAATATTTGAAATAGTAGTCATTCATAGGAGGTGTCAATTCATGAAATATAAATGATAAACGTTGATTCTACAGAAAACTCATTTTAAATCATCCTAAAAAAAATAACGTTAAATATGCGCTCATCTGGAACATTCAACTGTTTTCTCTATTGGGACATAGCGTTCACTGAGTTTTAAAAGATTCACATGTGTATACACATCACCTTATGTGTATACACATCATCTTATGTGTATACACATCACCTTATGTGTATACACATTACCTTATGTTTCCCCTCAGCAAGCAGAGAATGGCAACTAGACAAATCTAATTAAAACTGCAAAACATAAGAAATAATAAAATGACTTGAAAGTTTTTTTGTTTCTTCCTCGCAATCCATCTCCAATAACCAAGGAACATTTACAAGACGATTCGTATAGACTCGTACACTGACAGCTAATCAATCTAAGGCTAGTCATCTGACGCTAGTGAACAGGATGGAAGTAACTCGTAAATTCTAAATGGTCAAAAGTGAATGGGGTATTACCGCTCAATTTAAAACACTGTTAAGGTTACATTGAGCAGTTTTTGAAGTCAAGAAACAGAATCTTTAGGGTAATCTTTTCATGACGAAAACCATTATTCCTTTAACAGATTTCACCAAGTCGTGAATCAGATTTCAGAAAAACAAAGTTTTTGGCCAGCCTCGAATTGATCGATACTTACTATCTGCGTGATGTTTATTTTCTTTCTGAATGTCACCAAATATTCAAGATCCTTAACTAAGGTTAATTGCATGACTGATCTGACATGATTTAGCCTTATTAACGTATCACTTAGTGTCAACTTAGTTACTGGTTCCTTACTTAATGAATTGATAAACTCTGTTTAGAATCTGACAATGCCCTGGTTTATCGCATTATTTTTTCTTCTGTTCGGACATCATGCAACTTCCGGTGAAAATTTGGACAAACTACTGTCAGAGTTCAGTCACAAACTCGATATGACTGGAGTACAGATGATCGACAGCATGTACGCTGCTTTGAATGATCGAGTCAGAAGGAACGCTCCTGAAATGGAAGAGAAAAATTCCTACGCTTTGGAAGATGGTCGTCATGAAAGAAAACGTAGATCAGCTGTTGTACTGGACATGGTAAAAGCTGCCAGAAAAACCGGCAACCGAGAAGGTAATCTTTGTTAGATGAAAATATTCTAAGATTGAAATAATACTTTATAATTTATAAATATCAGTTGCTTCAACAAGACATATTTTCAAATGAACTAACCAATTGAATTAGACACAATTAGACACACTTTTCAGGATTTCAGTGATATCGCTGTTTGCTTTCCTTTGTATCGAACGAAATTGATTTATTTTAGAGTTGGACCTGAGATCGTCAATTCCAATGCAGAAAATGGATTTCGTGCATCAGGCATCTGATATTGTACCATTTGAGCTCATCCATTCCGCTGGTACTATCCATTTCTTTGCAGTAGCCAATCAGCACTCTCCTTCTGGCAGTCCCCACTCCACTGTTACTATTCTACGATACAACACAACCACTGGAGTATTCACTGTGAATCAAGTGTTAAGTGAATTCTCTCCTTATGAGATTGAAGCTTTCAAAACTGAAAAAGATGGAATTGTGAAGCATTTTCTGGCCGTGTCAGGCGAGTCCCATTTAAGTTTTTGTCATTTTTAAGTGATTTAACTTTGTATTGACTTGTAGTGATGAAAACTTAATATTGTTTAGGGTACACCGAAGAGAATCAAGCAAGCCTTACCAAAGTTTCGATCTATCTTCTCGGACCTGGTCCACACTTTCGAGCTATCAAAATCCAAGAAATTCCAAGAAATAACGTACGCACGTTAAAGCACGTCACCATCCGAGCTACCACCTATTTGCTTACTGCAACGTACTACCAAGAAACGGCACTTCAAGGAAGATCTTATTCATCACCTAGTCAAATTCTTGTTTATCACTTTGACGCCAACACCAACATTTTCCACTTCCATTCCAGTCTTCCCGGGTCAGGTGTCGTCGACATCGATTCGTTTACATCGCGCCAGAAGACGTACCTAATAGTCGCCAACTACCGCAACGATGACAGTAGTTTAGATATTTTTTCCTACGTTTATCAGTATAGTGATGTTCGTCGTCTGTTTGAATTGACACAGTACCTTAATACCCATGGTGCACGAGACATAGAGCACTTTACTTTGGCAAATGAGGATTACATCGTTGTTGCGAATGAAGCCACAGGTACAGTTTCAAACAAAACCTTCAGCATTTATTCAGATGTTTACAAGCTGGAACAGAAGAAATTTGAATTGGTACAAAGTTTGGAAACCTACGGTGCTATCAAATGGAAACATTTGTCAGTTCCGAACTGCAAGCAGGATGTTTTGTTAATATACGCTGATCCAAAGGGACAATGTGGGATCAGTTTGGTGTGTTTTCCTTCTCCCACGATCGTGAAAGTTTCTCCGCCGTCCCCCTTCTCCATGTATCATTTGGACCACTGTAAAATGACACTTATCGACCACATCCCGTGTCTTTGGCAACATTTTCGACAGTAGATCTGGAGACGGGAGATTACAGTTTGTTTGTCATTATTGGATCGAACGACACAAGTCAGGGCAACAACATGTTCAAATTGACGTATGATATCATCCTTACCGACAGTCCCGTTAGACGCCTTCAAACGAAATGTACTCGAGCAAATCCAATTGTTGAACTCCAGTTTGAACGACGCGAAATCATTATTACAGAGAGCGAAAGACACACTTGAGGATGCTGTTATTGTGAACAAAGAACAAGAGATCACCGGTAAAAAAACCTTAACAATGCTCACCGCTACCACAGCACAAATTTCTACTATGAACATGACAGAAGGCAGTATTCTATTTTATGAGAACAACAAAACATACAGAGCTGACCCAAAAATCGTCCCGTACGTTTCTCTTACTGATCTTGAACGGAATACATCGATACATAATGTGACCATCAACCACATCCTTCATTGGAACCAACATTTCTGTACACCAACAGGCCCCAGAATGTTAGTGGAATACTGTCATTTACCAATATATCCGCACAGAGTGTCACTGTAAATCATGACCTTCAATTGTCCTCTGGTGAAGTTAATGGCGTCAGTCTAAATACTTTGGTAGATGATATCGTACTCTACGATACGGACAACCTAGTTGCTGGCACAAAGACCTTCTTCGCGTCGGTAGCTATTCAAGGTGATATAACTGTTAGTGGTTTCGTGAATGGATTCAAATTGAACGAAGATATTATGTTAAACGGAACAGAACAAGTTGTAACTGGACCAAAGATATTTAGTAACGATGTAAAGATAACAACAGACTTGCAGATTGGTCGCGTGAATGGATTCCTCATACCAGACGATGGCTTCCAGTTAAACAGAAGTTCAATAGTGTCTGGTGTTAAAGTCTTTTCTGAAAGTGTCGCAGTTGAGAACGTCGATATCATGGAGAATATCAATAACTACAACATGCAAGAAATAATTGATGACAGAGTTACCAAGACTGGTCAACAAACAATCACTGGTCATAAAACCATCTCATCAGTTTTCTCCAATGGTAATATTAAAATTCAAGGTCTTCTCAACGGCATCGACATTGAGGACTTGTATTCTAAAGTGTTACTGTCTTCTCATAATAATACAATTTTCGGTGACAAAATCTTTGAAGGAAATATTACGATCTTGGGAAATTTAGATGTTGATGGAGGAATCAATAACAGATTTTTACCGGCTAAGGTGATGCTTACATATTCCAATCAGAACATTACTGCAAGGAAGACTATCGAGGGTTCAACTGCGATGGAAAGTGACCTTTCCGTTACTGGTACTGTTGATGGGATCAACACCAGTGATATTGTCACTCTTCAAGGTATTCAGAATATCACTGGATCAATAACATTTGCCAATTCCCTTTATGTTAACGGTAGTGTCACGCTGGCTTATAACTCTACTGTTAATGGCGTAGATATTGACCAATTTGCTCAGATGTGTTTGTCACTTTCTAAGAATCAAACATTGTTAGGTGTCTTGTTTTGGGAAAAGTTAGAACTTCATAAGCCTGACATACAAGGTAATGTTAATGGAGACAGTATCCAATCATTGGAGACGACATATTCAAATTCCTTGCAAATATCTGGCAACCAAATCATACCTGGTAAAAAAACGATCACTCAAAACGCCAACATTCGTGAAGATCTAGATGCGGAATTAATCAATGGATTCCGTGTACCCGAGGATTTTGTAAACTTGGAAGACGATCAAATCGTGAATGGACATAAGATCTTTACCAACGATGTCGTTTTCAACGAACTGAATGGTGTGAGTCTACTCAATCAACGACAGATCGATGAGTTGTTCAACAGCGTCATTCTCCAATATGAACATGATATCATTAGCGGCTACAAGACATTCATTGGAAACGTTACCATCAACAGCAACGCATCCATTACCAACTTGAATGGCATCAATTTGAAAGAAGATGCTATGTTCTTGAGAACTGAACAAAACGTCACTGGCATGAAAACATTTAGACACGCCACATTTCCTTTGGTCATTATGATGGATAACGTTGGTGTTGAAACTACCGTTGACACAGTCGATCTTTCCGAGCTGGACTTATCTGGAATGATGAAATCACGAAACGAAACCGTAACTGGCAATATGTGTTTCGAGCAGACAGACTATAATAGATCAGTCGATTATGTCAATGGCATTGACTTGTCTGAACTAAGAGATGATGTCGTGACACTTAATACTGATCAAGTAATTCCTTCAGATAAAATCTTCACAACAATGATTCTTCACAGTAACCTAAACACTACCTCAACAATTGATTTGATTGATGTATCCGAACTTGCAAAACAAACCGTTTATTCGAATAGTCCAGCCTCAGTTAGTGGGAATGTGACTTTTAACAACATCAGGATACTGGGGGACCTTACTACATCCTCAATAGATGATACCAAACTATCTGAATTGGTGCAAGATTTGCTGTTTAAATCCATGAATGAGACGATCAATCACCTCTTTATAACTGGAAACATTCATACAAATAAAATGGAGATTGAAAGAATTAACGATTTGCACTTGGAAACCGATGTTGTTTACAAGAGTCGAAAGCAGAACATCAGCGGAACGAAAACATTTAATCATTCCACCATTCAAACATTTGCCATTAATGGATTTATTAATGGAGTGAATCT
The DNA here is from genome assembly GCA_027922465.2 of Turritopsis dohrnii. Lineage (NCBI taxonomy): Eukaryota > Metazoa > Cnidaria > Hydrozoa > Anthoathecata > Oceaniidae > Turritopsis > Turritopsis dohrnii. Next base: position 972,722 of record BQMF02000121.1, on the reverse strand, counting down.
GACCGATCTTCAGCAGCAAGTTGTTTATTTGGACCAAGACCATGCTATTACTGGTGAAAAGAAATTCTTGGATAACATAGTCATCAAAGGGAATATTACTTACACTGGTTTAGTGAACGAGCTTGATTTGGCTAATTTACAAATTGTTAGGACTGATGGGTAAGTTGATTGAGTCCTTTACTTGTATCACGGTATTTCTTATTACAACATGCTGACTTTCTTTTATTCATTAAGGGTACCGTCCCAAACCGTCACAGGTTCCAAGGTGTTTGCAGATACAGTGCATCTGATAGAAATGCAGACTAAAACATTCCATGGATATTCCTTTGAAGAGCTGATTAAAGAAGCTGTGATGATCAACAAAGATGAGCTCATAGAAGGACATGTAATTTTTGAAAACGACGTAGAAGTAAAAAACACAGTTAATTTCGAAAGCGACATCCTGATGCAGGGAAACATAAATGGCGTTGACATAAGAGAATTTGATCAAGGCGTATTGAAAAACTTTGGTGTCCAATTCATTAGGAACTTCACAGAGTTCAAAGGGAATGTAAAAACCGAATTTTTACAAGTTGACGGGAAAATTAATGGAATTGATTTGGACAGTGATTTGATGACCAAAGCAACTCAACAAACCATCACAGGTTAACTTCTTGATTTTAATTAAGGTTTTCTTACAATTATTTCAGATAATAACTCAACTTTTTTTAATGTTTAGGAACCCACATTTACCATGATATACATATGTTGGGCGATACCACAGTAGGACTGTTCACAAATGATGTCAACTTGACGGATGTTGCATTGGATACGCTTCTCACTGCGTCGAACGATACGCAGTTCGTCTCTGGCTTTAAAACGTTTTCTTCTCTTGAGGCTGAAAATATATCGTCAAGTGGTCTTGTAGATGGTATATATGTACAACCGGATGTTTTCCTGACCCTGAATACACCACAAACTATTCCGGTTCTAAAGAACTTTACTGAAACATTCTATTCTGAAAATTTGAACGTACAAGGTAGGGACCATCGTTGTAGTCGTTTAACAACTTTTTTAGTAACACATCTTAGCTATGGAGATCTATCTCTTGTATCCTTAGGTTTAGTAGCAGGCGTAGACCTACATATGCTCAACCAAACACGTGTTCTGAAGACTGGTGATCAAATAATTAACAGTTCTATCAAATTTACCAACAACGTGCTTGCTGACGAGAATATCATCATAACAGGTTTAGTTAATGGAATAGATTTGTCAGAATTTAACAAAGAAAGCCCCGATTTAAGTGAAGACCTGGATGCACTAGAGAGCGAATTGAATCGCACTTTATCAACCCAGTGTAACACGTTGACTTACATCAAGGACTCGCTGTTAGGTACGTTTTGGCATTCAAATGCATTGTTCATTCTTGATAATGTTGCTGCTTAACTTCCATCTTTTCATCTCTTGCCTAGAATCTCCTTATAAATTGGATTTCTTTGAACACCATCAAACACTGCAGTATCATGCTATGGAAGCAACATACTTCGAATTGGATTTGAATCATTATTTGGCTCTAACATTGCCTACCGAACCATCCACCAACTCTTGCACGTTCTTAACTCTTCTTCGTTGGGACAAATTACAAAAGATGTTTTCTGCATATCAATCTATTCCCGCTGTTGATCAAATGCAAGTAAAATATTTTTCGACAGGATGGAACTCATCATTCCTGCTAATCGTGAATAACAAAGACAACTGCAGTGGATTGATGATACAAGGTCCAACACAGTTGTTTATCTGGGATTCCAACACGAATAAGTTTGTGTTCCATGCTGCTATCGCCAGCGATCAAGCAACAGACGCTGATGTCCTCCTAAAAGACGATGTTGCGTATATATACGTGGTCAACTCAAACGTGTCTCTTTCAACATGGCTGCTTACTCCAACCGGATTATCATACGTTCATTCCCAGGAAGGACGACTACCTCAATTGGTTCATAGTTTTAAGACGGAAGGTTTTAATTTCGTTGCCGCAGCATACAGATACACAACGGAATCATCTCGTGGATTTATCGAAGTTTCTTCAGAGTCGAATGGCACCCTCACGAAAATCCAATCAATTGCTTTCAGGGGTGTAAGTCACGTCACCGCATTCGAAGCAGACCAGAAAGCATATTTGATTGTTGCAAACGATTGTGATTTTACGACAGATGGACATTCTACATGTCACGTATCAGTAGATATATATTGGCTATCGACACCAACTACTTTCGTGTGGTTTCAGTCAATTCCGGCATACAAAACAGCGCATATCTCGACGTATTCTATCGGCAAGACAACATACATGGCAATGACTCACTTAGATCGTTCTGTTGGTATCTATCAATTTCAATATCAACTTGGTTTTCATAAAGTAGATGATCTTTATTACAGTGGCGTACGAAGTACCACTTTTTTCAGAATAGCTTATAACGATTACATGACTGTTTCTAGAGGTACACTTGAAACTCCCGATTCTAAAATCTTGAAAATATCTCCGCTAGGTAAGTCCTTTCATCATCATTTCCATTACCATTTACGTCAGGCGATAAAGAAAAATAGTTGATATTGCAAGTAATAAGAAGACATTCGTTTGGAAAGATGTCTCCTTTTAGAATTTGCGAAGATCATCTCCGTCATATATACCCTTAACATTTTTGTTTGTTTTTATTTAGGTACTGACCCGCAAGTTATCCAATCAATGAACGAATGTTAAGAAATTATATAAAGAAGTCGGAAATAATATAATTAGCAAAATTGTGAAATAGTTGTACATAGTTAGAATATTAAAGAAAAATTGACAATAAAAGCTTTGTAATATTTTACCTTGAAGCTCAAAAGCTCGAAATCAAACATAATTATTGTACCTGGTGTTATTTTGGCCATCAATATGCGCTTTGCTTTGCCTGTTCCAAATTTTGAAGTTTTTAATGGCAGCCTATAGATCTCCTTACCAACAGGTTTTGATCCTGACATAAAATTATTGCAGATGTGAGTTAGATTCGTTGATCTTCTTTACTTTCTGTTTATCATTTTAACGGGAGTTGTATACATTATAGCATCGTAGCAACCTGTTGATATAAGAAAAAATTCCTGCATTGAGAAACAGATGATCCGTTTTAAACTAGAGGAGGGCATCTAATTACAAAGACATAGTCCAAATCCATTCTTTTGCAAGTTTGATGTAAGGGCTTGTTTACATTGCATCAATTATGTGTCATTGAATTAAAATCTTACTCTACAGAGGAAACAGTGAATTGTATTCAACGGCATTGCTTCAGTTTGGGATTAGTCATACGTATTGTTTCAATATTGTTATAACTTTACATGCCAATTTTGATTTCATCTTGTGTGTGCATAGGGTTTTAATATGAAAATGTAAGAAATTAAATCTTTCGGTTATAGAATGTAAACAAATACTAAGCCATATTTAAAAGCTTTTGAATAATGTATTCATGTTTCCTACAGAGATGTGTCAATTGAAGCAAACTGACTTTAAAGCGGAATTACATGATCACCGATGTATCCATACAGCGGAAAGCTAAACATTCAATGCAAAGATTAAGTAGATGTAGAAGTGGAATGAATTCGTTAGAGAAGGAAAACATTATCTTTTCATACAAACAATTAATCCTTGTACAAAAATACGTTTTTTCTGATCATATCTGTGCTTAACAACAGGAATATTCGACTTGCTTTTGTTGACTGGGAATTCATTTATTTGTAGATCTAGAAATGAAACTTTTGATTACAATAAAACTCTAAGGCCTGGTGTACACTGAACTCTAATAACCATCGTGAAATGATTAGCTATTTCGCAATAAAATAACGCAATGAGAAATCACAACTCCCTTCACTCCATAATTTGTAGATAGCCGAATAATTTTCTGCAATCTTCCGACGCGGCGATGTCAATAAAATTTTGACCTCCTGGACTGTCCTTATAATTTCAAACCATTTTCAGCATGAATTGTTTTTAATGTGTTTTCAAAATATGGCTTGCAATTACATTGATTCATAAATTTATTTAATGTTATAGCTACTCAACACCAAACATTAAGTTACTATAAGGAAATTTATACCCTAAAGCAATTATGTAGAAAATTCAGTTGTTAATTTTTTATATAAGAAATTGAGTCTTATACTGCTCTTTTATCGTCATTCTTTTAACAGCAAAATCTTTTCAAACCTTACAACAACGACACGAATAAAACAATTTCCGCTTCTTTTAAGTTCGAAAACCTGTGAATTAAAGCGTTTTGACGAGCGTATCACAGGACGTCAGGTTTAAAAATTGTGCCTTGCATAACAAAACGCAGGTGTGGACGAACATGTTGCAAAGTGTGAAACTTTTAATGCTGTGATGCTGTGATGACTCTAGGATGTTTGTATAAGTCGTTTATCATAAATCTTATGTCGCTAGAACTATGTAAGCCTCAAACATCTACCGCTGAACAAATATGTAAATTCATTGTATAACTTAAATATACTTAGTTAACAATCCCCTATTTCATAATCTATACAGTGCTTGTATCAGAACCTTTGGGAAAAAAACTGTCAACAAAATTGATATTTATATAGATTTTGCATGATTATAACACTTATAGTTTTTAATTACTTTTATTGAATGGTTTGTCCAATATTTTGTTGAAAATAAATAACTATGTTTCATCGTCTTCACAATATCAATTATGACGTGGTTATGTCATTGCGGCGAATGGTTTTGTTTCAAACAACAAAAACAAATGTTTATAGTAGCGCTTAATGTTTCAGGTTCGTTTCAATCACGTATATTTCTTTCTAGGTGGTGAAATTATTTGCGTACGGGTGTTATGTCTCATAACAAGGTAATATCTTTCTTGTTAATTGTTGGTTATTTACAAAGTTTATTGAAATTAACTAGAAGTTAACGAAATCTGTTTAGTTGAACTAGGAGGGCAGTGCACGCTTTTTTTAATAAGCACCAAGGAATTCTTAAGAGGTTCTTATTTGGTTCAGTGGTGCTTCTTTGATATCAACCAAGAAAACAGAAATACATACTCCAAGTTTTCAGAACAACCTACTTATATTTTGAATGCAGAAAGGAGGACTGTTGATACTGTTATATTCAAGGAAGTGAACTGTTTTGAAGATCGTGAGAAAACTAAAGTCTTTTACAAGGGAATCTCCACAAGGGAATCTCCGAAAGAAATCTATTCTTTTGTTTACTTCGATTGTTTGTTATTTTGATATTTACTCGTTTCCAGGACCCATTACTTATTGTTTTAACGAGGGATTCTCACTGCTGGTATCATTACATTACAACCCTCATTTTATTTGTAACAGTTCACTGCCTTTAAGGGTTTGAACACACTTATGCTAATTTGAATGAGCGAAAACATGAAAAGTAGTGAAAAGACATGATCATGATATGATTTTCAGCTTAGGGCTATTTACAGAGTCTCAACCTTGTTTATAAAAGTGTTTTTTTCGAAAAAAAGCGTGTAGGTTCTAGTAAATGCAATTTACTGTTAAAGAGCAAACAATTTCTTATCGGTCACTGAACAAGATGTGATATGAAACAACTGAGTCCGGCTAAACTCACTTTACTAGAAATAAACCTTAGTAATTCATCACAGAAATCCATACGCTGTCATATGCGAACCATGCCAGTTTAGCTAACCAGAATATCTCGTTTTGTTTATCGGAGATTAATCAAACTTTATTTTCGATTTCGATACTGGACTTGAATTCAAGTGGATTCCAGAGTGTGGCTTTCTGAACTTCACAACTTTTGGATGCAAATTCTCTTTTTCTCATGTAGAAAAACGAGGTATCTCCAACTGGTGATATTTTGTACTGTGTTGCAAACACTGAAAAATGAAACTCACTCAATTTATGACAAAGATTACAACGATACATACCAAATTTCCATAAATGATTAAATGCAATAAGTTTTTATAGTTCTTTGCAATCATGTTCCTTTAGGAATTTAAATAACGGTCTGTTGGATGAAAAATACTAACCGTCCATAAATTTCATCATAAAATTGAGTTAAGTTTGTATAGCTAGTTGGAAGCTTTATACATTTAAAAATGTTTTTATTTTATTTTCATTAATATCTCAAATACCATCAAAATTAACGATAGTAAATAAATCAAGTTTTAGCTATTGTAATATTGAATATTTTTACTTGACAAATTTGTTGTATTCACTCCGTCCAAGAGATTCCGTCCAACAGAGGTTCTACCAATCTTAGTCTTTTTACGCTTTAGTCATTTTTGTTCCAATATACATTTCAATATACATATAATTTTGACAAGATAATGCTCTAAAGAGATCCAAGTTAGGCAATTATAAACTAATTTGCTTGTTATTCGAGGTGGAATTTGACTGGTTATCAAAAAGTTTCATTGTATAAATTCTATCTATTCCATCTAACAGACTTACTAAAATTTGAACTGTTACGGTAGCAAGATTAAAGGCTTAATTTAAAGTCTTACTGGTTGTTTCACGTAAATTTAACAGTTTTCACTTATTATACACCTGTCAGTTTTAGAAGCTTCTCAAAGTATCAAATTCCATCCAACAGAATTTTTTAATTCAAAATATCACCAACTATAGCCTATCAAGTCTCGTTGTCTCAAATATAAATATATAAATATGAAAGTCTTACCTGTTTTAAATGAAGTCCATTACATGCCAGCTTGCTGCCCCCTATTACTCTGCGTAAGATTTTTTCTGACTCTGAGCATGTTTTGATTTTCTTTAACTCTTTCAATTACGTTTAGTAAGATTTATTCCTTTTGCTTTCTCTGATTGTAGTTAACCCGTCGAGATACTCCATCCAAGCTCAATCAAGGTTTGAGCATCGCCAAAATCTCATCGGTTGTCGTAAAACGGGACACATTATCGGTTAACAATAATCACGACAAAAGCACGCCATTATCCCTCATCGCTTCTCCGACAATCATTAAAAAGTTTCGACGAAAAAATGACGAAGTGAGTGTCGACGGGAAAGGATACGGCAACGCACAATTACAGATTGCAAACAGCAGGCAGTATATAGTGGAACAACAACACGAAACTGTCGATGACGAAAGACCACGGTCGAGCACGTGGGCAGGAAGAGTATCATCCGAACCAGTGCCTCTCGCAATAATGAACTTCGATTCAACGATTCACGAAAAAATAAAAAAATTCACATTAAACATGGAACGAAAATCGAAAAGTTTCAAAAAACTTCGAGAGCTCGTGGAAAAAGTGCTGCGCAAAAATCTCGAACATGCGCAATATGATCCTAAACTGTCAAAGATGCGCTGTACCCATTTAAGTCAAATTTTGGAAACGACGTTCAAAACCAGTTTGAACGTCGGTAATATTGAATACAAAGTTGTCGCCGTTGTTTACATCGGTGAAATCCGTGATGATGGTATGAGACAATCTTGTCAGTACAACTGGAATCCAAATACCGATTTATTTGTTATGGAGACGTACCGTCGAGACGACATGTTTGCAACTGGAATTGTGTTTGCGACATTGTTAGATAATCGAGATGATGTAGACGATAATTCGAACCACTTCTTTGACGAAAAGTTGGAAGATGACGAAATACTGATTTAAATATCACGTCGAACTTTTCTTTGGTGTCATGACAACTAAATATAGTGTCAACAAAAGAGGAGGATGAGAGTGAAGCAGGAAACAAAAACGTGAAGCCATTAACACTCAACCTTATTCCCAGAATTTGCTTGCTTTTCCAATGACGACGAAGAAAGTTCCGGTGTGCAAGTCAATTCAAACTGCAAATTCGTTGATGAAAATGACATTACAGTCTACTCTCGATAAGTGGAACCCCGGATAAGTGGAACTTTCATTTCTCCGGTCCCTGCATTAACAAACCTCTCCTATTTTATTCGGATAAGTGGAATCCTCGATAAGTGGAACCATTTTTTTCGGTCTCGTGGAGATTCCTTAACTTATCGAGAATAGACTGTAATTACGTGTTTGTAACCTTTGAAAATTTTTTTGAAATTTTTTGACATTAAGCAAGTAATAACCCGTAATTGCATGTTTCAAAAAAGCATCTGCATAAGGTCTTTCCAATGATTTATAACAGTGTTTGAGATAACATTGTTTATTTGTTACTTCGAACTTGGCCTCAATATTACTCATGAGTGAAAGGGTGAAATCCCATTTTTTATGATAATATTTCAATAGCTTTTACCATGAAGGTTAGCGGTGTTAAATTACTCACATTGGCTTAAAGATCTGTTGTAAAATAACGATCACAGTCATTCTGGTTCTAAAGGAAACTTATGAAACTTTCTTAATAACATAATAAATTTCAGGTCTCGCTTTAGATATCGGCTTGAGTATCCAGCGTTATTTCCCGCCAGCATCTCAGATTTAGTTTGACAAAATTCTGGAAAATAAAATCCATAAACGAGTGTTGATATTTTATGTTTGTTTAGTATTGCAAAGAAGAATCATTCACAACATTCAAGCAAATCTATATCTGTAACATATTATCTATCATGAAAACGGTAATAACTACGTCATCGATTTTGTTCCAGGAAAGTAACAGCTAAATTATCAGGCAACGATCTTGGTAACAAGACAAAAGTGCCGAAAATCAATCAGCTTTAAATGCTGAGCATTTTCTTCCAACTAATACAAACAGTAAAAGGAAATTATAAATAGTATTTCCATCAGTTTTGCAAGGCGATTTCTTGATGATGCGTTTCTGCGAAAATTGTGACTTGGTTCCCGTCCGTGATTACATAAATCTGTGTTGCAGCATGTTACCTAAAACATACAAAACACCTAAAGTCAATAAACATCGCTTAGTTGAAACCCATAATGGGCTTTTCCCAAATTTCTTTTTAAACACACTCACTGCTCACTGCGGAATGGAAATAACAAGTGTTTTTAGCTAAGTAATAAGTAATGTAATAATTGAAACAATATAGAAACGAGGCGAAACTTGATAACAAGGCATTAACACGGGATTTGAATAGCAATTCGGTTAATGCCTTAGAACTTATCAAGCCGTAAAGTCTGCAAAGCTCAGATTGAATCAACACAGCGTCTAAAAAACATTGCGATGTCTTGGGCGTATAGGAACACTTTGAGATTAAGATATAAAACAAAATCCGTGCTGAGATATTGTATAATAAGGGTAAAAGTGCTTAGCAAGCATTATTGTGAAGACAAATACAATCATTTTTATGTTTGCGCATCTCTTTTCAATTAGACTCCATTTATTTTCAGCCCTGTCGCACGATAGAGCATCAGAAAAAGAATCGATTTGAAGAGTTATTGCAATGTAGATAGTAAACACTACTCACGCTACAAGTTTTATGTCCACTTTCCAACAAGGAAGAGCAATAAAAGTCACAACCCAATGGTATCTGAGCACATAATTTTTGATAATTTGTAATCACTCTAGTTTCATTAAATGATATATAATTCCAGTTTGTGTATACAAGTGTCAAGCATACATCCTTCGCTTGGTGACAGGGTTGTTCGTATTGATCAGTCTCACAGTTGAGCTTGCTATCTGAAAGACATGAGTAGCAGGAAAGATACTGCCCTAAAAAGCATTAAAAGTTCACATTGACTATCATGCGCAATATCACCCACAACGAAGTTGCTAAAGGCATATTTGTGGCAAGAATCTACTGAAACTGCTTTTCAACAACTTTGTTGATAGAGGAAAGGTGGATGTCAATCTTTGTAAAAGCTCCAATAGTTTTGTCCAACATAGTAATCAGAATCAACAGATAACACACTGTATGAGAAAACATGCCTTTAAAATTTTTAAAAATAATTATATTATCTCACTGATAGCTAGAGGCAAAACTGCACCTACCTTTCACAAACAAAGCAGCATTCAAGGTATTCATGAGAAGAAAAAAAATAATAAAATTCACTTTCATTTTTAGGAACGAAACTTCCTTTTCTTTCTACTTTAGACAAGTCAAGTTATTTGATGAAATTATTTCAAGAGTTCAACTAATTAAATAATAATACAGATGAAATGAAGTTTTATTTGACTCTTTTTTTGTTAGGAAAACATTTCTCTTTTCTTTTCAAGATTGAATATTCTTATATGAAATAGAATTTATAGTTTATATTTAGTCATATGAATTGGAAGAAAAAAGATGACGTCATGTCCTTTGCACATCCTTTTCTCTCTTTCGAACGGTTATGGTTTGAATCCTAAAACTCATGAAAAATTGGGGCAAAGATAGAGATAGAGGTTCAAGAAAAAAAAGAAAACTAACAGGTCTTCTGTTCTATCTCATCCAAACATTTAATAGCAACTGATGAGTACTGGTGTAAACAGAATACCACCATGCTAATAATTTTGAGACTAGTGAAATAGCTCAACTATGATATTTCAATTTCCTCTGAACATACAACTGATAAATGCCTTATACTCTTTTTTGTAGAAACCGGTTTCTATCACAATCAAATTTGTATATGAAATTAGAAAGCAAACTAGCATGATCTTTAAACCTGCAGCAAATTTAATATAACTTTAAGTAGGGTAATAGTAGATAATTAGTCATTCAAGATCATGTTTCTTAAGTTTAGTTTATACGGTCGAACTTTTGCCTTGTCTAATGTAAATCTAATGACCTGTACTTATGAAAATTCTTAACTAAAAGTATTGCCAATTGATTTACATTAGACAAGGCGAAAATTCGACCATATAAACTACCTCTTAACCTTGTCAATTTTATGCATATCAGTAGAAAAGAGACTTAACATCACAGCCATCTATAACAATAAAGGTGACAAACATTCTGATGGAAATTTCAGATCAGTTATCCTGCCTAGCATTGTATAAAACATTTTCTTTACTATCATGTCTCAAAGCAAATAAACTTTTGTCAAATCGCCAGTTCGGTTCCAAATAATGGTGAGGTGTGATTGATATCATTATTACCATTATTATTGTGATTTTAAAAAAGCGTTTGACACTGTTCCCCATCGTCGACTAATCGAAGTCTTGCGTCACTACGGATTACTAGGTCCAGCTCTCTCCAGAATCAGATATTTTCTGTCTGATCGATATCAACAAATTTGTGTAAATCGAAACAAATCCGATGTATCTCCCGTGACGTGAGTTGTCTCCCAAGGATCAGTCATAGGTCCACTGCTTTTCTGCTGTATGGTATGTTACGGCGAACATTTTTCTACCTAGATAAGGATTGTTTCAAGCTTCTGTACACAAGCATTGTACGTCTCCATCTCGAATATAGCGGTCCTTGTGGAACCTTCACCTGCAGCGGCAGATGTCCCCTCTCGCAGATTTTGCAAGACTTGTTCCTATTTCTAAATCATCAATTGGTTTGCATAGTAATATTGAAGTTCTCTGTGACATACACTTCAATTCCTTCAATTTACCAGTTCGTCTCATAGGTTTCTTGAAACTGAATGTTTCTTGACTTTGCATCAATATTGGTAATTTAAATTGAAGTTGAAAATATTGTTTTCAGGCGGTTTCTGTGAACGAGTTCGTTGCTATGATGACCAATGGAGGATCAACACGATGAATACTGTGAACAATCTCACCTAATTGAAGTTCGTAATTTGGAGATGTTGGCTGTGGATTGTCACCTTAGGTCACTGATCATCTAGGATTTCTTTTATTCAGTTGGGCTATATTTGGAAATGTTAGTTGTTAAATGCCCCCCTTATTGTTTTGCTATAATGTAACTTAAATACGTCATGGTGTGACAATCGTCTGGTTTTCTGGTTTTTGCATAAATAGCCCTTTTTAGTTTACTTTCATAACGCCAAGTTTTAAGTCTGCCAATTGCTGATATTTTTTCATCTAAAAATGCCAAAAAACTAATGCGTTTTTCACGATTTTACGAAAGGAATGACGGTTCCAGTTCAAGCTTCGTGCAAATGAAGCTTCATTGTTGTTTCAACCAGTAAACGGTTAATGGAGCTCTTAACATTTATTCCACTAAAAAGCTGAAGGATTCTATGTAAATAACGTATGTGTTGCATTTAACGATCATGTACAACTGTGTCCTCTAGTTTAAATGATCTAACGTACACTAAGTGAAATAAAATTGCTCCGATAGAATCTTTTCGAATTGAATGATAGATCTTGATAGAAGACGTTTCTGTTTATTATGGCAAATACGATTTGAATTATTTGTAGTGGGTTTACAATATCCAAATATTTCTGGCACTTGTGCTTTCATTGAAACAAACAATTTGATTTTGCACTTCTTTGCAGCTTATCCTCAGTTTCTTAATTAGCCTAGAAACCTTTTTTCCAGGAACATGCATTTTTCAACACAACTTTCCCCTCACAACGGACAGTGAAATTTTGGTGGATAAAAAATGTGACCCAACACCAGGCTTAAGTTTTATTTTCTAAAAAACTCAGTATCTCTCTTTTTTTGCTCAGCTGTCGCAGTAGAATTTGAAATGAAGACAGAAAAACCGTTCGAAAGAGAGAAAAGGATGTGCAAAGGACATGACGTCACCTATTTTCCTCCAATTCATATGACTAAAGATAAACTATAAATTCTATTTCATATAAGAATATTCAATCTTGAAAAGAAAAGAGAAATGTTTTCCTAACAAAAAAAAGAGTCAAATAAAACTTCATTTCATCTGTATTATTATTTAATTAGTTGAACTCTTGAAATAATTTCATCAAACAACTGGGCTTGTCTAAAGTACGTTTTCGTTGTGTAGACAGCAGATCATGACCTTTTATACTGTGATTGCATTTGTTTTAATGAATTTGATTTCTTTTCAAAATCATGTAGGTATGTACAATGTACTTAGACTTTTACATAAAGAATTGCATGGTCTTTTTATCAGAATATTTCTTTATTTTGTTTGAAATTTTTAGAGAGAAATGATAACACTTTTTTTGTAGTACTTTCTATCGGTTGCTTCTATTGCTCAGCGGCAGATTCAAGTACATGCAATCAAACTCAGTCGGACAGAATATGTCATCCAAACAAGCAGAAATGTATGACGTTAACATATTCAAAGGAATATAAGTCTGGAGTAAATAAAGTCAAAGATACTAGCTACTTCTTAAAGAAATGTGTTTCTACAGATGTAGGTTGTGCCTTGTTTTGTCGATCTATTCAAGTATTTGGAGGGAAAAACTGTATGGTAAGTGATGGAAATTTGGCTTCAACGCTAAGCTGTGTAACCAACATGTAGATGACATCTATCAGTGGCATATCCCATTTGAAGAAATTCCCAGATATAATAATTCTGTCCTCGAATCGTTGAATTTTTTCTTTCTTCATTTTACCATTTAACGCAAGCTCACTTTTGTTTTTTCCACCTTTTCCCAAAAGATGTGTTATTGAATATTTTCAGGTTTCTTGCTGTTCTGAAAATCTTTGCAACAGATCTGTTAAAAAGGAAGAAATATGGTTTTCAATGGTTAGAAGTTCCGAAGCTACACAACTACATGTCAATGTACTGAGCTCGGCCTTACCAGCGTTTGTTATTATAATAAGTTTGTGTGGAAATTAATGGAATTATAGTCATTAGAAAATTCATGGGGTAGTAACTTAACTGGGGTAGTAGTCAGTATTTTCAACTACTTAACTGTTGTTTATTTGATGTTAAATGGCTACTAGCGATTGGTTGAATTTTTATCATGTCATCATAAAGTGAGCAAAACAAAGATTTCAAAGATCAAAGAAAAAAATCAAGAATAAGTTGTTATGATGGACGTCTGGACCAGAGAATTTCGTAATGGCTGAAAAGAAGTGTATGAAGACACCGCTATCAAAATGCTATGTATTTTAGGTCTGAAAATAAAACGAATAGTACAGATTACGTAGGCGTTTCCTCTATCTCCTCCATTAATTCTTAATTTAAAGGAGGCTTTGAATTTCCGCCAGCGGTGAATTGGTTAATTCCTTCTTCAGCAAGCCACTGATCGTACTTTTCTGTTGCGTGTGCTTTGAATGGCTTGTTCTAGCTCACATCTGGGGCTTGAATGTATTTTTACATCCCCCAGGAACAATTGATACATCAATTGTTTTGCATGTAAAGAAGATTTTACACTGTTCTCAATATGACACTTGTAAGAATCCCATACTAGATAGCGACGAGTAAATGAAAAAGAACCAAGAACTTTATTAATCCAATCGTGGGTTAAATCAGTGTTCATCCAAGCATTTGGAGATGACGCTATGTGATATGATAAGTGTATCAAGGAAACTGCCAATTTAGTAATTGTCAGCTAATGTATATTAAAATAATATTAATATACAATGTTACATTAGTGTCGACTCGTCGAAAATCATTTGAAAATTAAGTCAACTTGTCGCAAATTAGAAATCAAATCAACTCACCGAGAGTCTGATCAATTCCATGTAAATCAAGTGACACTTTAGATTGACTCTTCGAATCGACTCGTCGAAACGTATTTTATACTTGGCGTGTTTTATACATGAAAACATAGGATTTGCAGCATACACGGCGCACCCTGAAAATGAAATTTAACCTATTTGTTATTTACTCGTTTGAGCTCTTTTGTTTGTGTGGTGCCATGGTCATATGTGACGTTACTAAGATTCGCCTATTTTAGGTGTCGTGCTAACAATTCTCAAACATTTGATTTCTTGTCGTGCCAAGAATTATTTCAACATTATTTTCCTTACAGTCGATTTGAACACTCGACTTTTGGCGCTGAAATTTATTTAACTTCATGATAAGATGCCATATATTTTTCGTCAGAGAATCTTATAGTTAAACTGAATTCCCTTGACTTCAAGTCCAAACGTTTTCATGGTATTCTACATTCTCTATTCCGCACAAATGTTTAAATCATTGCCACATCCTGATACACTTTATACACCAGGTTTTGCGTGGTTTCATCGTTACCTTTTCGCTATGCGTATCAATCGCCCAAGTTTATAATTATTGTCGTGCCCTTTTTACGTTTGATATGTTAGTATTTCAGACAACTTGACTGGGACACCCAAGGAAAATGTAATAATACATTGCAAAATTATAAGTTTGCTCTGTGACGAGATGTTCAATAAAAGCTATTGTTTGATAAGTAGTATTTTTCCAAGAAAAATAACGTTAACCATATTAAATTAAAAGATATTTCCTATCTAAACTTTAACTGCTTCAAGACACCGTAAATGAAAATGCCCAGATATTGCGAGACTTTCCTGTATCGTAGGTACACTAGCGAATAACAAAAACGTGAGTCAATTTTCATTTTCATGATTTAGAAACACACACCTAAGATCTATAGGGAAACTAGCATGTAGCTTTAGCTAAAAAATGCCCCCGCGCTCAAGCATTCCAATGTGTACACACAGCAAGCTATACATTGCAAGCTATACAACGGAAACAAAAACAAATTTTTGTCCGAAAACTCAAAAAAATCCAGATGAATGTTTTTGCAAGTCTTTACACAGAAACAAATATATACATTTAAACTTTTGTTAACATTGTATAAACTAAACACAATAAAAACAAGAAGAATTGCGAGCATGATCATTTCGAAATGGGAGATCCGATTTGAAAACTCCTTGACGGATGGTCTTCACGGTTTTTCACTTACGTTGTAATTGAGTTAAACTTTCTTTAGGATAACTTTTTTTTTATTGGTGCTAATATACCTTTCAAAAAGTGTAATAAAGGCTTAACAAGTAATATCAGAAAGTATTTGCTACAAACAAAAGAAATGTGTGAACTGAAACCATGGATACGTATTTTATAATCAAAACAAGATTTGTTAAAAAAATTCTGTAAGAGCCAAAAGAAAAAAAACAAACTTTTTTAAAAAAAAATCAAAGCAAAAAATCCATTAGAAATCTGCGTTTTAAACTTCGATTCAAAACAAAAAGTAGCCAATGTTTATAAAAAAAAACAACAAGAAAATGTAAAAAGCTTTTACTGATCATGATCACACACTAGTATGATTAGGTTTGGCGCGAGGTGGACAGTTAAAATAGAAAAACACGAAAAAAGACAATTTGTAACATAGCTTTCTTGCATACACAGAAATCCAATTAAAATCTTTGCCAAAAATTAGTGCGTTGAACAAAGTTTATTGAATGAAATATTTAGAGCTAAAACATATATATACAAAAATAAAATGTATGGTTGGCAAAATTTCAGATTTCAAGCTGTGCTTCAAATTCCTTGTCGTTCACTTCACTAAAACAACACAAAAGTAACACGAAAAATGTCTAAGAAATTTTAGCATACGATCTTCCTAAATAACATAGTATAATAAAATAATAAATTAGGAAAGAGATACGAAAAAACATTCTTTCTCTCCCACTTACAGTACCATGCTTTGAAACGGAAAAAAAGCAAAGTCAGCTAATAATTGTATTCCACCGTGTAACGTCAACACGAAAGTTGGAGGATGATGATGATGATGATGATGAACAAAATCGGAAACTGACATTCGCCTATCTCGTGAAACTACTATGCCTCCTCGCTCGCTTACGCTCGCTGCGGGGGCAATTAAACACTATGTTTAACTCCTGTTCAAAAGTTTGTTGAAACTCTACATTATAGGAATAGGTCATCCTGTGTAATGACAACTTTGACATTGATCATTTTTTCGGTCGCGAATCCACCGGAAGTAACATAACAAATAGCATTTGATGACGTTCGGAATTATTTTCTGACATGACAACGGAAAGTGTTTAGGTTTAAGTTCGAAGTTGTAGATTTTCGTGTAAAGAGCATTTCAAAGAGGATTAATAATAACGATGAAAATGAAAATTAATTTTTCGTTGCAACCCTTACAAAAATCCGTTGTGTTTCCACTGTGGATATTGTTAGTGTCTATTCATTAAAATGGTTACAAACATTTTGCAGAAGGGAGCCATATCTATTGAGCATCCAATCTTCTAAACAATTACCAGAGAGAACAAGATCTCGTCCCACTGAAGGTTTTAATTTTACAAAAAGATTGCGATAACGCATACACCATATTTAATAAATATTTCACAAAAAAGGTTAATTCGATCTTTTTGATGACAGTCTCCATGAAATAAGGTAAGATTGACATTCCTTACATCATAAGGTTTATCTAAAAATATTGTGGTTACATATGTGTGCCATCTTCCTGTCTTGCAGTCAGGGTTAAACGAGAAAAGTATATGCTATTGCCTCGTTTTTTCAAACGAAAATAAGAGACTCTCAAAGGTGGCTTAATCTTCTTAGATAAACTCGATTGAACTTTTTCCAATCGAGTTTGTTACATCCATGTTGGTATTTTGGTATTTTTATTTTATGTATTTTTGTAATCACTTGTCGATTGTCCAAATGTGAAACATTAAAAGATACGGACAATTGCAGAATATAGTTTGAATTTTGAAGAGAAGTATCATCTTCAAATCCTGGCATATCTGTTTTTACAACAACATCAAAATATGTTCTACCGTTGATCATGCTACTTTTGGAAAATTTCCTTCTGCTATTTCTCATTTAATGTGCCAACTGGAAGCGACTAAGAAATTTCATGTTTTCGTTTGACTTGTCAACTTAAATCAGCTATAATGTTTTTACGGATTTTCATCACACGAGTGAGTTTGGTAAACTAACATAAGAGGAATGGAAAACTCAATCCGTTGTGCTTCGATAATTAAATGAAGGAATAGGAAAAATCATTCCTGCCATTTAGATTCTTAACAATATCTTTCAAAATCAGCTGAAACAATCATAACAAACCTAAACATTGGTTAAAAGTGCATACCGTAAAGCTTCGAATAAACGCCCCCTTCTTTTAAACGCCCCCTCGAATAAACGCCCCCTGAAAAAGTAAAATTATTTAATAAACGCCCCCCCCCCCCCCCCCCCCCCCCCCCTCGAATGAACGCCCCCCCTGAAAAAGTGAAATTACTTAATAAACTAGAAGGAGGCGGGAGAAAATGTATCGACGAGCAGTTGGAAGAAGACCTGGTTTTGTGCGTTTACCAACAACGGATGAAAATGCTCCTTGGTTTTTCACAGCATTTTTTTTGTCCATTTTTCCAAAATTTTTTTCTCCCTCGAATAAACGCCTCCCTCGAATAAACGCCCCCAAAAAACTTCGAAAAATTTTATTCGAAGCATTACGGTATAAGAAAAACCTTGCAACAGCCATTAAAACGCGTTACTATGAGTTGCTATGTCAACAGGATCAAGATTCGCTTAAGAGAATTCTACACATGATACTAGTCAGTGCACGGTGATACTGTCTTTCATGATAATTTTTAAAAATACTTCGAGTTTGTAATAGATAATAGATAATAGATTTATTCTGGGAGAAGGTTTATCAAATATATCTTTCAAATCTACACCAGATTCATACATTATACGCCATTTAGTTCCTTTTGAAGTTATGTTGTGGTTACCATTTTGACGAGAGAACATGGTAGAACATTAAGTCAAGATGACGTCAACTTTGATCTGCAATTTATCACGCCGGCTTTAGGAATTCAATGCCAGCGTGACGATAGTCACATACGGTTCCACAATTTACTGTGAAATTTTGGAGTGAAACTTTGAAGTCTTTTAATATTCATTTCAAAGTATGTGCATATGAAAAACCAACTTTTGGATGGCTTATTTTAAACCATTAACTGTCGCGAATCGCTGTAAAAAAGATGAATATCAAAACGAGTATTAATCAGAGTGGAGGCAAAGCAACAGGACGGATTTTTCTTTGTTACATACTCTGTATAATATATCGTTTCTAGATTAAATTCAACCAGCTTGGTTAAGTGATTTAAGAACATTCAACAAATTCCCCGTTTCATGCAGATTAATAGAGACGTGAGCACTGCGATAGTTACACCATTTCATTGACGTTTTTCTTAATCTCTCAATAACTTCTAAAATTTGAAAATCTTAATTGATCCCTGTATTAAATACAGCCATTTTTGACACTTTTATCGGATTTGATATCCATGTTTTAATTGAATAATCAAAAAGTCTATTAGTACTCAGGGAAACAACTTGAAATGTGTCATTGGGAGACGTCATTTTAATCTATTGGGGATTTAGGAGTTTCCTTTTTAGTCTTCTTGACATTATGATCACAGTAAAGATGAATTTCCAGAAATGCCGACCAAATTTGTTTAAGGACGAAAATAATATTCACCTTGTACGAAATTCGTTACTGTGAGACGACAGGAAAAAGGAGCGATTGGGGAAGTGTATCACTGTCTTGGAGAAATCATTGTAATTGTTCGGAATTCATGGGATTTAGTCAGATGAAATAATATTTGCTCTGACAACCAGTAAATTGGTTTAAAATGTTTTGCAAATTACTTTTCAACATCTGCATTAGCAAGACTATTAACCATATGGAACAAAATCGAATAAAACCTCGATAGCTCAAAACTCCGAAGGGTCTAAACATTGTTCAACTTACGTTTACGAGAGTCTTATGTAAGAGAGTATTAACTCAAGGGAATTTGTCAAACTGTTTAAGTTACTGGATGTTCAAGGGTTCAGGTCGTCAAGAGTTATCGAGATTTTATTGTACTTCAATTTACGCATTCCTTTTGTAAGAACGTACACAATTGGTTGATTTTAAATAAAGGATAAAAGGAAGTCAATACTTAAATTTATATCTATGTTAAAGAATCTATAGCAGGAAATTGTAGTTAGCGCACGGAAAATGATTTTGGGCCTGCGTTTGTTAGTATAAGAGTTGAATGAAAGCGGAGAATTTCATGCCTGTTATTATGAGGAAAAATAAACCGCAGCAGATGTCAGGAACCCTGTTCATTCCCCATCAGCGAAATTGGGTGTATTCGCAATTCAGTTATCTCCCTGATACATACTACAACTACCACAATGCAATGCGATAATTATTTTGCATTACTTTAAGGACCGTTCTAAAATGGCTGTGAAAATATCTAAGATTGATTTTAGTAGTTAGTAATAGTTGTAGCATGTATTCGGAAGATGACTGGACGGTAAATTTAGAATTTTCACAAACATATAGCAGGTGCTTGGACCTTTTGTAACTATTATATTTGCTATTTACCCTAGTTAAAATACAACGCCCTAATTCATAATTATGTATGTCGGATTTAAGCGCACTCGTCAACAAGGACGTCGTTTGACTTTTGAGAAAAAATTTGAAGTACGTACGGGGTCAGTATGGATAATTTAGATCGAACGGGAAGTATAAACATGAATTAGGAGAGGCTTCATCAAGATGACTAGAATATAGGTTACTTGTGATATGTTTTACGGAAGTTTTTCCGTGCTAAAACCTTTCGCAAATGTCTCAAATGTCTATTAGCAGAAGTGATGCGAGAGTCAATCAAAGTTATTCTGATTTATTCTGAGAGGTAAGTTTAATCAGCTGAAAAAGTATAAAGAACTTAAAGAAAAAGAATTTGAAGAAGATTAAGAGAAAACGATTCATATACTGAACACATGATCAAGAACGCATAAACGTATGGCTAGGTTCTGATGAATGATGTGCTGAACAAAATCAGATTTTATCCTGGCGCGTATGAAAATTGTTAAATTTCAAGACGACAGGATCAAAGTTAAAGACTTAAATCTAAAAGCTTAACACTAAAGCAGAGCTGCACGATTTTGTAATTGGCTGCTGTGTTACTATAATTCAATGGTTTTTGAAGTGTTAATCCCAGCTTTCCTTTCCTTTTTGTAATATGTTGAAGACACATACATGTCCATTCAAATTTGAACATGTCACAAAAAGACTAAAGCATTGGCCAATAACTGCACATGAACGGTCGTAATTGAATTAGCGGTCATTCATTCCATCTTGAAACAATAAAAAATCACACAAAATATGTCATTGTATGTATGTGGTGCTTTGAGATGTCTTTTTTTATGTCTTTATCCGATTGTAGCGATCTTGACAAGCGATAAGCTTACTTAATATTTTCAACTAAAACAATTCATAGTAGAGAATGTGTATTTAATTCATTATGAAAAAAGCAGAGAGCACGCACAACATTTGGTGTGACGATTCAAACTTCTTACGAAACGTGCTAATTTTCAACAGCCTTTGTTCATTCTAGCAAGGATCTCAGTGACACAGCTACACAGTGACACAGCTACACAGTGACACAGCTACACAGTGACACAGTTAAAGGTACGTCATCGCTTCTTTAACAATTCATCTGATTTGTGTTTTTCGGTAGTTTTATATTGAAACTATTTGTTGTGGAATTGATTGTCATAGCTTTTCTACAAAAAACCTGCGTTTTGCTGAGTTGAACTGTGTCTCGTCAACTGAGAAAAGTTCAGAGGTTGCATACTCAGTGGGTAAATTCGTTGAAAAATCGCTGCGAAGGAGTGCATTTCTATCGCGATATGCACACTATTTCAATACAAATGCTCTTCATCGCAGTGATTTGACGATTTTTTGGGAAAAAAGGAAATCAGTAATATGATAAGAAATTTGAAATTTCATTGGAGGAAGATCATGAAAATTTTACAACTACAAAAACATTTCAAAAATGGCTCGTCCTTTGTTACGCTTGACTAAAAATTTTAATTCCAAGAAGCGATTTTTAGGTTATTTGATAAAAGACATACCTTAATGAAATCCAGTGATCCAAACAAGGCTAGGAAGCATTACATGTTGAAGCAACAGGTTACATTCAGTATCAAAGTAGCTACATTCATGTTAAAAGAAAATTTAATGATTTTGTGAGAATGGAAATGAAATTGGAGTGAAAATGTTTGATGGTAACACAAACTTTTTATGAGAATTTACACCGATAATTTGATACTCCAAGCTTCAAAGTTGCTTGATTATGTAAAATATCAGGGAAAATCTTCCAAGACATAATATAACAACTATAAACATAAGCAACATAACAAAACGTACATACTATTCTTGTCTTCTCTTCTTATAGTCTTCTTTCTTAATGGAGGATTTCAATTTTTTAAACAATTTCCCTAAAAATCTTGTCCTGTCAAAAATTAAGGTAATTTTGGAATAACGATGATAATCATGAAATAAACAACTTTTACGATGTGTTGTTTACTAACAAATAAAAACATTGGTGATACTGAAATATTTATTTACAGCTGGGATCACATAAAATATATTTCAATGTTTTAACCTCGTAAAAAGCTCTTAAATTTAGAAACGTGAAAACAAAATATAGGAACCGTTTTGTATTTTAAAAAAAGTCTTTTCACAGACTTTTTTCAAGGTGTAGCAATGTCATTCGTGAATCAATTTCTGTATTGTTATGCCTGAAGTTTGTGTGATAGCGTAAGTAAATTTATTAATTATCATACGTTCTGTTGAAGTTATGAGGTAAGCGGCTGTCACAAAAATGAGATAGAGCAACGGAAATCCATATTTAATTATTCTCAACGCATATAAATTATTTGTCATGATACAGAGAAATTAATACACCACAAATCGCGATTATTTTGTTGAAAAGACATTTTGCAAGAGCGTGTAAACTCTTTGAATGCCAATTTATTTATCCCATTAAATGTTCACATATATAGTAGCTATGTACTTTTATCAAGAAATCAAAAATGATGAAACTAACACACTTGGTGATAAACATATTTATTATGTGTCACCTACAAATTAAAATAGAAAGATTTTACTTCAAACAACGACAAAATTTGGCCACACCAACGAAGGGATGCTTGCGCAATACAGTCATATTATTAGTTTATTAGTTAAAGAACTCAAGTGCGAGTATTAAAAAATGTTCAGTTTGCAATAACAAGATAAGGAATGCTTAATGTGAGTTGTGCGTCAGTTCTAAAGATATGTTTTTGACAAGAACGATAATACCGCCTATTAGATATGAGTTACAAATAATTGCTTGAATTTGCATATCTTGACATGATATCAACAGTGGAATGTGTTTTCCACCCAACTAAGAATAATTACCATGAGTAGGAATTACATTATCTGATGTCCGTCTCTAATTAAACCTGTATTCTCTAACTAGATTACTAAAGTCATAAAGTTTTAGGAGTAGAAGGAAGAGTCATTAAAAAACAGAATCTATCGCCTCATCCTAAATTGAAGGGTTTTTTTCAGTGATGAACATAAGACACCACAAATAAATAAGTGAATTTTTTATTGATTATGCCTGAAATCGCATATTTACTAAAAAGAATAATCTCGCTGCTAAGGAAGATTCTAAAAAAAAAAGCTATAAAAATGTGTTGGTCTTTTGGATGGTTTCTTACAAGGAGCATGGTGCTAACGTCATCAAGTTGTCAGCATGAAATTCAAGGATTTATTACTAAATGCATATTAAAACATTTCTTATATAATGTGCCTGCGTACATAAAGCAAATTTTTCCGATTTAGTTACGAAAAAAGCCACTTATATGCGCCTGTATATGTAAGACGATTATCTGGTATTTAGTATTTCTTGACTCGTGCCGATTCACGAGAATTCCTTCATGATTGCATTCTCTTAAGACATTACCTAAGCAACAGTAACTTTGGCAACGTAAACTAAAGGGTAAAGAATAGTTCGCTAAAATGAGTGAATTTTTCCTTCATTATTAACGGGTTAGTGTGAAAATGATCGAGAAACATCCGGTGAATTTCATTACGTCATCTTTTTTTAAGCAGTTTAATTTCCGGTATAAAATCTTGTGAAATGAAAAATATAGCACATCATCTTCACACAAACAACTTTTGAGAGTTTATGAGAAAGTAAGTCTGGTGAATGCGTCCACATCTATTTGTGTCTATTCAGTTTGATATGGCGAATTAACATTTTTTTCTAAAACTCTTTGCAAGGTGAGTTAATAAACTTTCATAACTTGAGCATTAATTAAATATTTTTTTAGGGTAAAAATCTCAGCCCTCTTAAAATGTATTCGCAGCTTGTATGAAAATAATCAAATAAGGCACAAGAATGGATTTTTGGAAATATTTGCCTCAACTAGCCAACCATCAAATAAAGCTCAGTAATAGCCATACTTCCTCAAAATACGCACAAAGCATATTAAAGACTTAAAGTACTTGGTAACAGATTCTTATGAGATCATAAAATTGCTGAAAATTAAAAACCACGCTGTTTCATTAACTAACGCGTTCTCTTTTCTGTCATTGAAGTATTAATCATTCTTTTTATAACTACTATGGATAGGGATGTAATTAACTACTGAGAAAGCTTTGTAATCGAATGCCATTCCTCTTACAGTTAGTTTCACATTAATCAACAAACCTGAAATCCATTTATCAAAGTTTTAAAACAGCAAAGAAATATCCCATTTTGTTTATGTTACACTAGGTTTCATTGTAAGGAAATTTGATTAATGTTGCTGTGATAGCTTGGTTTAAATGGAGTGTTTGAAGAAGGTCGTAGAAACAAAAAACATCGCATTATGGCCTAGTCAGCATTTTTTTCATTATTTTACTGAATGTATTGTTTTATCACTTACTAATGATCTCAATTATCCAAACTCCTCTTCGTTCAATTAACATGAATGTCAATAGTGAAAACGAGACAGGTACTGATGGTTTGACCATAATACCAAATAATACCTTAAAACTCAAAGATGTATTGCGGAGGGAATCACCACTTCGAATAATTCATAAAATTCTCGAATAGCTATTCTTAAGTGACTACTTCGGAGAAAGCGCCTCAGATCATGTAGCGTACGATAGCTCGGCTGACATTTGTTTGTTTTCGTCCATGTCATTAGATCAAACACCTGTAAAATATTCATGAATACATATTATGTTTGGAAATGAAATCTAAATTGTCGTTAATTATTTTGTGATGTGGTGATATATTCAATTGCAACACCTGTTATAAAAGTACCACAAAACATGCACGAGTTTTGATTTTTTCACGTGAATAAATTAATTCGACCATTTTGACTTTTCACGTACATGAATTATGAGCCTTGCATGAAACCTCAAGATGTGAAGTTGACCCGATGATTGGTATTGAAGTTGTGAACACAAACTTGGTCTTTCTCAGGGGTCATGGTCTTTCATCCAATACATCTTAACCGTATCATGAATAGTAAAAAATATCTCTTTGCATGATAACTGTTTGACACAGTCAGAAAGTATTTAATTCTAATAAATAGGTAAAAAGTACCAATTTTGTGTTTTACTTCCATTTCAAAATAAATCCTTTTTGAATATCTCCCCTTGTTTCATTATCATTTTAAACTCACAAAATATAATCAATATTGATGAACAGTGTGTAAAAATGGTTTTCAATTCTTATATTTCTATTTACCATTATTTAAAGATTTTTGAGACGTTTTCACTATGTAAGAGACACTGCTAACGAAGACGTATTACAAAAAATGGATTCTATATATTTTTGAGTGGCAGCCGTACGGAAAGGTAAAGTGTGGCATACGAAGAAAGTAACACCAATCTCATGTAATATGTTAGTTATTTTTAAAAGGACTTCCTCGAATAACAAGTTTAAACATAAATGTGTAGATAGTTGCAATAAAAGTATGTACTGACTTTCCCGGTTGTAAATTAATCTGTTATATTTAAATATTTATTAAAATATTTATGTTTTGCGCGTTTTCAAATTAGAGAATCGTACACAGGATAGGGTCTCATACAGTTTTAATCAAAATCACGTTGGGTGTAGCGTAATGCTATTTTTAAGAATTTACTTTACAACTCGGCAAGTAGCTTATTAAGTGAAATTCTTCGCATTTCTTAAAAAAAAACAGCGCTGTAAACCTTTATACTAACTCGCGGTAGGGTATTACATT
This sequence comes from Turritopsis dohrnii, assembly GCA_027922465.2. Lineage (NCBI taxonomy): Eukaryota > Metazoa > Cnidaria > Hydrozoa > Anthoathecata > Oceaniidae > Turritopsis > Turritopsis dohrnii. The sequence goes on along the minus strand of BQMF02000121.1, from coordinate 947,003 downwards.
ATAACGGACGTTTATGCTGGCTTTAATGAAAGCGTTTTAGAGAAGCGTAAATGGTGTTGCTTTCGTTGACAGCCATAAAAACAGTAACAATTTGATTTTATATCTTTTGACATATTTTTCACTATTAAAAATATTTACATATAGATAGATTGGTTTGATTTTATGTTGTTGTTTTTTCGATAATTTGTTTTGTTGATTATATCTCTTCAATGATCGCTTACAATTTATGGGCTTGTATCATGTAGTTTCATATATCATATCAACATAACTCGATAGAACAGTTACTCTAAGTGTACACATTGAGAACATTTTTTGAGTCAGTAAGGTAAGGCTGTTTTTTTGCCTCGTATCTTTCATTAGTGCCTTTAAAGTGTTTTCAACTCTACTTGAAGTATACACAAACAACCTCCAATTCATAATGGTTGACAAGGCAAGGTTATGTGTACTGATGTAAACATTGTTTTGAATCCTGAATGTTGTTTTTGTTGATATCACTCAGTGCGGTACAAAACGACGGGATTACCATTACAATAGCATCCTACAAAAACCTTTCTGTTTTCGAGTTACCGTAACCAACTCTAATCCAAGTGACCGGATATATTTTGTCTCATATCTACTTTTCACTTATCATTTTTTTCATATCGTGGGTTGTTAGTTAACAAGTTGAGTCAATAATACTGAAACGTTATTCGCACACTTTTGTTGCATGAATGAGGAGGAGTTAGGATGGGATAGCTAATGATTCAATTCATGGTGCGAAGTTTGAACAACGATGTCAAAGATGACTTGATCTAAAAAAGTAACAAAAGATTTTAGAAGCTGCCAAGTTAAGTTTATTGATGTACTGAAGCATTGAAGTAAATGTCTATTTGTAGCTACCATATGATATTTGATTATCAAAATTAACAAGATTTTTACAAGGGCTTTATCACGTATAATACGAAGATAGTTTTCCACAATTAATTAATCGCTAGTTAATGATAAACAAATTAAGTTTTAATTGCCACTGACTAGATTTTGAATCTGAATAGGTTTTTCGAATAAACTAAACAACATTATCACAAATACATCGAAACTGCAAAGCGCTCAAGAATGTTTTAAGAGATATTGTTGGAACAAGTATTCAGGCTAACATTTATAATGACTATTTCATAACGAGGTGAAATCTTTTGTTTTCTTACACTTTAATCTGAAAAATTAAGTATTTTCACAGTTGATATAGTAAGTTCTTCTGTTAGCTTGTACATCAAATGCCTTCTCTATCCTTTTCTCTGTGCTTTCTCTGTTCTTACGGGTTTGCTTTTGAATTTGTTTTTTGGTTTGTTTTTGTGGGGGTGTCTGAGTTTGTTTGTTTTATTAATCGTTTGACTAATTTTTTGAATTATTTATTTGGACTTTATAGCATTCCCCAGCTAGTCTGGTTGCGTCCTGTCGAGGCAAATTAGGCGAGCGACATGAAACTTTTTTTTTATCAAAGTTTTCCATGCCTCGAGTTTATCTTTTTAATTTTTCTCGACGTCTTTTCCCGCCCTATTTTGATTTATATCTATCAGAAACATTTGTTATAAAAGATATCTGATTTCAAGTTAAGATGAACTTGGGATGTAGTTTTCACGAAAGGAAATACTAGAGACTCCAAGATCTCATGGTAAAATGTTCACAGAGGTTTTGGCGATGTTTATTAAATTTCACCGTTACTATTGATAATAGTGTTGCAAAAGCAATTTTGAATGGGATGGTGATTTTTTATTGTTGAATCGAAGGTCGCGAAATAACATGCGTTTAAGTGGTTACAAAGAAGAATTGCACATGAAATAATAATATTTGAACTGAAGAAATGCACATTTTCAAGATATAGGAATTGCAGCCAATGAAACAAAAAAACTCTAAGAAGATGATGCAGTTCGCTGTTTAAAGATAACTTTTTTATATTCTCTGTGAAAACCTACCATTAATATTTGTTAAACCCTTTGTTTATTCATCTAACCATTAAAGCTTGGAGTTTGACCAATGTGAATCATGCTAATTCTCAAGAGAGTAACAGCACGTATCATGCAGAGTGATTTTAAGTCAAAAAATAAATAGGAAAATAAAATCTTTTGAAAGTATGAATTATTCAAATCTCTTCTATATATTCAAAGAAATTATCCTTGCTGAGAGAATCAGTTATGCATATATTATTTTAAAAAGACGGAACATTATCAAACAATTCTGATCTAACAGTTGGTGTTGGAACTTTGCCAGAACTTATTGAAAAGATTCATATCTTTAGGTCACATTCTGCATTGGGGAATTTCGAATTAGAAATTTAGTTATTCAGAAACAGAGGACGTTTAGTTAAATGCAGTACTATCTGCCTTTTACAAAAACTGACTTCGCAGAATTTCGTTACAAAGACCTCTTTGGTTCTTGAAGGATTTTTGGGAACGATGAAGGTTTTAAGAAACTAAAACTCATAGATAGTATTACGTTGAAACGTAACGATCAATTTTTCGCAAACTAATTATCTTAAGTTGATCGTACCAGAAACTATCCATTTTAATCCTTAGTAAATTGCACTGCAGTGACATTCTATTCAATGCAAATAACAGGCGAACAATGCGATTATGAAGCATTGTAAAGCGAGATGTCACTCTACATTCAACATAATAACTACTTTATCACGTTATATGATAGAATTTTATTGATTGAATTTCGTTAAGAGAAGCAGTAAAGGATAGATGTTAGAACCTTGGTTAGATGAAGGACAATTAAAAAGTCTGTTTTTAATCGGTTAGTCCTTTACAACATTTACATTAAGAAGATGTCTCGTTGAGTCAAACTTCAATTTGATTGGTTGTTTGAGAATGAGTGCACAATGAGAGACAATCAATGTATTCATGTTGTATAACTTATTTTTTCGAAAACTATTATTGAAACAATTGGACATCTGATTCTTATCCAAAACAAATATGGTTTTAGTAAGTTCCATATAGTAAATAATGGCTGATAACAGGCTTTGCTACCCACAACATATACGAAGTAAAGTTATTACCAAACGAACCTCAAAAATATTTATTGTAGCTAATAAGCTCTATGGTTTATGACGGAGATAACAGCATTTTATAAAGACCGCTAATGCAAACAATGGTTTATTTGGAAGTTTTTTGTGTTACTCTTTTGATAATATTGAGAAAACTATCATTAACTGACTAACAACTAATGGATTTCACACAATTTTTAAAACATTTTCGAGAGTTTAATGCACCGAGTTGGGGTGTGGGTAATAGAGAGCAAAACATGCAGGATTAAAGCAAAATGAAATGCTTCGGCTTGATATTTTCATGTTTCCGTTCCAACAGTATATATTTTATACGATAAAATGTGCTTTTAACTTTAATTATGACATTTAATTGCAGCTAATGGCAAAATTTAAGCATCCGCAAAATAATGTTTCAAATTTTCCTGAAGTTGTTGAAGTTGATGAAGCTTGAGATGATCACCGTCAAAAATAATACCGCAGAGCTTAGATTGTCCACAACTCGCACAACTCGTACAATGTAACTACTTGGATACGTGAATATTAAAATAATGACAGAAAGAAAGTTTGACTAATAATCGATATCACATCGTGTGTTGGATAAAGTCTTGTTCTTTTATAAAAGCGTATGGTAAAACTAGGATACTGTTGAACAGTCTATGATCACAATGAAATGAAAGTAAATTTAAAAGTGTTTTACAGTAGGTGTTAGATATTTTCAAAGCATATGGTGTTCAGTGTTCACACACAACGTGTTGCCATCAATAACAATCCAATCATATTTATTAATGTAAGTTAGCCTGAAAAACTCATACTTGTTAGAGCCCAGTCCTTTGATATATAGATTCCTTAAATTTATATATATATATATATATATGTGTGTGTGTGTGTTTGTATGGTTTCACCAACTTTGTTATGTATAAGAATTGCAGGGGGCTGTACCGTTTTAGATAGACCTCTTAAGTTATTCGGAACTTAAGCGATATAGAAGCGTATAATCCCTTTTGTTTCTAATCTAAACGTATTATTTTGTTTACAATATAATGCTAAAAACAATACAGAAGAACTGACGTAAACAAATCGATGTTATCTCCCATTTAATATGCTGTTGTTTTTTTCTTACGATGAAGAGAAAGGGTGATTTGTTAACTTTCGAAATGCAAATGAAAACTAAGAGACAAGTTGATTTTATTATTATTATATCGTTTTGTTTAGAAGTACATTAGATAGTAAACTAGACTATAACATTTCATTTGGAGACTTCTTTAATGTTGAAATGAAAAGCGTTGATATCAGAACTTCTTGATAACAATATGATATTCTTTTATTTTAGAAAACTAAATAAGCTAGAAAAACCAATGAAGATGATTTGGCTGGTATTGCTGTTTATCGTGATTTCCAGTGATATGGGAACGTGTTATAACATACCAGCATGTCATAAAGGTATAATGAGCTTGTTCAAATGGTGTGAACAATCGGATTGCTTAAACAACTGCACTTGTTTGTCTGTCAATCACGTTTGTAAACAAATTTGTGGTGATAAATATTGCGGCATGCTTTTCTGCAGTTCGCCAAAGACATGCTTTCAAAGTGTGCTAGTCAGTGGTAGGGCAAAATCGCCAAAAATAGAGAAATTTATTTCACATTCACCAATTGCTCAACAAGATTGCTCACAAGGTAGATGTCAATTAATGAAAGCTATGCGCTATGATGAAACTTTCACAAGAACTTTTCAAAGTTGTTCCGAAGGCTCTTGCGGGCACATTTATTCAACAGGAGACCATGCCAAACAATTCTGTGGCAATTGCGATAGAATGACATGCACTGGAAAGCACTCACAGAATTGCACACAGTTATGCGTTCTTGGGGAGTGTAAACAGGTCGTTTGTCAGTCGAAGACCTGTAAACAGTTATGCTCTCATGAAAGTGTTTGTAATTTAACATGTGGACATAACACAGAGGTATGTGAACAAACCTGTAGCCATGGTAGTAAGTGCATTATGAATTGCTACGGCAAAAAGTGCATACAGTCATGCGCAGAAGGTACAAACTGCACGCGGAACTCGTACACAACCACATCGACACCAACGACCCTTCCAGTTACCACCACATCAAAAGAAACGACAAAAGCACCAAAAACGACGTGGTCAAGAATTGTAACAGACGTTATCACCAAACATACTTTGAAATCACTTGAAAATACCATATGGTTTAAGACAACCAAATCTACTCAAAGTGTTCCTTCATCTTCGATAACATTGATGTTTTCTAATTCAGTTTTATTCACGTTAGTTTGTTTTTCTTACTTTGTTTATCTCTTTTTATAAATAGATAGCTTTTTGGAAATATTTCAAAACAGAAAAAAAAACACGAAATGAACCCTTCTTTCTATCTTTGAATGCCGTAAGGGCGGTTCATGTCGACCAATCAATAAAGTTTGTATCTTTGAATGCCGTGAGGGCGGTTCATGTCGACCAATCAATAAAGCAGTTTGTTGGCTAGCTCCTATTTAATAATGTTAATTATTTATTTAGTCTTTTATATGTGATAGCCATACATTTTCAGAAATCTGCATTTCGTGTTCATCCCAACTTATTTGAGGATTTTGGATTAACTCAACTTTTTCTGATAGTGATTAAGCTTTGAAGAATAGTAAAACAAACATTATAATCATCTCTCTTACATGAATCGGAAAAGAGGGATCCATTAATATTAGCCTTATCTACTAAACCAATTTTACTCAATGTCTAATCAGGAAATCTATCGAAAAATAAATCGACTTTGTATTGAGATGCAAACCGAACGAATAAATAAAATCGTGCATCACTTTTGAGAACAAGCAATACTCCTAATTTGAAAAATACTTTTGGATCATGAATCACTTCTGGTTTTCTTTGTGCCCTATACAAGGTATCCTTTTTTACTATCTTCTGAAAGCTAATCAATCCCTATAATTATTCCTAATTATTCTTTTAATTGGGTGTTCTGATAATTTATGCGCAATCCTAGTTCCCATAATTTATGTATTCCTTGTTCATTATTATTTATTTTTTTCTTATTTGCACTGAGAAAGGTGTATATAACAAGGAGATGTAAATATTGAAAAATTAAACTTCTACAAAGTATATATTATGTTGTATATAAAAGATTATATAATTATTATACTCCTTCGTAATATTGTTGTCTCAAGAATATTTTTTACCAATAATTCTACTTTGTATTGAAACGTACACGACCCATGTAAATAGTCTTTAAAGAGGATCTGAACAAACGAATATCAGGTCTTTTCCTTATTTACCGTTACCGTGACAGCCATATTGGTCAGTATTTTATATTGTGTGAGTTTGAGTAAAGTTCACTTGATTGTTTTTTTGAACGCCCAAAAACTTTTATAGAGTATTCATCTGAGCTTAATTACAAAATGACTTTTTCAGATAAACTTATCTAACCTTTCAACTAGACAGTTTATACTTTTGTTTACACATACAGAATTTAGTCTGAAATGGTTTTCAATTTTCAGCTGAAAAAAAAAAACGGTTCCCTTCAATCAGTTCTTAATCATTACGTCAAAACAATGCTTAATTCAGGGATGCAATAAAAACAACTGATTTGATGCTGCTCTTCTGTTGATCCAATGAATAAATAATGCAACTATCAACAAAACACGCATCAGATCTCATCATTCTTTTCTCACCCAACAGGATTACCAATACTAGAATATGGTACACATACAGACTCGATGCATAAAAAGGTTTCACAAACGTTGTGGTTGTTCATGCAAACACCACAATCTTCCGAAGCGTTGCGACTGTTGTACCAGCAATAGCCACACTAATGAAAATAATATTTATATTAGACCAAACCAACGAAAGACCGACCATGTAAAAACGAATGATAAACGAAATAATTTGTGTATAATTAAAATAACGGATAGTTGCATACCTCTTCGGCATACCCCATGTCAAAAAGCAAATATGTAAAACAAAATACAAGCCAAACTTTCATCAACCAATTGCTGCTTTTCATTTCAAAACTTCAGAGATTGACTCGAGAGCACCTATTTACAGTAAAAGAAAACGTTATTTCCTCGGAACTGCTTCATACTAAATATTTTCTCACGTTATTTAACAAGTGACGAAGATTTCAATGACTGACGTCGGACGCGAAGTTATTAGATCTTCCTTTTTTTCACAGGTCGTCCAAAATATACTCCTCCCAATATATTAGATAGATAGGTATATTTTCTGTTAATAATAAGTTTATAGGCTGGTAATATATACAATGTTACAACAATTTTCAGAATGTTAAAAATTACGTAAAAACGTTACAGTTTCTATAATTAAATAATGTTAAGTGGATATTCTCGTAAACTCATAAATAACAAGGAAAACTCGTAGAAGATCAGGGTGATCTTATCATCGAGAACCTATTTTGCTTGTTCTTGTTGAGATATTTTTTCAGAATCTAATAATGTACTATATAGGTAATCTTTAAAAATTTATTGGCAAAAAGTGTGTTAAAAATATTTTTCCATGTTGTCAGTATGTAGGAGGAGCATAGCCTTAAGTTTTTGCTTAAAGTTCATATAAGATTTGCAATCCAGTGGAGTGTTTGTGGAATCTATGAGGATATTCCACAGGTGCGGTGCACGAAAAGATATACCGAATTGCTTAAGTTTATTGCGACAATAAGGTTCAGATAACATTCTCGCAAATTTTGTTGTGTACTTGTTTGTTGGTTTTAATTTGTACAAATCATGAAATATGGGTGGTGCAGTCTTAGTTTTACATTTATACATAAAACAAAGAATTTGGTAGATGTTGATTTGATAAATAGTGAAGGTTTTCAGAGCGTCAAAGAGTGGCTTAGCATTTGTATAGCGGTCTTTAAAGTGTATAACGCGCATTGCATGTTTTTGAAGGCGATAAAGTGGCATTAGTTTTGACTTAGATGTACTGGCCCAAACGATATTTGCTTAATATAGGTGGGAATATATGAACGCATAATAAAGTTGCTTCTTAGCTACACTGATAATTAAATGTACTATTTAACAGAAAATCGATTGAATTTAAACTTCCTTGTGGAACAACTTTAATTGATAGATGCAAGAGCAACAATGAAGTTATAAACCAGTATGAACCCAGGGTATCCTTTTGGATCAGTTTAAATGGATAGAAAAGAAACTGATGAAAAAAACTGATCCAACATAGGTGTTTATACTATCCAACAAACGGTAACCAACTATACACTTTTTTTATATAAAAATGGCTCCTATAAGAATATCAGGGTGAAAATCTACTAATTTTGCCCTCTGGGACTATATTTCTATTTAATTTGCTATGTATCTTGTGTGATCCCGCTTGCTCACATGTTCTTTTATTTAGAACAACAGGAATTAAGAAAACAATAGAGAAAAAAAGGATGAACGTTGAATACGTCCAACTTTTTCAAGCGCTTTCCATTTAAACTGAAACAGTGAAAATCTATCAGTTTTTAGCGTATACATTATAAAAATTTGACTGATCCATTTAAGCTGATTGCCGAAAATCGATTCAGTGTAATATGATCTCTTTTCATCAAAGAATCGTAGATGATGTCTTCAACAATCCCGAAAAAGAGCTTAAGAAGTTATTTAAGTAACTAAGAAAGCGGGATTCGGAAAAATCATGTTTCGTTTACACGACACTATTTTTCTATAGATTTGTAGGGAATTGTGTACAACTTAAAGTCTGTTCAAAAAATATGTGGACTAATTTCAGTTACCATGTGGAAACCAGTTTTAGCAAATTACATCAATTCCCTTGAGCCTGGTTTTTATATAAAAGCTGAAATCAGTCCACATATTTTTTGAACAGACTTTAGTAGAGTTGTTTGTTAATTTTTCCCTACAAAGTCATTAGAAACTTCATAAATAAGCGTGCAAAGTAATGATGTTTCTTTTGATACAACAAAAGGCTTTAAACACCTCTGAAGTACAGTTTTAGTAGAAAGCTTTAAAAAATTCTCACAAGTAATTGATTTTTTTCGTGTAACAGGCTCGTCGAGTTTACGAATCTCCCTAATTGGACTAATCCTACCCCAAGACCCTTTTTACTACTTTTCTGTCTATCTTTGATAGCAAAGTAAAGATTTTATGTTAACAATGTTGGTGTATGCAAGTATGCTATTTTTGGGACAACTACAGGGACCGCGGAGCAGGGTGGCTGAGGGGGGCTAGTCTAGTCCAATAAAATTCGCAAAATTTTCACTTAAGGTTCGCACTCGTTAGGAGAAAACTATTAATAAACATTTGTCATTATGTAAGTTCTTACCCAGTGGCCACACGACGTCTTTGAGACAAAATGGTCGTTTGGTCGTGAGATCATTTTGCGACATCGTAGGGACGTCTAAAAGTAGGACGTCCCAATTGGGATCTTTTCACGTTAACTCTTGTCTTAATTGATCGTTAAGTGATTAATGAGTTTTTTCCAAACATATTTTTTCTTCTTCTTCTTCTTTCTCCCTCATCACGCTCCGTCACGTTTTTATATAAGACCCCCTTGCGTGACGTCACGCTTGGCAAAGACAGCCCCACCCACTGAATTGAACTTAGTACTACCCACTCCCTTTTTTACAGTCGCGCTGCGTCACGAAAATTAGGAAGAACGACCCACCCCCTAGCGTGACGATTGAATTGTCCCAAAAGATAAGGCTTCCTTGCGGATAAAATTGTGCATTCTTTAGAATGAATTTTTCACATCTAATCTTCTCGAAGAAAGTTTTTCATATTGTTCCAATGGGAAAAATTGAAATAAAAAACAAAGTTAATCCTCTTTAAATGCATCAACATAAAAACTCTCATCATTCAATTGTTGCTTTTCATTTCAAAACAGTGTAACTTTTACACCTTATTTCCTTAGGAATTATTCACGGTAGCTATGCTATCCGTGCTTAAAATCGACAGCGACTACTCCTCCGAGATTTGACAATTTGAAATCGGTTACCGTCACTTTCTGAATGGAAAGCGTGTGGAAAACAATATGGTGCTATGGAATTTGTATTTTGTGCTTGATACTTTTGTCTAGAAATGTCGAAAGTTGCTTACGTACAAGCCGTTTCATAATCAAAGAAAACTGTATAGGATTTGTAAATAGACAGGATTATTTGCATAGAATTGTGTGAAGTATATACTTTTAAGCGAGCTGGAACTTCTTTTGACCTAAATGCAAACTTTTATTTATTCGAAATCTGATTTTCATTCAATTTAATTCAAAGATAATCATATTTTGTGTCACTGAAGAAGATATAATATACATAATTGTATAGATAAAACTGTACATGAAAATATATGAAATTAACTTATGTGTAGCCAGGTAAAAATGAGACATTGATAAGTGAATGCTTTGTATCTTTAATTTTGTTATAAAACGTTTATGGAATTAAGTTTTGTTTCAATGATTTGTTCCAACATTCACCTGCTTAATACCTTAAGGGAAGAATTTCAAAATTGGCTGTGCGCATAACTAAATTCATGAAATTACAAAATTACATCACAGTGTTTGTTTGTACTTCTATTCTTGAAACGAAATCGCTGATTTTAGGTACTGTGTATATGTTTCCTCTCCTTTTAAATAGTGCACCAAGGGAATTAATGGTTTCCTTAAGGTTTTAGATATTTAGCCTGCTTTCAAATAATACATACGCTCAATAGTATTATAGAGCTTTAAATTCCCAGGGAAATTAATATTAATATTACCAATTTTACCATCCGCGATATTAAATTCTCGTGAAAATCGTGAAAATTTCTTCCATTAAGGTATACCTAACATCCTCTTTACCACTGAAAGTTATCGGTAGACATTCTGGTTTTCTCAGAATACAATGGTAAGGATCACAAAAGGCGCTATGTAAGCTAAATTATTCCTTAAAGCAAAGAATATGTCCGCTTTTGAAATTTCAATCAGAATGCATTTAAAAAACTCAAAAACTTTCGCAAACGATTCCGTCCTTTCATATCGCTACCGTGTTGATGCCGTTTGTCTTCTTGTTATAAATAATATAGTCTCTCAAGTTTTTACTTCGGTGAAGGACAGAATTATTCAACTACCTTTCAGTCTATCCTTGAGAACAAAAAAAGAAGAAAAAAAACAAAGGTCATTTTCCATTCCGCAAAGAATCCCGCGAAGACATAAAATTGGATACTTTAACAGCTGAATAGAAAAACGGTCTAATGTTCACCTACATACACACTGTCCTTACATTTAATGTAAATGTGTTCAGGGAAGCAATAAAAGCAACTGATTTTAATTCTGCTATTCTATTGTTTCAATGAATAAATTATACAAAAATTCCAAAGGCACTCATCAAATCTCATCATCATTTTTTTATCCAATAGGGTTACCAACACTAGAAGACGACACACATACAGATTCGACGCATAAAAATGTTTCACAGATCCCTTTTTTATTCATGCAAACACCGCAATCTTCCGAATTGTCGCAACTGTTGAACCAGCAAGAGTCACACTTAATAAAAATAGTATGTTTCTATTAATTATCAAGCAATTGCAAGTTAGTAGTGAAATGGAAGTGAGTAGATATTTAAATGATGAAATTCAATCATTTTAGCCATGACCTTTTCAGTTTTGGTCACAAGGAAAAGTAGCGGCTTTTATGGCACAGTGGAAACAAGGCAATCAGTATTCAGTATTAAGGATATAATTGAAACAAGAGATGGTCACCAACTCACCTTTCGGGCATATCCCATGTTAAAAAGCAAATATGTTAAGCAAATTCCAAGCCAAAATCTTATCATCCAATTGTTGCTTTTCATTTTAAAACGTTAGAGATTGTCAATATAACTTGAAAGCGTTTCATATATACTTTATTTCATCAGGAATGATTCATACTTGTTATAAATTAAATATTTTTGCATGTTATTTAGCAATTGAGGAAGATTTCAATGAGTGATGCAGGACGGGAATTATTAAAACGTCCGTCGTTTAACCTTTCTCCTCCCATCATTGTTATTGGCTATATAATATTTAAATGTGGCATTTGAATGACAAGTACCTATTACTTCAGACCTTGTGTGAACACTGTCAGTCTTAAACAATAACAAGAACTAGAGTTTCGTAAAGACCTTTTCCCTGAGCTGTCGTTTCTCTTTCTAAACATCGCAAACGTAGTTTAATATTCAGTTGAAAACGAGATGCTGCTTGTTGTGACGTAATTCATGATAAGGTCTATTAGAGACACCAAGAGCATTAATCATTGGATACGTATTTTTTTGAAAATGTTATTTTTTTAAAAAAAAAAAGATAAAGAAACAAAAACCCCATTCGGGTCATTACCGAGGGTCATTACAGTCCTAAATTACATTGATGTCCCTTGACCAAATTCTTTTTAGAAGTAGTACCCCAGGCAACAAAACAAATGAGAAATGTAAACACAACATTGAACTGTGTAAACTAATCGTTTCAGGAACAAACAGCTTCATAAATTTCGTGATTATATATTATATACATCGTCTTGTTTTTTAACGAAAGTACAGACTTAAACTAGCGTCACCAACCAATGACTATGAAACGAGTAAAATTCAAAAATTTGAGTTTTGATTCGTTTATTGCAAAAAAATAATAAAAAAAATGAAACAAGCTGAAACAAGCGACATTTTCTTCCAGCTCAGTGTTGAGTTATCGTTTCTTCTTAAAATATCTGGACCAGGTTTCTTTCAGAGCTTCATTCAATTTCATATTTGCTCTTACAAGTTTATATACCAAATTCGAATCACCACTAGTAAAATCTCAACAATGAAAGAGAATTTAATAGATTTCTTGCTTACACAGAAATCTAATAAATCCGTAGCAACGGCTCAAAATGAAAGAAAGAAAATAATTGTTTTCGCTGACCTGGACGCAAATTGTTTAGTAGTTTCAGATAATAAAGAACTAAAAGCCGTCATCAAATTAAACTTGATCAAACCGTAACCGAGCCTGCGAGAATAACAACTTTGTCGGAGACGATAATTGATTATGTTTAACAAGTAACACTTCAACAAGTAAGGATGTGAGCGTCACTCCATTCTCCATCGGTAATCATGAATTATTATTATTTTTTTTTTATTGTAATTTTTGTAAACAGCAGTTCAAATTCAAATCGGTAGCTGATAAAGAAGTTCTGTAATACCTAAAAGGACTGAAGCGAAAATGTGTAGTAAGTTTAAATAATATCCTAAAGGACATTAACTTTTGCTATAAACTGCTCCTTGAAATCTAGTGTTGCACAGAGTGACTTTAAAACAGCAAGAGTTGCGTTGTTTCCACTATCGTAGATAATGGAAACAGAGTTTCTTTTCGTATTCTGCATCACTGTCGGATGCTTGGGGAAGCGAGTCAGCGCATGCGCATTCCGACTCATATATAAGTCGGATCTGGTTCACAACCAGCTCTCTCTCGTCACTTGGCTTTGAGTATCCTAAACTGTTAAGATGTCGTCCGAAGAATCGAATCTTTAAACCAGAATGGTCGACAGCGTGGAGAAAGCCTTGGAACGAAGTCAGGAACAAACCCTGCTGGCAGCTTCGACGGTCGCTGAAAAGGTTGCTGAGAAGTTCTTGGAGAAACAACAGCAAAAGGTTGATTGAGCTTTGGAAGAACAGCGATCGTCAGCCAACCTAAAAGGAACAGATAACTTACGACAATTTGAATTCTGCCAAAACGTCATGGACAATGTGGTAGCTGCAAAGGAAATGTTAGAGGAAGGTAAGACGCTTTTCGTAAAAGGATGAAATTGTTAGCCGACAGGGAAATTTGGGCAACCGTAAATGAATACCTGTGCGATAACTTAGCTTCTGATTCGGAAGATGAAAAGTTAATAAACAGAGCCATTAGACCTGCCGCTGCAAAACGTGGAAAAGCAAAAAAGAAAAAAAAATTAAAACGGACATATCAACTATCTTTCTCCGAAAAACAAAATTCGTCTGGTTGGTCTTTTCAAAGACACTTTGTTCCTAAAAGAGATTTTCGTTTGGACAACAAAGTTTGTTGGGGCAGCGGAAGATATAGTCATTTGAATTATCAGTGCCCCAATTCAAGGCCTAATATATCTAGTAATATGCCAAGCAACAGCTTAAACGTGAGCGAATTTGAACGCTGAGGCACCTACTTTGCTTATAGTATATTTCTAGTTAATTTTTGTTTTTCTTAATTCATTGTTAGGAAGAAACTGGGAGCTCGAGGAAGGTTGCCACTCCGTAGTAGGAAGCCTCAGAGAAGATTTTAAATTTTGGAAAAGTGAATTGGACTCCTCACCTTTTGTCTTAACCATGATAAAAAATGGCTATCGTTTGCCTTTTGCCGTTCATCCTCCAAAATTCTGTGCCAAGAATAACGCTTCGAGTCAAAAACATAAGAAATTTGTTAAAAACAGCATCGAAGAATTATTTGCACAAGGTTGTGTCGAAGAAGTGAAACTGATGCCTTACTGTTGTGATCCTCTGACCGTCGCAGAACACCACAATAAATTACGGTTGGTTCTAGATCTACGCCATGTCAATAAACATTTGAAATTCCTTAAATTTAAATACGAAGATTTAAAAGTAGCTTCGAAACATTTAGAGAAAGGTGATTTTTTCACAACATTCGACCTTAAAAGTGGGTACCATCATATACCAATTCATGACGACGACAAAACATTTTTAGACTTTTCATGGACATATGAAGATGGGACAGTGAGGTTTTTTCAGTTTGTTGTTTTGTCTTTCGGTTTAGCGAGTGCATGCTATGCATTTACAAAACTAACAAGGCCATTAATAAAACAATGGCGCAAGCAAGGTATTCGTTGCACAATGTATTTAGAGAGAAAGTTCAACTTACCGCAAACTCTTAGCTGTAAAACTCATTCTTCAGTCTGTTGCTGAAAAACTCAGAAATGAAAACGTGCTTCGGTATTCTGATAATGCTAATGTTTCGCGAATAATTCAAGTCGGTAGCGGGAGACCTCATTTGCACAAATTATCCTTAGAAATTTTCGATCTCTGCTTACAGAATAATATAAGGTTACAACCTTCTCGGCTCTCTAGAGAACACAATGAACCAGCCGATTCTATTTCTAAAATTAGTGATACTGACAACTGGGAGATTGACATGGAAACGTTTGAGTACATTCAAGCACAGTTTGGTATTTTTACCGTTGATCGTTTTGCTGATGATTTAAACAGAAAGGTTTTCTTCTTCAATTCCAAGTTTCATTGCCCCAAATCTTCAGGTTTAGGCGCCTTTACGTACGATTGGTCTGAACATTTTAACTGGTTATGCCTCCCAATCGCTTTGTGTAGACATATTGAGCTAAATTGATGCTTGATTGGCAGATGGGCAAGACTCTTGAACAGGTCATCGCCGGACGGGCGGATGGATAGTACTCTTGAATGAGTCATCGCCGGACGGGCGGATGGGTAGTACTCTGAATGAGTCATCGCCGAACGGGCGTGAATATATTGTGTTACAAAATAGGATTTTCTAAAATCTCTCTAATAGATCATATCAATATCGGAATCTGGAATAAGTTAGATTCTATTCGCGACAGTTCCCTTAGAAGTAAGGCTGCCAATTTACCAAAACTATTTCAAGCCGTTTTCGCACCAGATACAAATAAATATAAGCAAATATAAGAGAGCTTGGCATAAATGGGTTGAGTGGACATCACAATACGAAGAAGTTCAACATTGCTCTACTGATCCTTTCTTCGTTTGCAAATATTTTAACGATCTGGTACAAGAGAAGAACACTTCTAGTGCGATTACATCTGCACTATGTGGAATCCGATGGGGGCACATCAATGCAGGTTTTGATCCTCCCACCGATCATCCTATTATCAAACTAGCTTTTGAAGGTGCTAGAAGGGTCGCTGAAAAAGGAAAAGGAAATCAGAAAGAACCTTTTACTGCGGAGCTTATAACAGTTCGCATTTCATAATTTGGAGCTTCTATTAATCTGATGCATCTTCAATTAATTGTCATTTGCCTTTTAGGATTTTCCGGATTCCTTCGAATAAGTGAACTTTTAAATTTAAAAGTCAAAAGACCTGAAAGAGAAGCCTGATTCTTTTGAGATATTTTTAGAAAAGTCAAAAACAGATCAACTTCGAGAAGGCCATATTGTTCATATTGCGGCCACTGGAACATCTATTTGTCCAGTACTCTAGCTCAAGAAGTTCTTGAGGATAACTTGCCTCAGCCAAGAGCCTGATTTGTGTTTAATCTGTCGATTATCTAAAACTAAAAGGGGACACAATGTATTAGGATCTCATAAAATTTCTTATGATGCTGCACGCAAAACATTTCTGGAGCATTTGGACGAAGTCGAACCCGGCGCAAGAGAAACGTCTGGTATCCATTCTTTGCGCTCTGTTGGAGTAAACATGGCAGATGGTCATCTAGTTCTTCTCGTGATAGGTACATTAAGGATAATAAGAAGAAAAGGTTGAGTATTTCAAAGTCTTTAGGCATTTAATAATAATAATCCTCTTTTGCTCTCTCCTCATGTGATACCAACCAAGACGAACGAACCGTTTCTTCCATAGTTGTTGTTTTCTATATTTTCTTATTCCCTGACTGTTGAGAAGAAGTGGAAAGAAGCTGCAATTTTTAAATCTGGCTCTCGAGATCTTAGAATACGATTATACGATACTTACACGATGAGCTTTATATATTATCATTGAGAAACTACCCGACTTTGGTATCTCAGGAACTCCTCAAAACTAGATTACCAGTACTTGTTTGTTTCCTGTGAACAGGTTTCCTATGATGGGACTATGTTCCCTTGGTAACCAGTATTTTTAGTTCTGCAGTGGTCCATTCTTAAAGCTCTGCTGTTTCTTCTACATTTCAACGATTCAGCTAAGATTTTATCTCAATGTAGTCTTCCAAACGAGTTTTCTGAATCTAACTGAGCACGCCAAGAAATCGACATCGAAAGCATCACCTCGTGTTAATCTACTACGGAAAATAAGGTCTATGTTAGATTCAAAAAACAGTTATACGATCTAAAACACGATGGTTATCCCTTTCTTGGCGTACTGTTCCTTTGTAACGAATGGCATCATCCTTGAACATCGGAACAACGTGTATAATACATTGTACAACGATCCATACAACAAAATCATTTGCTATTGATAAACACAGCACCGTAATTATTTCTTGATTATATCACAATCGAGATTTGTCCACGTTTGAATCCATTGAACAATCAATTTTAGTGGAGGATCACGGATATTACCGATTTTTGTTTATCTAGTATTGTTCTATTATTAATTAATCCATTATCTGGAAAAAAAATTAGACTAGGTCACTAGCCTCTCACTGCCGTGCTAATAAAAAATGCCGTAAATCCTGATTTCCCGAGATTACGTATCGGAGCTCAAAGCCACTGGATCTAGGCTGAGGAAAATTGTTGAGGAAAAGGGGAAAAGCTGAGTAAAAGGGGGTGCTTATTAAAGTAATATGGAATTTAGGGGGGGAGGGGGGAGGCGCTGCGCTTATTAGAGGGGTAGCTTAAAAGAAGGGGGCGCTTAAAAGAGGAATACGGTATATACAGTGGAATCTCTCTATCTCGAACTCGCAAGGGACCGAAAAATTTGTTCGAGATAGAGAATGTTCGAGATAAAGAAAGTTAGCTCTTCAAATTAGCTGTTCAAGGGACCGAGATTTTTGTTCGAGATAGAGGGTAGTCGAGATAGAGAGATTCCACTGTAATAACTACCCAGTAAACACAAAAACATCTTCAAGACGTCTTTCAAGATACCAAAAGGACGTATTTAATACGACTTTATTTGGTTGAAAACGCTTTTAGACGAGTTTGCTTCAAAGACGTCTTAAAGGTGTATTAAAGACGTCCATTTTGCATTTTGAAAAACGTCTTTAAGACGATTTGCACTCGTCTTGAAGACAGATTTTTTGTACCTTGAAAGAGGTTTTAAAGACGACTTAGAGATGTTTTAAAGACGACTTTTACGCTCGTCTAGAAGACGTCTTTGAAACTCTTCTCAAAGCGTTACAGATTTTAACCAAATAGAGACGTATTAAAGACGTGCTTTTGGTATCTTGAAAAACGTCTTGAAAATGTTTTTGTGTTTACTGGGTAAGAAAATAGAGGTTAAAACAAAAGACAATCATTGAACTAACTGAGCTTGGTCAATGCAATGTTACAAGTCAAGTACATTCAGTCTATATTCCGCCCTATATGCTGTCCATATAAACAGAATAAATGGTCTATAGGTATCACAAAATATCTAATGTTTTAGTGTTTTTTCAGTTGATGTTTTCGTTAAGTGTAAATTGTGAGCATATAGTTGCTACATGTGTCTGGTTGGAATTGTTTTTCTCAAACAGAACAACATTTGTATTCATTAATGAACTGTGTGGCCTCTGACTACGTTTACATAGTGTTTTATTCAGTATCTTCAAACATTCTTCTTTCACATCTTTTTGGTAATAAAAGTATATTAATGGATTGAAGATGGATGATGAAAATGCCAGTATTGCTGCAGCTATGTCTATGTACTTCAATGATGTCTGGTTATTTCTTTCAAAATCTTTATGACGGAATCCATAAATTAGTACACATGCCCGTCCAAATATCAAGCCATGTGTTAAAATAAACACAATTAAAATTCGGTCTGCGATTATTTTAGCATAACATTTTCGGTTAACTAAATTAGAACTACAATGTTTGAGCCGGTTTTTAGATTTCTTGATTTGGTCTACTATTAATGCGTAAGAGATTGCTATAATACACAATACAGTTAAAAGATTGAAAATTAACAGCCAACCAATCCCTTCTTTGTTTATAACTAATGTGGAAGCTGCAAGTAATGCAGGGTAGACAACTGAAAAAATAAAACATGCCAGTATTATATAAAGTAGCTTCTTTTTTGGAGTTTGGGTTGTTCTGTATTGATTTTGCCGTATTTGATAAGCTGAAAATAGTGCAATCAACATTATACCAGTCACATTAAAACTGGTGTGAAGAACGCATAAATATCCAACCAGTGCTAAGTAAGTTTTGCTTTCTGCTAGACTGTCATAATAGTATTCGATTATTGTCATTGGTATGGCAATAAAATTTGTTATAATGCCACCTAAAAATAAAAAAGAACTGACAAAGTTTCCTGATGTTTGCAGATGTTTGTGTTTCTTCAATAAATAAAGTGCAACACCATTGAGAACAGTTGATGTAATCCAAATGACCACTAAAGTTGCTCCAAGTACAAATTTTGTGTCTGATGAATATTCCAAAGGATCTGGTGCCAACATGGTCAAAAAGTCTATGAATTTCTCCATATTTTTTCTAATCTAAGACATAAAAGAACTTTATTTAACTGGTTGTACACCAAAACATTGATATCAAATACAACTAATAGAATGATTCCTAAACGTGTTTTTCCGGTTGATGTTTTCATTAAGGGTACATTGTGAGCATATAGTTGCTACATGTGTCTGGTTGGAATTGTTTTTGTCAAACAGAACAACGTTTGTAGCTATTCATTGATGAACTGTGTGGCCTCTGACTACGTTTACATAGTGTTTTATTCAGTATCTTCAAACATATTTCTTTCACATCTTTTTGGTAATAAAAGAATTTTGCTTTCTGATTTCAGTTTGCTGCGCCATTTACATCATGAAAAGGGAAACTGTCCTTAGCTATTTCAATCTGGATACCTTTCAAATGAAAGTGCTTTAAAGACTGCTACAAATAATTGCGATATTATTTCAGAAAAAAAAGTCTTTTTTCCCGTATGTCTATGAATAAAAAAACCTCGAGCAGTGAAACCGGAAACTAAACCACCACCTACATTATCGGACAAAAAGTGTATGAGAAAAGATCACGAAGATTTTGACTTACGGAAACAATCGGCCATCTTAATATTATGTTACTTTGAATCATTACCATTAATCAAGTTCGAATTTCCGTACTTTTTCTCGGCGAAGAATTAGTCCGATATATTTCTTGTCCTATAAAGTAACTCTCGCTCCTATTCCTGTTGTCAAATTCTTAAACATCAATTTCATTGTTTTAATATGACTAGGTGCCATAATTACAAGTACTGATCCATTTTTTCATGGCCAAATCGTTAGTTTCAGTTTGATAAGCTTTCTCATTAGCACATAAATTAAAAAATATAAAACATAAAAAATACGACCATATGTTTTAAAACGGGGTTTTATAAATTTGATGCATTTATTATCTACTTTCATAAAAACGATCATTGTGGAAGGACGGCGTAAAGCACCATGCACACTGTAATTTAAAATGTATTACAAGCCTATTGTTCTTATATTTTCATCAAAACAACTTATACGCACGATGTTTTAGTATTCATAAATTATCTACGATGTGTGTATCTAACCTCCTGAAAACTCTAAAAGTTTAGACATAAGAGTTAGCTTTATTTATGATGGTGATCATTAAAATGTGAAAGGTCACCGAAGCATTCAGCCGTGTTTGTACATGAACAAGAAGCCGCTTGGCTCGAAGACTTCAGGACACAACAATACATATCTGGTTTCAAAAATACAAACTTGCCGAATTGCCAAATGACGGTCAAATCTAACAAAATGACTGGCAAATTCAAAATCAACATCTTCCATTTGTGCTTTGTACAAATTTTTATGAATATTAAAGAACTTTCGAAATTTGGTACAAATTTGGCCCAAATTGTTCATTTTTGGTCAAATCAGACAAAATGACTGTCAAATTTGAAATCAGCACCATTCAATTGTGCTCTGTGCAAGAGTTCATGAAAATCGTCGAATCTGACCAAAATCATTGTCAAATTCAAAATCAACATCTTTCAAATGTGATCCGTACAAATTTTATGACTAGCATGTAGCTTTAGCTAAAAATGCCCCCGCGCTCAAGCTTTCCAATTTTTACATACAGCAATCTATCCATTAAAAAAGAAAACTTTCCGCCCAAACATTTTGTAATTTAAGGATTTTTGTAAAAATGTTTTTGGTTGATTAAGTGGCATACTTTAAATATTTCGACAAAGCCAGTCTTTTATGTATGGCAAACAATACACAATATTTCAAATACAAATCGTGATCAAAGTATCTGTATGCAGTGAAGAAAGAGCGTGCCGAAAATTAAATATTTAAGTGTAAATACTTAAGTTTTACAAGACAACGAATTATTTAATGAACAGTGTAACCTTGTGGCATAGTGTAGCGGTGGCTACACTAACTGGAAATATGCAAACCAAATAGATGTACTTACGCAGCTGAAAAGCTGCATAAAACTTTGTTACTTTTTGTTATCTCTTAGATAAATATAGATTGGTTTAATTGTAATTCTATGGTTGCTAACCCCTCTAAATTTCAGCTAATATTTCCTGGCATTACCAACGCCAATATCTCTCTAAAGTTTGAAAACATTGAAATTAAAAGATCTGAGGTTGTTAAGTTACTTGGGGTAAAAATTGATAGTAAATTGTCATTCTTGCCCCATATCAGGGAAATCTGTAAGAGATCAAACCAAAAGCTCAAAGCTTTAAGAAGGGCTAGAAATCTCATCTCACAGAAACAAGCTGGATTGCTTGTCAATGCGTACATTCTTTCTCCTTTTAGTTATTGCCCATTAATTTGGATGTTTGGTGGTAAAGAAGGAAATAACCTTATTAGAAAATGCCACTTTAGAGCACTGCGTGCGTTAAAAAACGACAGTGGAAAAGATTATGAAAGTTTGTTGTCAGACTGCAATACAGTGAATATTCATGCACGAAATTTGAAACTGTTGGTTACAGAAATTTTCAAATCATTGCATAATCTTGGCCTGCGCATTATGCATAATTTATTTGCTGAAAAACAGTCTGACTATGAACTTCGTTCTGGTCATACCTTGAAGCTTCCTTTCTATAGCCGTTATTTCAGTACCTTTGGGGTAAATACTTTTGATTTTAGAGCAGTCATGACCTGGAATACATTGCCATCAAATATCAAAGATTTAGATTCCTTAAGCTCTTTCAAATATGCTCTCAAAAGTGTTGTACCAAAGTGCACCTGTAAAATTTGCAGATAGTGTTTTATAATATTAAGGGTTAACAAATAATATCAGAAAGTATTGCTACAAACAAAAGAAATGTGTGAACTGCAACCATGGATACGTATCTTATAATCAAAATAAGATTTTGTTAAAGAAATTTTGTAAGAACCAAAAGAAAAAAAAACTTTTTTGAAAAAAAAAATTAAAGCGAAAAATCCATTAGTAGAAATCATTTCAAGCGGTTCGAGGTTTGATTCAAAATAAAAAGTAGCAAAGATTTAAAAGGGCTAAAACATCATATATATATATACAAAAATAAAATGCATGGTTGATAAAATTTCAGATTTTAAGCTGTGCTTCAAAATCCTTGTCGTTACTTTTACGAAAACAACACAAAAGTAATATGAAAAATGTCTAAGCAGTTTTAGCAGACGAACTTTCTAAATAACACAGTATAATATAGTAGTAAATTGGGAGAAAGATACGAAAAACATTCTGTCTCCCACTTACAGTACCATGTTTTGAAACGGTAAATATACCAGCGTGTAACAGTAACACGAAAAGTTGGAGGATGAAGATGATGATGATGATGATGAAGAACAAAATCAGAACTGGCATTCGCCTATCTCGTGAAACTACTATGCTTCCTCGCTCGCTTACGCTCGCTGCGGGGGCAAAAATTGGAGAACTTTCAAAATTTGGTCCAAATTTGGCCTAAATTGCCCAATTTTAGTCAAACTTGGCAAAATCATTGTCAAATTCGAAACCAGCACCTTAAAATTGTGCTCTGTGCAAAATTTCATGAAAATTGGCCAACTGGAAGTCCGAATTTGACCAAATTTGCGAATTCGGCAACGATGTCATGTAAACGATGCACAAAAACGTTCATAACTTGGAGTAGTAGTAGTAGGAGGAGGAGGAGGAGGAGGAGAAACCACGGGTATTTTAAAGACTTTACTCCACCACTAGTGTCCTAAAGTCAATAAAGTGAACAAACTATACAAATTGGGGCAGCTTCTTTTTTACAAATTGGGGGCAAAGTTTATTACAAATTAGCAGGGGCAGATCTAGGATTTTTTAAGGGTTAGGCAAATTTTTTTTGCCAAACACACATAAGGGCGCAATCGATGAAATTTACGCCCAATCTAATACATACTTTTCGAAATGTAAAAAATATTAACTCGAATTCATTCGTCCTAACGTAAGGAGTGTTATTATGCAAGTCTGTATTGTTGCACTAATGGAATAAGGGAAATAAACAAAAGAAAACTAATTGAGTATGAATGGAATGTATTGAACTACTTTATGTAGGCCAAAATAATATTTTCTGCCAGATTGGAGGTTAAGTAAATAACCAATAAATTACTTCATCTGTTATCTTCTTCATTTTCTTGATTGCTTGTACATGAACAGGAAGAATCCATCAAATGAAAACATACTTGTAATGAATCAAATAAATAAATTTTCAATCACCTATAACATGATAGATTGGAGCGCTCAGATAAATACATGATATTTCATCTATGTACTGGTCAAGATGGTCAGAAATTATGTTAAGAAATAGAGTAAAATGACCAAAATCAAAGTTTGAGACAAGCTCCTTGATCATTATCCGGCAGCAAAGTAAAAACATATTTCTGCACTAGGCGTTCATCAAATCAAATAGTATAGACATAACTCGAAAAAAAATGCTTTTCCTAGATTTTGAAGTCAGTTTTCAACAGTTCAAAATTTCCTAATTAATACTTTATTATTGCTATCAAAAGCTGCAACGATGTTATCTAGCGAATCCATGTTGAACTGGGTCTAATTCAAAGGTCCCCCACGGTCGTTTTGTGCAGATTTGGTGACCATTCATTCAATAAAGTGTGTAAACCCATGGTTGTACCTTAGGCAAATTTTCTTCTGGTTCATTCATTTAAAGTGTGTAAACCCATGGCTCCTTAGGCAAATTTTCTTCCAGTTCATTCATTGAAGTGTGTAAACCCGGGGCTCCTTAGGAAACTTTTTTTCGCCTACGGTGAGCGTTAGGCACTAGTCTGTGTTGTCAATGTGACTATGAGAAGTCGTTTTCGGGACAGAGATCACTACCTATAAACTCAAGCTGTAAAAAACATTAATTTTTAACATCATGGCGCGCGCGCCTCGCCTCGCCTCGCCGGGAGAATAATAATCCTATTTGGGAAAGAAAGGATCGGGCGGATTGGATGCGGGAATCTCTTGATATTTTCGATTATTTTCTGATTATTGTAATACAATACCTTTTTCATACAATTTTATGAAAAACATTATTTAACTGATTTTGGCTTAGGCATTTGCCTAAGTTGCCTAACCCTGGATCCGCCCCTGAATTAGGGTATTACTTGTATTAATATTCGCGCTGTATTAGAATTCGCGCAGACCTTGGGTGCGCGAAATTAATATTGAGCGAAAAATAATACGCGCGAATAGCTTTCGGGTTGGAAATTTTTGGTTCATGTAAAAATCTCAAAGTTTAAGTCTAAAATATTTATAGAGGGTAGAGAACATAAATAGACGTATGCTTGATAGCTATTTTAGATCACTACATGACTTTTTCTTCTAAAAAATAAATCTAGGGTGCTCCAAAGAAGTCGTCTTTTTCATCTTCTTCAACTTTAATAACCAATGGAATTTTTTCCGGCTCCAGGTAATTCTCAAGCACAAAGCTTTTCATTTTTCGAAAAACTTCTAAGCTTGCTTTTCCTTTACCAATACATAGTTTAATAGGTATTTCCAGGCTACCTTGAGGTAAAGGACTTCTACGAAGCTTCTTCATTCGAACTGTTGCATCAAAGCAAGCAAGCATACTCAAGCCTCTACATGCCCGCTGGGTGACACAATACTACGACCACATTCGCACAAACAAAGATGTTGTGAAAAACGGATGGAAAAGATCGGGACCCAGCGGGCACAAAGACGTCGTAAAGACATAGTAGAGACTTTCCAAGACGTCCCTAAGACGTCGCGAAATGGTCCTTGTTTTTTCAAAAACCACTTTTCCATTTTTCACAAAACTATACCAGCCGAAAGAACTTGAAAATGGCTTTCCATCGATGTAAAAATTATTTTGAAATTCGGTATATTCATTTAAAAAAACAGCTTTAAATTTTCCGTTTCCAACACTATGAAACACACTGTATAGTAGCACGTGTCGCGAAGTCAGGTTTTTTTTATCGCCACAATTAGGTGATTCAAATTTTCGTCACCTTTTTTCGACACGGGATTTGCATACATCATTTTTGAAGTTCAGTGTGGTAAATATTTTTACCCGGGTTACTAGTTTTTAATATACACGTTTTTTTTATAAGCAACCAAGGTCAGACCTTAGTAGTAATGTTGCTTAAAAAATGACCATTTTTTAGTAGTAATGTTGCTTAAAAAATGACCATTTTTTAGTAGTAATGTTGCTTAATTTGTTGCTAAGTATTAATTGAAAGTATTTAAGTATAAAGTGTAGGACACAGTACTGCAACTTAGTGTAACCACCTAGTGCGGAAATTTTAAGAAATGTGCTTTAGCTATGCTAGTGCTGCATTATTTCAAAATTTCATGTTGCTAATTTATGTAACATCCTTGTAGTACTGTTGCTTAACTTTTTGAGAAAATTTACTAGTGTTGCTTATAAACGTGTTGCTTATAAAAAAAACGTGTATAGATAAATTTTGGGGGAATTACAATCGATTTTACCATGAAACCACGCAATTAAATCAATAATGATCAATTAACGCTTGATTGAATAGGAGTCGAGTAATATGAAAAGTCATGAAAAATTGAAATATTGTGGTAAAACTCTATACTTGGAAATACTTGGAAAATGCATATTTTTTTACAAACTTAAAACATAAAAGTTTCATTTATAAAAAAACATTTTAAAATATTTTTTTTCTTTGCTTATAAAGATTTTGGCAAGGCGTTGGGAATACAAAGTTATTAAATCATAACTAGAAGCCATTAGGCTTGAACAATTTCCGCATCAGCCCTTGAGAAAATTGCTTTAGGCTAATTTTCAAGATATCTGAATGACTTGTACACTGACTAATAATTTGATACAGTCTGGAATTCATCAAATTACTCCCTTCTTTAATTTATTTAACTTAATCTTGACAGCTTCGCAATTCACTATGATGTTTCGGAGCCAGAAACACAGTTCACCAATATCTTGTGCATGATGTTTATTCATGAAAATTGAAGATTTTATTAAAATTTGGTCCAAATTTGGCCCAAATTGTCCAATTTTAGTCAAATCTGACAAAATGACTGTCAAATTTGAAATCAGCACCTTTCAATTGTAATACATGCAAAATTTCATGAAATTTGAAGAACTTTCGAAATTTGGTCCAAATTTGGCCCAAATTGTCCAATTTTAGTCAATTCTGACAAAATGACTGTCAAATTTGAAATCAGCACCTTTCAAATGTAATCCATGCAAAATTTCATGAAATTTGAAGAACTTTCGAAATTTGGTCCAAATTTGGCCCAAATTGTCCAATTTTAGTCAAATCTGACAAAATGACTGTCAAATTTGAAATCAGCACCTTTCAATTGTAATACATGCAAAATTTCATGAAATTTGAAGAACTTTCGAAATTTGGTCCAAATTTGGCCCAAATTGTCCAATTTTAGTCAATTCTGACAAAATGACTGTCAAATTTGAAATCAGCACCTTTCAAATGTATTCCATGCAAAATTTCATGAAATTTGAAGAACTTTCGAAATTTGGTCCAAATTTGGCCCAAATTGTCCAATTTTAGTCAAGTCTGACAAAATGATCGTCAACTTCGAAATCAGCACCTTGTCTAAATTGCCCAATTTTAGTCAAACATGTCCTAAGTTTTCCTAGCATAGGTCAGTCATTAGCTATTCTGAATAAACAAACAATCCGAAATCCGAACGGACTTTCCGAAAACAGCAAAAAAGTGTTACATAGATAGATAGATAGAATGTGTAAACCAAACAATTTCCTACGCTTAAAAGCGCGGAAATTGAATAAAAAACTTAAGGTAAGTTTACACGATGAAGAAAAGTTTGTGCCTATTCAAAATATTTCGTGACAAGCTTATCACAACACCATCAACAGTGGTTGTTTCAACAAAACAAAGAGTTAATTACTCGTTAAAAGTCTGTTTTGTTGATCATTACCAACCTCGAACCCAGGGTTTCTTGCCTTTTCGATATACGGATGGCGGCGAAGAAGCAAAATTACAAAAGTAACAACCGTGTCGAAAGAAATAACAGTCATTATTCTTTAAAATGAAAATTTTTAAAAATAATAACTTATATTTTTGGAAAGTTCGTAATTTCTGCATTGTATTTGTGAAAATTCGAAAAGTTATTTGTGTTTTAAACCAGGTGCCCACTTTCTCGTGGACACACTGTAGAGACGTCCCAAAAACGTCGTGCAAAATCATCCTTCACACGACCAATAAACAGAATTCGATATGAATGTAACATGTACATAAGCATGTTAGTGTTACTCGATATACAGTGTGTCTTCAAAAAAACTATCAGCAAACTTCGAATGTGAATAACTTTTTACTTGTTATAGTAATGCAGTTGATTTTTATATCATTCATCATTCGATAGGAAATTTTCTAAATGTGGAAAAATTCAGGGAAGAGGAAAAATCAATTTTTATCAACGATTTATTGTTGCAAGAAAAGCCTTACCTGGTATATTTTCTTTCTTATTTTAATGAAGAATTTCTCTGTGCATTTTTGATATAATTTATAAGAGGTGTATTTATACTGTTACGCTGCGGACCTGACATTTAGCACGAGCTTATTGCTATTATCTATTTTTATAAAAAACGTGATGCATTAAATTTTTTCATCTTCATCAATTTACCAAAGAAAACAGGTGTTTTTTTGTGAATTCTTTGTTAACCCTGATGCTGTTTGATTTGTTGAAAACATTACAAGAAAAATCAGAAGTCTTTTTTATCAGATTATTAAGTAAGCCGCATAACTGGAAAACTTCAATACGTGCAACAAATGCATAAGTATAGGAAATGCTTCAGTACGTCAAAGAGATAACCAAATGATTTTAAATAGGGGAAACATTTGTAAAAATTGAATAACATTCGAAATTTGGTCCCAATTTCGACCTGTTACTGTTGCTTACGGACATACAGTCGTAGTCGCTATAGCTTGTTTTCCACCAGTGAGATATGTGCGTAAAAAATTACGTGATAGTTCAGTGAAATAGTTGGTGGAAATTAATCACGCAATAGCGTTTTGCATTCCATCTCACAATTTTTGTGAGATAGGAGCTGCGAAAAAAATCAAAAAGTTTGGATATTTTATTGCAGATCCTATCTCACAATTCAAAGAAATGCTAAGGTCCCTTTAAACGAATTGAATAGAACCTATTGTTTGTTCCCTGTCTTTAAATGTGAGCAGAATTTTTACACGTGTTTCGTTCTGTTGTGAAAATCTGAATGCTTGTAAAGATCGACCTCCACTTATGCGTGCGCTCGAAGCGATCAGGCAAAGACCGCGCGCACGAACATTTTTTCATTATTTGCTATCTCCAGTTACTTTTGAAAAACGCGTTAATTTTTTAAAAAACAAACAAATATGCCTGGTGTTGATCGATGAAGAAAACTGTTTTTGCTTCTTCTGCTTAAGCGAAGGCTGCAGTATGACGAAGAGCAAATTGAATTACTTCTTTCACGGAAATCAAATAGAAGACGATTTTGGGTGAGACAGATATACAGAGAAAAGAAAACAAAAGGAGAGTTTCACTCGTTGGTCCTTTCAAGCATGATTGGTTGATGAAGAGCTGTACTTTCAAATGTTTCGAATGACACCATCGAAGTACGAGGAGTTGTTGCAATATGTTGCACCTTATTTGATTCGAGACGCTGTAAGAAGAGAGCCAATACCTGATGATAGGCCATGTGTGACACTGCGTTACTTGGTTACAGGTAACTCTTTCAATAAAATTGGGTGTAGCTACCGAATGAGTGTCACCACAGTTGGAAGGATTGTCAAAGAGACTTGTAAGGTTTTATGGGATGTGCTTTGGGAGAAGGGATTTTTAAGGGTCCCAGAAACACCGACAAAATGGAAAAATGTATGCGATGAGTGTTATGAAAGATGGAACTTTCCGAAGTGCGTTGGGGCGATTGATGGGAAACATATTGTCATTCAGTGTGCATCCAGAGGCGGCTCAATTATTTTAACTACAAAAAAATTCCATAGCATAGTGCTCATAGCTACTGTTAATGCTAACGATGAATTCTTTATGGTTGACATTGGTGATTTCGGTCGATTGAGTGACGGAAGCGTAGTCTTTAGTAGTCATTCAGGGAAAGCCATTAACTCTGGTACTCTTAACCTGCCGCCAGCACGGACGATCACGAGTGACTCTTTGCTTTACCCCTTTGTATTCGTTGGGGACGACGCTTTCCCATTGAAGCCGTGCCTCATGAAGCCTTATCCAGGAGAAGGTATGACCCTCAAGAAAGTATCACAAATTATCGATCACGTTGTATTGTTGAAAACGGCTTTGGTGTTGCAGCATCACGATTTCGTGTTTTTAGGCGCCCAATATGCGCCAATGTCGACACCGCTGTAGCTGTAACAAAGATAGTTATTGCAATGCACAACTTCTTGATGAAGGGAAGGCGTTTTGAAAGTCGCTCACAACATTGTCCATCAGATCTTGTCGACACTGAAAGAAACGGTCAACTAAAGCAAGCTGCTTGCCGCAATGAATTATTCAATCAAGCTTTGGTGAAAGTATCTAACACAAGCTCCCATAATTACTCACAACTGGCGAAGGAGGTTTGAGATAATATGAAGTCATATTTTTGCTCAGAGGAAGGCTCAGTTCCATGGCAGTTGGATATGGTGAAAAGTACATCAAACAGCTTCGATGACATTTACATCTGATGAGAAATAAATAACTCAATATACCAACTGTCTTTTCCAGTATACAACATGTAAATACTACTTGTAAATATCAAATTGTATTTTTGAAAATGCAAATAAGAAATCTCTAACGTGACTCTTTTTCTCAGAACTTTTCACAAATTGCTTTTTTAAAGAATCTCCAAATTTATGTAGAGCACTTGCTGCCTTTCAGCAGTATAGCCAGAACATATACAACAACATAAATTTAGTTATAAGCTTTAAGACAACGCACTCCAGACTTCAACAACAAAATATTTTCCTTTCAAATCTGAACTAAATAAAACCTAAATGATCCTCATTGTTCGTCAAACTCATATTTCAGCAGGACTTGCTGTAGTTCTATTTCTGTACACCTGTTCTTCCTAGCAGATAATGATTGCAAAATTGGATGAAGACTCTTCAAGAAGTTCATGTCTGCATCAGCAGTATCTGGAGTGCTTACAGCCTTCGCTGTTTCCGCAATAATTAAATCAAGTTTTTCACTACGTTGGCGTGATTCCTCCAGTATTTTGTAATCGTCATTTTTTCGTGATCTCTTTATGACAGGCGAAGGAGATGGTGCTGGTGAAAAAACAGATGAGTCAGTAGAGACAAAAGAGATACTTGTGTCAAAGCATTCCATGTTGCTGCTGTTAACGTTACTTTGAGTAGTGTTATTTGATACGGTGTAGCGGATTATTTTAACTCCCTGGGAAAAATGACTCCCCCAGTTAAAATAAACTAGGAAATAATGACTCCCCTAGAGTAGAAATTTCCTAGGAAATAATGACTCCCTTAGTAAATAGTGACTCCCCATTATTTCGGATTGAAAATGTCAGGGAGTCAAAATAAACTAGTTAATCATGACCCCCCCCACCCATCAAAAGAAGTCATTGCAGTGCATATCTTTAACTTTTTGAAGGCCCAATTGTAGTTGTTCTACTAGAGTTCAGTCAAATCCGATCTTTTTTGAAGTCTCCAGGCTGCCCCGAAGTTTTAGCCTCGTTTTGGTGCAAAACCCCGTTCCAAGCAAAAAAAATCAAAATTTTTAAAAATGAAAAAACACCCCCAGATATTCACCCAAGGAACAAGTGTGCAAAATTTCAGCCAAATCCGACCATTTTTCAGGCTGCCCCAAAGTTTTATGGACATATACACAGACTGACAGACACACAGACATTTTCAGATTCTAGCTCAACTGAAGTTGAGAATAAGGTATTAAGTGAAGGAATGAATAGACAAAATTTAAATTTAAAGTCTTGATGTCCAAGGAATGGCCATATGAATTTTAAAAGTTTTTAAGCAAGATTTAGAGGGGAGTCATTTTAAACCAGGGGAGTCAGGATTTCCTAGGAAATGTTAACTCTAGGGAGTCATAATTTACTAGTTTACATTAACTGGGGAGTTATAATTAACTAGTTTATTTTGATGGGGGAGTGATTATAAACTAGTTTATTATGACTGGGGAGTCATTAGGGGAGTTAAAATTTACTGTGACAACGGTATCCCTAATGAACAATAAGCCATCAAGGTTCTTGCATCTTGAAGTTTTTTGTGCCCCTGCACCAGACTTGTAGTAACTGTCGATCTTTTTTAAACTTTCATCATACCATCTTTTAAATTCTTCTATCTTCGTTTCAGGTGTTCTTCTATAGCATTAAAAAAAGAAACAACTAATGACGATCCTCCTTACGTTGACTCTAGCTACATTCAAGCACATTTGGTTGACATTTCAAGCTCCACTGGAATTTTTACAATTTTCTGCACACAATAACCTCTCATTGACCAAATAAAAAACAATGACATTTTCATGACATGTGACTTTAGCATCTTGCTTGCATATATACCCATAGAGAGACAAAAGCTATATAGCTTTTGTCTATATAGCTAGTGTCATTTAAACCTCCAATTGTACATTTGATCTATCTCGCTTTCACATTTGCAACAAACAAATCAGTATCAATAAAATTAATACCTATCAGTTATGAGTGGACAAACAAACTTGAAAGAAAGTTTATTTACATATTCAAGCAATCTGATTGGTCCATTAATTATAGGTCACTGGCGAAAGGCGCGGGAGTACTACTCCAGGCGAACAAAATCTAATCGCCAGGAACAAAATTATTTACTAACTGCAATATTTTTTAACTGGACATGCGTAGATGATTTTTCGCCTGGTCGCTTCGAGCGCGCGCATAAGTGGAGGTTGGCCTTTACTTAGAGAGAACGTGGTCGTAAAAGAATGGAATGATGTTATTAGCCTTCCATATCAACATCGATTAAACCCTGAAAGAATGCAATAGAAATAGGTCACGTCACGTTGCCGGAGCTTATCACGCACACCCTCAAGTTCCCTCTGAAATCGATCGAAACTTTGTCTTCCGAGCAACAGTGCACTAAATGCAAAGTAACTGTTACTTCAACTTCAGGAAAGCCTTTTAAATGTCCTTCGTGTAAATCGATGGTGCTACCGAAAAATATGCGTAAAAAGTATACTTTAAAAATTGCTTTCAAAGAAATGTCAAAAACGGTCACCATGTTTGATGATTGGGCACGCAAGTATTGCGAAGAAAAAACTTGTGATTTAGATGATCCGTACGAAAATGCTGTCCAAATTCTGTCAGGTGAAGAAACCATACTCATTGTAAATAACAGATACAATGTTATTGGGTTCAAAAACAACACTGTTCACAAATAACACTGCTGTGACATTCTTCTGTTTTATTTGTTAAACGATTATGTTAGATGAAGATATCTTGTATTTGATTTGAACTATTGTCATAATCTTCTGTTTCTGTTGCTTTCTTGATATAGACACCTTTAGTATACTACTTGGTATGCTCTAACGTAGAAACGTCTCTTTCGAAGCCTTCGAAGTCAAACAAATAGTCAATGTCGTTTATTCTCCCATAAAAATCTATCGAGGCTTTTGGCGCTGACTTACGGCCGTTAACGGCTGCTTAATTTCACTTGAAAGAAATGTTACACTGAAATTTGAATATGTTGAAAAAACGTAAACAACTGGAACTGCCATAGCATCATAGATCAATTCACTTTGTTAATAAATTGACTCAAACACTGTGCTTACATACTGATATAAACTGAAAGTATAAACATCATGTGCAAGATATTGATGAACAAATATGTCCAATAAAACTGTTTTTTTGGCTCCGAAATGTAATACAGTAGATTCTTTCTAACTCGAACCTCGAAGGGGAAAACAAAATCGTTCGAATGATGGAGAGTTCGAGTTATAGAGAGTGATATTGCTAGGTTTTAGGTTGAAGGGACTCACTGATTCAGTTCGAATTATGGAGAGTTTGAGTAATGGAAAGTCGAATTAGAGTTCACTGTAGTGAATTGAAAAGAGGTTGAGATTAAGTTGAGTAAATTAAAGAGAAGGGATTTCTTTGGGGAATTCCAGTGTGAATCAAATTATTAGTCATTGTGCAATGCTCGGTCAAGTTATCACTGTGTAGAACAAATTAGTGTTATATTCCTATTGGAAAAGATGACATTGTTTAAATTATCAAGGTTTTTTACTACGAACCACCTGACGGAAGCACAATGATTTAGTTTGGGATAAAGTCATTAAACTTTTGATGATGATGAGAACTGTGAGATTTCGGTTGGCTAATGTTTGTGTAAGACATATTCACAACAAATTGATAGAAAAGAACAAAGCTTAACGGGATGGTAAAAAACAGACCCTAGCAAAGTTTTGTCGTGTCGTTTGTCTTTATGTGCACATTCGTGTATTTTATAAACTTCATCAAAAGTTTCAAGTGGTGAAATGCAGGTTTACTTGAAACAGATTATATCGAATATGTTGGTTTAAGTTATATAATTTTTGTCTTCTTGTAATCCCATTAATTCCTGTTGATTAAAATCTTTGAATACCCAAGTTTCTCCTCGCCTGCTACAAATCAATGTTTTGTACAGTTCCATTATACAATGTTTACTTAAACATGTTACCATATTCACGTTTCTGACAAAGTTTGGTCCAAATTTGGAAGGTTTGCACAAAGAACAAGGTCCTGATGTTGAATGTGACAGTCACTTTCAGATTTGATCATAAATAGACTGAGTCTTCCATTTTTATGCAGGTTGTCAAACTTTGTAAAATCATTTGTTTGTCATAGACGTAATAATAGTGTTGAGGTCAATACAATTGTGAAAGTCATCAATCCATACAGCTTCTTTTTTCAAATGATTTTGGTTCACTTCCACAAAAATCATTTTAGTCAATAAGTAATATTTTGGTAATTGTGATAGAGCTATTCTCATAACATAA
This sequence comes from Turritopsis dohrnii, assembly GCA_027922465.2. Taxonomy (NCBI): domain Eukaryota; kingdom Metazoa; phylum Cnidaria; class Hydrozoa; order Anthoathecata; family Oceaniidae; genus Turritopsis; species Turritopsis dohrnii. Next base: position 912,756 of record BQMF02000121.1, on the reverse strand, counting down.
GCATTTTTAACAAGAAAACAATGGATAAAGTCATTCAGATACAGAGGCGTAGCCAGAGGTCAGTCAAAATTTGTGGAGGAGAGTTAAGTCATTTAGGGTCGAAAAGGAAAGCGTGCAAGTAACCTAATCACCACTTAAGACTGAAAAGAAATATCATAATGTTGAACTCCTCCACTTTTTTTGACTGACCCTAACTACGCCTCTGAGATATCAGATATCTAAAGCTATTTTCTCAAGGGCTGATGTGGAAATTGTTCAAGCCTAATGGCTTTTAGTTTGTGTTTCAAACCAGGCTTTCTTGAGGAAACACTGTATAGTGTAAACGTCTGTTCTTAAGAGACACATGACAATCTTTATAAAAAGAGACGTTACGCGTAGTTAATTAACAAAAAATATAGCGGAAGGCACGTGCAGCTACCGCACAATGGAACTGCCCTATTTACCCAAATCTGAAGGATCTCGCTCAAATTGGAGAATTGCATCTTCCTATTGTTATTTCAGGAAATTTTTGTGAAAATTGGAAAACTATCCATTACCCAATTTGAGCCAAATCTGAAATATGGTAAATTCGGAATCAGCACCTTCCTATTATGGAAATTGAAGAGATTTCAAAGACTAGTGCAACTTAAACTTTGCATGAATTCTTTCATAATTTGGAGAAGTAGCACTACATAGCTGTATTATGTTTTTTGGTTCACACAGTGACATAGAGATAGACAAAGAGGGGAGTCAGCAGTGCTATGTGAGAGTAAAAAGAAATTTGTAAAAATTCTATAACACTTGACACTGCATAGCTATTCGGTAATTCGATAACTTAAGTTCAGAGTATCGTTCAAGTTTTTTACATATCTGAATAAATAAGATACTCTTAACGTGAAATTTAGTTCATTAACGGTTTGTTATTTGGATAGTTTCTAATGAAAATCTTATTATTTTGATCTGGGATTAACAAGGCTACATCAGGCCTCTTTTGAACGAGACTTCCATACAAAGAGAATGTAGATCTTCTTAGATGCACAATGGTTATGCTTAGGTGATTTTTATTCTATGATTGAATCAAACATGGGACTTGTAGAGGCACTGAAGTTGTGAAAATTTTGTAAAATTTGTATAACTATACGCAAAGATTCAACAAATGATAACAAGCAAAATAAAATTGCAAATAACTTTATTACATTTTTTCTTAGCTAAAAAATATGTCGCGATTTTTCACAATTATACAACCAGCAGCCACAATAAAGTCTGCAGGCACCATCTCGACGTCTTCTAGACAAACAAAACTCTTTAGCTCTTTGACAACATTGATCTCGTTGTGAGCCCCTCCAGTCTTGACATTCTTTGTAGGGATGTTTGCAGAGTACTGCCTCTTGCACTTCCAGAGAGGATGCATATTCAGGTTGAGCGCCTAAGTTATGCTGAAATCAAACAAAAGCGTTGTCATGGTGATTTTTTTTCAATGAATACCCACAGCTGGATGTCAGTCAAAATTAGCAGAGGATAGTTACTGATTACACAATAAAATATTGAATTATGCTAATAAGATATTGCAGCCTGACGTGAGAATTGTTACAAAAACCGAAGAAACTAAGTAAAATTGTGCAAAATATAGTATCTCTGGTACTAGGCTGGTTCGGTTGATGATGAAACGCATAACATTATAACCTGAACTGTAAAGGCAATCGTTTAGGGTCAAGATGTTACCGTGCCCCGGTTGAAAAGTATCTCATAATCAATAACTTTCAATACAAGAGTATAAAAGATGAAATTCTGTATGGCAAGGCTTTCCTTAGACGTTTGTATAAAACCTACAATTTTATTGCTTTGGACGATTTTAGACTTGGGAGGAAAAATTGGCCCTAGTTTGTGCTTTAAATATTTTTATTGTGAAATAAGTTGTCAAGGTTAGTTGAAAGTCACTAGAAGAGTACAACTGCTTTGCTGCTTTTGAAGTGGAAAACCTACCGGATGCTCCACAAAAAAGTCCAGGTGTTTGAAAAAGCATTTCGCGAAAACTACAAGGTTTTTAGGCGTAAACTTAAGTTTTTATTAAAGATCGACGTTTTTTGAAAATTGACATGAAAGTTGTTCCTTCATATCTCTTTAAGGAATGAACCAAATTTATTGTATGATGCATCAAAATTTAAGTTAAGCAATTATCTTTTCTATTAAAAGTAAGTTTACGCCTAAAAACCTTGTAGTTTTCGAGAAATGCCTTTTAAAACACCTGCACTTTTTTGGCTCACCTGGTAGAATGGTTTTTTTTCTCGCTAAAAATGCGACAAGCACACTTTCTTGTTCTTTGTGCTTTGTGCTACCACACTATCATCTGCATGCATTTTTTATGAGAGACAAAAAAGAACACATGCACTCTCAACTGACATTAATTAAGTAGAATTTCTAGGAGATATCAGTTTAAAGGAAAAGCTCCCAAACTGTACATGTTATTAGTCACAATAATTCTAAATTTCCCTAACCTAAGCGTCGTCGTTTTGAAAAAGAGTACAATGAAAATAATGACCTTACCGAATCCATCTTCTGATCCATGTCACAAAGTTTACGGATGAAACTGAATTTCCGTACATCATGGCCATTTGAATGACACATGAGTAGTGCAAAGAAAACGTATGTGGCAAGCTTTATCATTGCGTCTTCTCAATCTTAAAAGAAAAACAATTGTCTTGGAGAAAAATTCAGCATTTTATGACAATCTCGATATCCAGACCCATTCTCGTATGAATTTGATTAAACGTCATGACCCTGGTTACAAGGCTGCTACGTGTACAAATATGTTTTTAAAAGCACCCATGGAATCCTCACCAAGATCAGCAGAGGCATAGCTAGGGTTGTGGAAGATCGTTTAGTCATTAAACGTAGAACAGAAATCGACACTTAAGGTTGAAAAGTAATGTTGGACTCCTTCATTTTTTTGGACTGACCCTGAATCATGCCCGCTGCTAAAACATTTATTTTTGGAAACACTATTGCTCTGCATGCATCAAGAACTAGATAACATCCAGCTGCAACAACTACTGAAGTACAGTGAAACTTGTCCTTGAGAGGGACAATCCCCCCAAAAAGGGCAACTCTCTATTACAGACGCTTGGCTATTCCACGGCTCTACTAAGTACTAGCCAAAAAATTTCCCATTCCAAGGACCACCTTATAGTGGTTTCACTGTGTATAATATTACTAACCAGACACTTATTCTTCTGCTTGAAAAAATCGTCTGCATAGACGTGTTCATGTATGTTATATGTATACAATCTTCCCACACCTGTGTTATTAACAGCTACCATTTCGAAAGAAAATTCGATGACGTGATACGTTTCGCAGGATCTCGATAACACACCATGTGGTTGTTTTCCCTATTCTTAGACAAACACAAAATCTTCAACGGCAATAAGAATCAAAGAAGAAAGTGAAATGAAATGAAAATGGAACTTTTTTTCTAACAAGTTTATTATAAGCCGAATAAAAGAAATTGGATTTTAGTTTGAAGCCATTTGCATATATTATTAGCCACTCATCTTTTGTTTATAAATGCGCATGCGTATTCACCTTTTAATTTTCTTCAGAATAAAAACGACATTTACGAAAATATTTTTTTTTCTGATACGCTTAGAGTACAACATAATTTCGAACTAAGTTTGGATTTTCAATGTTATGTGATTATCATTTATAATGGATTTCAACAATTCAACTGGATAACCGCCCAAAACATAAACTTCATACGCCCAACAGATGTTGAAGCAATTGAATTAATTTACAGGCTTAAGAAGTTGTTTTAATGTGTTTCATCGATAATTAAATTAAATTTCAATCTCCTCAAAACAAATAGGGCTTGTTGTTGTTTCTTTCATTCGAAATGATATTTGAAGGGATGATGCAACTCACAAAGCTGTTTCAGAAGTCTTTTGAAAGTTTTTGGAAATTCTGTTTCCTAGAGCAGATGTTTCGATTTAAACATCAACAAATTATGCAATGCATAATTATAATGTTATAAGATTAGCAAGTATTTTGTTGATGTACATAACTTCTGAATTAGTAAATATTATAACTTCATTCTCGTATCACTCACACAGAGTGGAAGCCCTTACTCCCTAGTGAATTACAAATTCAGTTTTTAGTCCTTGGGCTTCCATCCGTAATGGTTTGTTCTTCTGCCCGCCGACTTGCCACTAGTAGTTGACTTACCGCCAGAGATACGTATAGCATTGCTCTAACTTGCACGAAGGCTAGTGTGCGGTGTGAAAACAGACTTGTTAAACAACTTTTTGACCTCTATCATATTTGTGCATATCATTTAGGACGCAGAAATCCCTTTAAGAAAGCGAACGACATCTTGACACCGACATCTTGGACGTAGAAGTGTCAAACAGATTTCATTGAATCAATTTAATAGTTTTTAGTTTACAGTTTAGCTTCAGGACGTTGATAAAGGCAACAACAAAAGCTATACTGACTGTAGAGTCTTAGCGTAGCTGCTTTAGCTACCATTTTTATTTCTGTATATAATCACGTGACCATGCATACGTTTGTGCTAGCCGTTGTATGATAAGCCTCTTGTAAAAATGACTTCTTAGAAACTGGACGTATTTCGCTTGAACCCACGTTGCCCAGCTTCTAAATGGCACCCGATGAGGGACTACAAGACGGGTAAGAGATTTTGATTACAGCTGAATCTACCGAGTTACTTTTAACTACGTTACAGTTTCTGATTTTTTTGATATTTAAGGATCTTGACAAAATTTTGTTTCACGTTGTTTCTTCGTGAGTTTTGCTTTTCACTTTCTTCGTGGTTTACGTAGAAGTGTTTTCTAGCGTTTCTAGAGTCTTTATGTGGTTTGTTTCCTTAGAGTTGGATTCGTTTTATTGGTCGGTTTGATTAACGGGATTTTTAGACAGAAATTTCATAGGTTTTCGTATTGATGATTTTTGATTTCTTTTTGATTTCCTTTTTGATTTGTTCCTTGGAATTCAGGAATTTGAAGTGGCAAAAATTTTCTTTTCTTTGACGATCGATTTTTTTTTACGACTTCTTTACGACAGAACTGATTTTTTTTTTCTCTACTTTTACTCTTCGTAAGAGCGTTGTTTTTTTTTTATCTTTTTTCTCTCGTTTTTATCCTTCACACCTGGTTTCTTTGTTGTTTATTAATTGCTTATTGGGTTGCCCTGGTGATTTACTTGAACGCGGTTGTTTTAAAGCATAGTTGATTTCCTCTTAAATTGAAATTGTTTCAAATTTTTTTTTTATTGTTGTTTTCATGGCTTCTATCGAGAGAATTTTAGCCAAACGTAAGGGTTTGCGAGTTCGATTAGAACTAGCAATCACTCAGTTAGAAAATGTACTAAGTGAAGATTCTCCATCGTTGTCAGTGCTAGAGGGATCTACAATAAAAGTGGAAAGTCTCATAACAGATCTGAACATGTTAGACGATGAAGTGGCAAATCTTCTTGATCCTGAAGATATTGAACAGGATGTAATAGAATGTGCCAAATTTAGTGATCCAGTTTTTCCTCTTATTGCTGCCTCTAATTTAAAGAAAGATAGTTTAAGGTTAGGAAGTGCAAATCCTAGCCACAGTGGTTATGGGAGCGAAAGTAGCAGAATCGGTTCTTCTTCTTCGCAATGCAAACTTCCAAAATTTGAGCTTCCATGTTTTAATGGTGATCCATTGAACTGGCAAGGGTTTTGGGACCAGTTTTCCACTGCTATACACGAAAATAGTAATTTATCAGATATTGACAGGTTTAATTATTTGAAAAGGTATTTAAAGGGTCAAGCAGCTGACACCATCTCTGGTTTGACTTTAAGTTCAGAGAACTACAAAGAAGCTATCCAAATTCTCAAATCTCGTTTTGGTAATCCACAGGTTCTTATCTCTGCACATGTTGAGGCATTGCTTAAGGCCAACAGGATTAAGAATAAAGAAGACATAAAAGGTCTTAGAAAACTTTACACCGACATTGAAAGTTGCATAAGGAATCTTAAGACCTTAAATTTAGATGTCACAGATTACGGTTGTGTGCTAATTCCAATTCTTAAGGCAAAACTTCCTGACGACCTTAATATTATCATCGCCAGAAAATTCGGAGATGATATTTGGACCTTAGAATTGTTGATGAAGCATTTCCATGGCGAATTGAGAGCTCAAGAAAATTGTTGCTTGAGTGACCAGCTCAATCATGGTAGAAACAAGAATCCACCTTACACAGCAAGTGGACTTTTCACTGGAAATGAAAGCACTAGGCTGTGTGTATTTTGTGGAAAAGGAGCTCATAGCAGTTCCCAATGCAGAGCAGTTACCAATCACGCTGCTAGGTGGGAAATTGTAAGAGAAAAACGTCTTTGTTTTGTCTGTTTGGGTTTGGATCATAAAGCGAGAGAGTGTAGAGTCAAGTATAGCTGTAGGAAATGCCAGAAAAGACATAACCCACCCAACACAATGACGTCTCTATGACGTCATAAATAAGTCCGACCATGACTTTATACGACGTCATTGAAAGGTCATCGTGAGGTTATTTTTGCAACATAAACCGACGTCATATGCTGACGTCCCTCAGACGTCATCAAATGACCTATTCATAACATAGTTTTGTGAGAATGACTCAGCTATGACGTCATAACGACGTCATTAAGACGTCTTATGACGCATTTATGACCCCACCGTGACGTTTTTACTGAGATGAGAGATACTTAAACAAAATGAAAAGAAGCGAATTTATAGTTATGGAAGCAAAGATAACAGATTTTTTCATCAGAAATATCTTTCAAATAAATATCATCTCTTAAAATATGTGCTTTATAAATTAAAATACAAAATATTAACAATTAAGAATGTGTTAAAAAATGATTAGTGATATAACCATGTTCATAAATACAAGAGATAGAAAAGACTATATCCATAAATTCTCCATTACACTCCTTGTACGTATTAACGTTTTGAAGGTCCTTGGACGGTGTACTCAAATGAAGTTACCTTAATGTTGAACATACGACGGGAGAGCTAAGTATGGAAAAAATTTATGGATAGCATGTTAAACACACGAAAACTAAGGAAAGTGTTTTTTCGTTTTATCGTTTCTTTAGTCTTTCAGGCGCGTGCTTCAAAACATCAATAATCGCTTTGTTCACAGACGCTTCCGTAGATTTTTGAGTTGCCAAAACGCCACCTATAGAAAGAAAAAGCAACAACCAAATTAAAAGTATTCAAAACACAATCCTGTTTAAAGTAGATTTAAAAGCAAAATACTTACCCATGACAATATCGTGAATGGCTAACCCATCAAATTTTCTTTTCTTCTTTAGCCCACAAAGACTATACTCAGATAGTACTTCATCATTAGTTACCCTGAAAAAAAAGTGCAGAAAAAAATGCTTGCTTTATTATGTCTTGATTACTCTTAAACTAACAATTAAAAATCAAAGTATTAGCCAGCAGTTAAGGGAAAACCCAGCCCATATTTTGTCCCACACCTGAAGATTTGGTTGGGATGCAGAAACTTTAATTAGATCGTTTTTGTTTCCTTTGCCAATTCAAGGGTCTTGCTGTTATAACATACAGCTGAATACTGACTCTCTCGAGAAAGATACTTTACTTACGATAACAAGATATTTTTTACATTTGCTCTCACATGTTTGCCACCAATTCTGGACACTTTAGAAAGCTAAAATAAAATATATTAACAACATCCTATTAACAAATAATTGTGGGGTGAGTGATATATATCATCCTCTTTAAGGTTAACAACTATCCAATAAAAGAAATCAGTAAAAAATGCAAAAAATAATGAAGCAAATTAACACTACATTCTGCTTACCAAGCTTTGAAAGGCATCTCTATCATTTTTCAGGGTTTCATTCAGTTGAATAAAACCGTCAATTGTATGGCACTTCTCAATGAAGGTGTCAGCAGAATTCTGATTATTTTTTCTTAGCCCTTCATTTACAGCATTCAAGATTTCTGATAATGCATATAGAACTTTTCGTTGGAATTCTAGAGTTAAGTGATGGGATTTCCATTAACAAGACAATGAACAGATATTAACAGTAATAAATATCAATTTATACATACCATCAGTAGTCAAGGGATATCGGTCCTTATTTCCACTAGACTTTGTCTTTTGACTTTTTGGTGGTGAGCTGGATGCTCTTTTTCTATTTTGGATAATAGATAACAAAGAAGAGCTAGAAGCATCACTCGCTCTGCTGAATGAGTTCGACCTTTGTGCAGGTGAAGTTTCTTGACAAGGCTTTCTTGCTCTTGGTGATCTTCTGGGAGAAGAAAAGTCAGTTGAGACTGGCGAACATGAACTGTCCGAATCAGATATTATTTCCCTCCTTGATCCTAAAAAAAAAAAAAAAAAAATAGTAAAATAATGTTACGTATTTATCAATAATTTGATCATATTTTAGTTCGAAGTTAACCGGACTGACTTTTATGCCCACTGCTTTGGTGACTTGATCCTTTACTTGTTGTCTTTGCATTGGGTGTTGATGGCAGAGAGTCTGAAATTGTAGGTGACAATGAAAATAGAAGTAATCTCATACTTTAAACGTACAAACTTTCGCGGACAGAAACTTTCGCGGATTTCGCGGATTTTAGTCCAATCCGCGAAAGTTTGTCCCGTGAAAAATTCTGAATTGCTCGATCCGCGAAAGTTTATGTCCGCGAAATGTTTCAAAATAGGCATCCGCGAAAGTTAATGTCGACGAAAAATTCCAAAAACAGGGCATATCCTCAAAATTTGGCCATGGAAAAAAAAAACAAAAAGAAAAGATAGAAATTATATTATATTGTACTGCTTTACAAGTGTTTTGTTGTATTTTTTAATTTCTTTCATTTGTTATCACGAAAATCAAAAAATATTGTTTTCCTTTTTGAGGAATAGTTAATAGTGACCCGATCCGCGAAAGTTTATACACGCGAAATATTTCAAAATTTGCTCTCCGCGAAAGTTTATGCACGCGAAAAAAACTTGAACTGCTCATCCGCGAAAGTTTATGTCCGCTAAATAAAAAAAATTCGCGGATGGCTTCATCCGCGAAAGTTTCTGTCCGCGAAAGTTTGTACGTTTAAAGTAACAGCTTTAAAAACAATCTAGAGACGGACTATTCCAATTAGCATTTTAAATCGGAAAATCTAATGATGCATCCAAGCAAAGTATTTCGATTCCCACACCTAAATTATCAACATTAACTATAGAAACATTTTATCCAATTTTTATATGAAATTTGAAATTAGTCCAACCTAAATTCATTATTTCAAGAGTATAATTTCTTACATATTATAGTGTATCTATTGAAGTATAACAACTTACTACTTATAAAACTTCTTTCTATTGAATTCCTTCCAGATTTTGAACGTGGTGGCGTAGGTAATTTGATATCTGAAATGTCAAATTTCTCATGCAGTTACGACAAATTATGGGGCAACTTTCTTTAAAAAAAACTTTTTTTATACCTGTTGAAGTAGTTTTAGTTTTCTTCACAGACAAATGTTCATCACAGCTTGAAAACTGGTAATCACAAACCAGATCGTAGTCATCTAAACAGTTTAATATTAAAAACAAAAAGAACTATTTATGAAAACACACCTGATTTACAAGTTAAAACTCCAGCCAACACTTACCATCTTGAAAAGCAATGTTTCTAAGTCTTCACCACGTGCGCGAACCAGAATGAACCGTGTTAGTTATTTCACGGGGGTAAACAAAAATCATGTGATGTGTTTAAGAAACAAATTAAAACGTTGAAGGCTCTTTTCATGATTATTAAGATTTTAAATTTAAACAGATAGAAATAAGCTTTTAGTATTAAACTTTGACGAAAAATGACAATAAGAACAAGTATGTAATTAATATATTTACGCCCTGGTTAGAGTGTGTCATTTTAAATAATGACTTTAAATTAAGCTTGTATCAAAGTAGACAATAAAAATAATGGTCATACTGTATGGAATAAATAATATGTGAACTAACATTTCGAAATTTGGTAACGATAGGCCATGCATTTTTAAAGAAAATTTTAAACAAGGAGGCGCGTAAAGAAACTCAGCAAAATGGAGGAGAATAGAAGAAAATCGGCGGAAAAAATACACAAGAAGACCGGCGAACACAAGGTAAATCCGAGACTTTTAATGAGTTTGGCATGAGTTTTGTGTGCGGAATTTCACTTATGTATACTGAAAGTAGCTATAGGGCAAAAAGCAAGCTCCAAGTGTTTCAGGAAAGGAAAAATGCTTGAAGAAAAACATGTTATCTATATTTTGCCTTCCTTATTAATAATCCCACGTTTAGTTGTAATGATACCCAAGTATTTTTGATGTTGTATTACTTTTACTTTCATGTAAAATAAGAAATGAGACCTAACTCGCATATTTACTGCACATAAAACAAGTTTTTTCATTGATTTGATACTCAATCAAAATCATAGAATTATTAATGTGATTATTTATATCTTTCATTTGTTGTTATTGAATATCTATGAAAAATTTTGCTGCTTCTCTGCCTTTTTTTATTTCAGGGACCATCAAAGAGTGAGGTTGCATGAAAAGAAATATTTACGCCTTGAAAACCATCATTATGGAAAAGTCAAAAAAGTCGAATAAAAAGTGTTGAAAAATCTTGTTATATAGCTGGCACAAGAATACACCTTTCCCGAATTTCTGTTTAAACACCGTGTTATGGCCTAGCTTCTAAGTTTCGCCTCGTTTCTATGTTCTTTATTGTTTTTCTAATTGCATAATGTTCTCAGTAAGTAATAGTTACTCGTTTTTTCAGTTCCCCAGTGGAATAATTAGAAGTAATTAAGAGTTTGAAAAAGAGGCGAAACTTAGAAGCTAGGCCATAACACGGTGTTTAAACAGAAATTCGGGAAAGGTCTATTCAGATTTATTCCCAGTACGAAGCAATTCTGTGAAGTCTACTGTGATGTCTTTCAAATGTGATGGATGATGGCACACTCGAAACGAAAGTCGAAGTTTCTTACACATATATTTTTTGCAACTCTCATAGATATATTATACAATTATTATACATGTTATATATCATAAAAACTACTGTCGTTTCCCCAAGCTTTCAAGATTTCTTTTCTCCATCAGGTTTTTGTGGTAAGAACGATGATATTGAGGGAAGTCTTCAAGTGTTATATTAAAGGTCAAAATACACGATCTGATTTTACATATATGATTTTACATACTCGTTTGACGGATGGAAAAAGTCATATATGTAATAGTAAAATACATGATCTGATTTTACGTATATGATTTTACATACTCATTTGATGGATGGAAAAAGATCATATGTAACAGTAAAATACACGTAAAAAGTTTTTATTTGATACTAATATACTCTAGGGAAATCTCAAAAAGTTCATTCAAACCTCTAGACGCACTCTGATTGGTTGAAATTTGTTTACAGCTGTAAAAAGTCATATATGATTTTTTAAAAAGTAGAAGACCATCCTACTTTTTAAAAGTCATATATGTTAAGTCATAAGAGCAAAAGTCGTATGATTTTTTAAAATACACGATCTGTAAAAGTCATATATGATTTTTTATATAATGTAAAATCATATATGTAAAATCAGATCGTGTATTTTGACCTTAAGCCTGTGTTTTCAATTCTATGGGTTTTTACTGCACTTGAAAAAAGAAAAAGTTATCTTTTTATGGTAGAAGAAAATGTTTTTCATGTTCCTCAAAGCCTTCTGATGTTTTTGCCACATACATACACAATATCCATGATTTCACTATTTATCTTTAGTTTTCCTCTAAATCCTCCAATATATTTCAGTGTAATGTGCAACGTAGTCCATTGTAATTAAATTGTATTATTTTATCATTCTCTATTTTGATATTTTTTGTATTCAATTTGTAACGTTTTACTATTCATATATTCACTATTTATTATTTTTTAATTTACTGTTTATTTTTGAAGTTCTAATAAATGAAACCTTGCTATAATATACGATGTGTCTTTTTTTAATGATTTTGTGTATATTTTTTTAGTATCGGCCCCAAAACAAAAACATGCTTTCCCCTGTATTTTTCTCCTTTAACATTTCCTCGTGATTGTTCCTCATCAAAAACTTTTCATTATTCTGAAAGTACTGAAACATTCTTAGAAAATCTTTCAAGAGTAAAATAATTGCCTAATAAAATGATTGCCTAAATTGCTCAACTACACGAAACGATGGTACCTTAAGGGGATTAATTTTCGCGGGAATTTAATTTCGCTATTAATTCAAAAATTCGCGAAACTTGCGAAATTTAACTCCGTAGTTCGGAAGAACCATGAAGTGAGGTTACAAAGTCGTCATAACCATGACCTTCAGGTCATACGTAAGTCATCATTTCGCCGCCTTGCTGACGTCATATTGAATGACTTCCAATGACGTCATGAAAAAGTCATAGGGATGTCATATGACTTCATGACCAAATTAAGACGTTATTGAGACGTCATAATGACGTCATGTGTTTGGTGGGAACGTAGCGCTTTGTACCTCAGGAGATAGAAGTGACACAGAAAAGAAGTCGTCCTCTCATGACTCTCATTCTTGCTGTGCTCACACTATTCCAAAAGATCAAACAACAGAATCATCTTCCTGCCATAGTCATGTTAGTGGTAGTATTTTGTTGCAAACAGCGTTTTCCAAAGTCTCCAACACAAAATGTAGTTGTCAAACAGAAACCCGTATTCTCTTTGATAGTGGCAGTCAAAGGTCTTATGTCACAGAGGAAGTGAGGAAAAATGTGAATGCACCTACAATACGCACTGAAAGAGTTTTGATCAATACTTTCGGTGCTGCTAATAGTAGTGCAAAAAATCTTGACGTTGTGAGATTGAAGCTGAAGGGTGACAATGATGAAGTCATCATCATTGAAGCTTTGTGTGTGCCTCAAGTTTGTCGTCCTCTTTCAGGACAAAAGATTTCTTTCGCGAAGAGGAACTATCCTCATTTGAAACATTTACGTTTACGTCTGGCCGATTTCGATAATTATTCTGACGACCTACCTGTAGGGATTTTGGTAGGTGTTGACTACTACCATAACTTCATTCGGGGCAACGTTAAAAAGGGAAGTTGTGGGCCGGTAGCCTGTGAAACGATTTTTGGATGGGTTTTAAGTGGAACAGTTGGTGATTTGAAAAAGAGTGAAGCGCCTACACACATTATGAAATGTACGGTTGAAGTTGATGATTTGAGAGAAGATTTGAAAAAGTTTTGGGAGATTGAGAAGGTGAATGATGATGATTGTGTTATTGAAAAGTTCCAAGCAGATTTGAGTTTTGATGGACAGCGGTATGTTACGAGACTTCCGTTTCGTCCTGATCATAATGATTTAGCTGATAATTTTCTGGTGAGCAAAAAACGGCTAGAAAACCTAAAGCCAAAACTTGTTAGCAATGGTATTTTTGATAAATATGATAAGATTTTTAAGGATTATGAAAGAGATGGAATTATTGAGAAAATTCCAAGAGTTGAGGAACCAAAAGTATGTGGATCTGTTCACTATCTTCCTCATAGACCAGTAGTGAAAGAAAAGAGGTCCACAACTAAAATTCGAGCAGTTTTCGACGCTTCGGCGGCGACTGAAGGTACATGCCTGAATGATTGCCTTTATCCAGGTCCAAACCTTCTTTGGAAAATTTTTGATATTTTGTTAAGATTTCGTTTAAACAAAATAGCTATCACTGCTGACATAAAGCAAGCCTTTTTGAACATCGGCATTCACAAAGATCACCAAGATTTTCTACGGTTTCTTTGGTATGATACTGATTGCCAAAACCCAGAAATTGTGATTTTTCGTTTTCTACGTGTTGTGTTTGGTCTGACATGTAGCCCGTTTTTGCTTAATGGGACCATCAGACACCATCTTAGCAAGTATCTTCCTTTCGACGAGAGTTTTGTTATAAAATTTCTACGCGACCTTTACGTAGATGACACGACATCTGGATGTGCTTCCGTGCGTGAAGGGATGGAGTTTTTTGATAAGGCGACAAAAATTCTTAAGCAAGGGGGCTTTGAGTTACGAAAATGGGTATCGAATGATGCTGAACTTCAAAAGTTTTTCAACGAACGAACGAAAGTTGAAATAACTGATGATGTTACTGATGATATCACATTTTCACAACTAGGTATTTGCAAATGTAATTTGAAAACAGTCCTTGGTGTGTGTTGGGATACCACCGCAGACGTATTTGTTTTTGATTTTCAAGATTTTTTAAGTCTGTCACAAGCGACAGTCATGACAAAGAGAAACATCCTTAAACTTTCAGCTTCGATTTATGATCCGTTAGGTTTTCTTTGTCCTATAACGGCACGGATTAAAAATATATTTCAAATGCTATGTAAGGATAAGTTGAATTGGGATGCAAAAGTGCCTGCAGATATAAGAATTGTCTGGGAGGAAGTCTTACAATTCATAAAAGACATTCGCGTACTAGAGCTTTCTAGATTTGTGTTGAAAGATGATTTGGAGTCTGCTGAGATACACGGTTTTTGCGATTCTTCAAAAGATGTTTATTGTGCTGTCATTTATATGAGAGTTTTAACTAAATCTGGTTGCTATTGTAGATTCCTTTGTGCTAAGAGTAAAGTTGCACCTATGAAAACTTTGTCTATTCCTCGTTTGGAGTTGCTTGGTTGTGAGTTGCTAGCAAACTTGGTCCAAGATGTTAAGTTGGCTTTAAGTGATAGGCTTGAACTTAGTCGTATTCAGTGTTGGACAGACTCTCAAGTAGCTTTGTATTGGATCAAAGGCAAGGGAAAAGTTTGGAAACCTTGGGTGGAGAATCGGGTTGTGAAGATAAGGAAAGTTCTGCCCGAGGAATTTTGGAGTCATGTCCGTGGTGAGTTGAACCCTGCAGATATACCTACTAGATGGATCAGGGATCGATTTGATGAAAAGGTTTGGAATTATGGTCCTGAGTTTTTGAGGCTGAGGAATTATGATGTTGTTGAATCTTTTGACAAAAAATATGTTAGTGCTGCCTTACAGGAATGCAAAAAAGGTCTTTCTTCTCCTATCGAATCTCATTTTCTTTTGACGGCACAATTTAACTTGACAAACTTAAATGACATTATGACAAGTACTCGGTTCAGCTCTTTCAGAAAATTGATAAGAACTACAGCCTACGTCCTCCGTTTTGTCAAACGCCTGCGAAAGAAGTCCACACCCGTAGACGATACGATCACTGCTGAAGAATACGACAATGCCTTGGTTATCTGGATACGTTCCGAGCAGATCGAGTTACAAAAGAAAGAAAGTTTTGCCAAGCTGAATCGATCGTTGCGGTTGTTTGCAGACAATTGTGGAATTTTGAGATTGCGTGGACGCTTTGGAAGTTCAAATCTCACGTACGATCAACAACACCCTGCCCTCATACGTCAAGAAAGCCACTTTACCAAACTTCTAATTTTGGAAACTCATCACGACATCCTTCATCAAGGAGTATCGAGTACACTCAGCCACTTGCGTGCAAAGTTTTGGATCACAAGCGGAAAGAAGACCGTCAAAAACATTATCAAGAAGTGCATCGTTTGCAGGAAGTGCCAAGGAAGACCGATGACGAATCCATCACCGACAGACTTACCAAGTTTTCGAATAGATTGTGGACATGCTTTTCAATACGTTGGCTTAGATTATGCTGGGCCATTATTTCTCAAAGACAGTTCTAAGTGCTATATCCTACTATTGACCTGTGCCACTAGTCGAGCATTACATTTGGAGCTGACTCCCGATATGGGGATTCCAGCGTTCTTGAGAGGTTACCAACGTTTCTCCGCGCGGAGAGGTACTCCAGACAAAATCATTTCCGACAATTTCAAGACATTCCGATCAAAAGAAGTTAAAGTCTTCATGGCGAATCGAGGTGTAAAGCAACAGTTTATCCTCCCAGCCTCTCCCTGGTGGGGTGGATTCTACGAACGCTTGGTACGAATCGTCAAAACCACACTACGGAAAGTGCTTGGGAAGAACACTCTCACCTACGAAGAGTTGACGACAGCTTTATGTCAAGTGGAAGCAGTCATCAATAGCCGACCACTTACGAACGCAACAGAGGACGACCTCGATGAGATCCTCACTCCAAATCATTTAATCTATGGCCGTAACATATTGATCACTAAACAGCAGCAAACCGAACCGGAAGAAGTCACCTTAACAAAGAGAAGCCGGTACATTCAGACGACGGTTAAACATTTTTGGAATCGTTTTCGAAAAGAATATCTCGGCGAGTTACGCCAAAAGCAGATTTACAATCAAAAGAAATCATCTGAGCCGAAACTGACGATTGGAGATATCGTATTGATTAAAGATGATAACCCAACACCAAGATGCCAGTGGAAGATTGGTCGCATCGAAGAATTAATCTGTGGTGCTGACGATGTCATTCGTGGAGTCAAGCTGATAATCCATTCGAAGAAAGGTGCACGTACAACAGCCCACCGTCCATTGCAAAAAATTATTCCATTCGAAGTTGTCGATCAGCAACCCGTTTGCCAGCCAGACGCTGATCCGATTGAAGAACCGATACAACATGTTGCCCTGTCTGGAAAAAGCAACGAGTGTTTTGTTTATGACGAACCGGTACAGAGAGATAGTAGGAATAAACGTAGAGCTGCGATAATTGGAGAACAGACACGAAGATTGCGAAATAAATATATTTGAAGAGAAAAAAGACACAAAAACTTGTAAATAGATACAATTTTTATTTTTTGGAAAAGCCTACAGATTATACTTTTTTTGCCTCCCCGGAGGATGTAGAGTCTTAGCGTAGCTGCTTTAGCTACCATTTTTATTTCTGTATATAATCACGTGACCATGCATACGTTTGTGCTAGCCGTTGTATGATAAGCCTCTTGTAAAAATGACTTCTTAGAAACTGGACGTATTTCGCTTGAACCCACGTTGCCCAGCTTCTAAACTGACAATTAAAATACCCCAGTAAAAGTTTATGCATGAAGTGATTCCTCATGTTTACCAGTAAAGTATACGAGTTTGTTAATGTTATCGGATGATGTCCAAGACCGAGGATATCTACAACGGCAGTATTACTGGCTAAGTCACGTCCACATCTTAGATTACTGAGGTGAAAGAACATTTTACAACAACGTTTAAAAAAAGCAGATCATCCTTCTTAAGCATCGTGAGTTAATATCCATTTGTCCTTTACAAGAACCAATTGTTTCGAGAGAATGTGTTATTAAAGTACATTCACATGGTTCATAATCTATTTTAATCTTTTTACAGCAGTTGTTACTTTATAAAGTAAATCTGGAGAGGAAGAAATCAGTAAGGTACATCCTTAAAGTAATTAGAACTTATATAATAACATAATAGAGAGCTTGAATATGTAAAATATTTTTCATGCTGGTCAAAAGAGTAAAATAAGAAGCAAAAGACCAAATCAGATGAATTGAAATTCTTCTTTTATAATGATTTCCTTGTGTCGTTTCTCCATATAAATGTTTCGCTGATGAAGTGCCACTTTAATCACCAGAGAGAACACAAAAATCTGAAGAGAAGATCATTTGAAAATGCCATCTGACCAATTGCTATTTCTTTTCTTATTTGTTTCTTCAGCGTCGCCATTCGTGGTCAAGATCGAAAGTGTTATCCATTCTAACGGCGAAAACAAATCATGTCATCCTCGTTGTGGTGTGTGGCCATGGCAACTTGCTGGTACGTGTAATCCACAGACTGGTCGATGTCGATGCTTTTACGGATGGACAGGACCAAACAGTAAATACATCCCAAATACTTACAACCTTATTGAAGCAGACTATTGCTCCGAAGCATGTCACTACACCCATCAGCACAGGTATGAAAGCCAAAAATAAAGACTTCCTTTTTTCTTGAGTTCACAAAAAGATAAACTGTAGTTTGTTATTTTAACAGAAATCCGCATTGCATATCCACAACTTGTGATGAAAGATGTGGAGGAGGAATACATTATGGTAAAGGAAGTTGTCAGCAAGATGGCCGGTGTTTGTGTTGGTGGGGGTTCACTGGACCAAATGCTGAATATGTTGTAGGTGGACACTTGAACAATCGAATAGTGGCTGACTACTGTACCACTCATTGTCATTATGATCATAATTTCAAAAATTTGAAATGTATCTCATGAAACCAACGAATTTCCTGCGAAATATCAGTTTTATTCCCTTAACAAATTTGGTCTCGAAACGATGTTGTTCCATTTGTTGTTTTCAGTAGCTTCTTGATTTGGCAGTTCTAATGTATCAGAGGGACAAAAAAATTCTTTATTACGGATTCGTATACAAGGAATGTTATTCTGTCCGTCCGTATGTTATATATTACTAACTATCTCTTAATTTTGTGATATGTTATGAAAATATACATTTTGTACAACTCTTAAAAGGGAAATTGACAAATCTAGAAGTTAGATAAACATTTGTTCAAACGTTTGTTTCGTCTCTATGTGTATTGAGTAAATAAAGAATAACTTTATTTTCTTTGCTTATAAATATCTATTTCCATTTTCTCATCGACTTCACATTTAGACAGAAATTTAATTTTTCCCCATAAGTTTCTTGGAATGTAGACTGAGTCGAAATATTAACATATGTCGGTCTGTTTGAGTTTGCAACTAATGCATATGTTTTCTTCTATGCATTTCAATTGATTTCAATGAACTTTCACAAATCTCGACATACTTTCAAGAATAGTCTTTTGAACCTTTATTGTTTTTCTCAATGAAAGACCACGATACCTGCGAATTAATGAACTTTCGAACCTTTAAATTTGGATATAATTAATTATTGGGATTATTAGTCCGCTCAAAGTCACCTGGGAAAAGGAAATAAAAAAATCAGTTCCCAACATTTTATCTTCACGATGTTTTAATAAACATTTTTATAAAATACGCCACAACAGCCAAGGCGTCGTTTTCCATCTATATGTTCATCATACCACATGTCATGAAATTATTTTATCAAGGTGAAGTGCATGACCAACAAGTACAAGCAAACTGCCACCCTTACTAAAAGGTTTTCGGTGAAAACCTTTTGAATTATATCTGGGAAAGTGAGGCTAGAATTAAGTTAAAGCTAGTTTTTTTAAAACATCTTTCTTGTTTAAATTTGGTGAAATTATCAGTTAAGATTATGTTGAAGAACTACTCCGAGTAAAAGAAATATCAGACAACTACCAGATCGGACATCTTGAAAGTAAGTATCTGAAACCAGGACACACATATCTCTCATTAGGAACAGTGACGGAGAACACCGACAAAATTTGTGGAGGAGAACTTATTTTAAGCCGAACAGAAAAACATACAAGTGACCTAATCGATACTTGAAAAGAAATAGCTTTTTTTAAGTGACTTAAATATGCCTATGAGGAATGGGAAGATCTAATCTATTTATTTGTTGAAAAAAACATCGATAAGGAACAAATGAAACTGCTTTAGTTGTTGCGCCTTATAATAGACCCTTAAATCTAGAAACAAAACACAAACAAATTTGACTAGAACAAAACAATGTATGTAGTAATGAACTGCAAAATGGTGTTAGTATGATGCTAAAAGGTTACTGCTCATACTCCATACATAATTCTACAGATTCATAGGTGTATTAAATGGATATTTCCTTTCATCCTGAAGAAACAATTAGGATATTTGTTTTTCTGTTCTACTTTAAATAATTAAACTCTCCTCCACAAAGTTTGACGCAGCTCTAGCTACGCCTGTGGGATTGGCGGTTTTTTTGTGAAAATTTGTAATTGTTATTGTTAAGACTTAGGTTTCTTTGAAAAAACATACTTCAATATATCCCTCATACCTTCGACAACTAAATTTCAACCTTATACTTGATCTTGTATAGTAGGCTTCAAGTGCAAAAAATATTGCTCGTAGCATAAAATGCAACTTGAAAATGCATATAAATGGTGCACTTACTGCACAACCTACTAAGGATACATGAAGAAGTTAGGCTAGTTCTAGGACGCAATTGCATTCTTTTGTTCGTATCCTTTGTTTCCAGATGTAGGTTTCAGCATCGCTAGCAATTAGATATTGGTTAACAAGGAAGAGATAAATTTAAGCATCAGTAAACATGGCTTGAAGACTTCATGATGTACATAACTAGCCTTAGCAATTTGGTCTAAATTTGGCCCGAATTATGACTTTGGTGACAAGTCCATGTAAATATTCCACGAACTAGTGGTAGTAGTACTAGTACTAGGAGTATGAGGATAAACTCAGGTAGTTTAATTAGTTTATTATAAATTTCGTCTGGAATATACTCAATAGTCTCTTTAGTAGGGATGTTGGTAAACAGAGATTCTACATCGTATGAGACGTACTCCTCATCAGGCTGTAAAGGGGGTTGTTCTTTGATCAGCTTCGGAAAATCTTGTGTATTCCAAATCATATATGGATTTTCACTGCAAAGTGGTTTCAGGTATTCTGCTATTACTTGAGCTGCTTCATAAGTACAGGTGCCAGTTTGTGCAATTATGGGACGAAATGTGAGTTTATCTACAGTAATAGTGTCAATTGATGTAAATTTATGAGTCTTTGCAGTTCCATAGAGTCGGGCAGGTTGATTTGAAGTTGGAAAAATTTTCTTGTATTTACTATGGTCTTTAAAATGCCGATAAATAAAGTTTTGAAATGTTTTTAGGTCTTGTAAAATGTTGTCTGTGGTTGGAGTGTAGACACCACTTCTGCTACCATCATCGATCATTTTTTGGAGTTTTTCCACATAATCCGTTCTTTTCATTATGACAACACAAGAGTCTTTATCACTAATTATTTAGTTTACTTCACCACAGATGTCCTAAAGTCAACAGGAAGACGTAATGGCTTGAAGACAAGACATGGCTCGCAATAATTATATAATAATTATATAATTGAAGACTTTACCAATTTGAGCCTAAACAAAACAATGACTTCCAAATTTGAAATCAGCACCTAATTGTTTCTTGTGCAAGGTTTTGTGAAAACTAGAGAATTTGTGAATTTTGGTCCAAATTTGGCCAGAACTACG
Organism: Turritopsis dohrnii; assembly: GCA_027922465.2. NCBI lineage: Eukaryota > Metazoa > Cnidaria > Hydrozoa > Anthoathecata > Oceaniidae > Turritopsis > Turritopsis dohrnii. The sequence goes on along the minus strand of BQMF02000121.1, from coordinate 891,737 downwards.
AATTTGTTAACGATTTCATTTCAACATTGTTTGTGCGAAACAATCATCACTAGTAGTAGTAGGAGAAACACGAGTATTTTAAAGACTTTACTCCACCATGGGCGTCCAAAAGTCAACAAAACTTAAATTCAAGAGTCAAAAAGTTGAGGAGTGCAAAAATTTATTTTAAACAAACTCGTATAGAGGTTCCAGACCTGCTCTTACAAAAAACTGAAGTATATATTAAATATTAGAAGTTAAATAAAACTTAGAAAAATCAGAACAGTCAACAAACACCTATAAAATTAAATTATACGTAAAGTAAATATTGCCAGGATTCCAAAATTTTCCAAATTTCCAATCAAATAGTCTGACCACACAAAATAAATTGGGCGTCAAATTGGGCTGACTTTCCAAAAATTTTACGAGACCAAAATGGACTTCTCTACAGTGTTAACCCACTTTGTTATTTAGCTACCACTGATTAAGAAAGTAATAATACTAAATACTATGGTTAAACCGCTTTCACAAATGAACATTCGTACGCTCGATTAAAAGTCCTAAGACCATCTTTTTTTCTTTTTTTTTACATAAATGCCCATTCACTGAAATGCAGTTAAAATTAAAGAAGACCAAAAACTAAACACCCTTGAATGAAATATTTCCTTATCCATGTCTGTTTATGTGTCGAGTAGCACAATATGGATTTATATGATCGTGTGTGAAATGGCACGGCATAGTGCAAAAATCAGCTAATATTCTGTTCTTCCATTTGCCATGTCGGATGTACACAGCACTTGGTCCAGTCCATCCCCACCAACATAAGCATCTGCCGTTTGACAAGCACGTTCCTGCTTTATGGTAGATGTCAAGACTGCATAGCGGATGACATGACTTCTTAGGACCAATGTTGTGTTTGCTCTTATACGTACAATGGGGATTTCTGAGATAGAAAAAAAGGCAATCAAGAATGAAACATAGGAAAGTTGCAGTAGACAGAGTCATAAATATAAGTTAGATCTAAAAAAGTTTTAAAGCTTTGACTGACATTTTACAGGATTCACTACATACCTGGAATCATGGGAGTAATGACATGCGTCCATACAATAGTCTGCTTCAATTATGTTTTCTGATTTCGAGATGTATTTGCTATTGGGACCTGTCCATCCATAAAAACATCTACAGCGACCTGTACTTTTGATGCATTTTCCAGCTATGTGCCACGGTGCTTTCCCGCATCGTGGATCGCATGAAGCGTCATCACTGTATGAAGCGCCATCTTTGTATTGTTCGATGTCCACAATATCGTTCATAACTTCGTTGTCCATGTTGTCTTCTTGTTCTTCGTTCAAGTTAAGATTGTCGACTTCATCGAAAGTATTTCTTCCATATGCACACGAGCGATAAACAGATAAAATTAAAACGTTCGATAAAATCACAAAGATGTTCATGTTTAAGAAATAGCTGAATAATTAAGTTGTGTTTTCGTTTGATCTTTAGTTGAAACATTGTAAACATATGCGAATTTAAATACTTGAACAAAAATTAAAATGTTTCCGTGCTAAACAAGGAAGGAATCCCGAATTGCCATTAAGTGCTTGCCTGCCTTACAAAAGACACAACAAACGATGAGTACTTCCTTAATGTTTTTCCTGGACGGTAGCACAAGCACGTTTTTAACATTTCCTTGTCATAAACAGCTTTGAAGTAAACTTTGATCAAGTCAAATTATAACAACCTTTCATGTTCTCTTACCCACAGTCGTACTGCCGTGATAGTCACTGATACTTCAACTTATACAGTACTTACATGCATCTAACTATTCTTTTAGTTATGGCATACAATTAGTGAAACTGTACTGGTAGACTGACGTGATTTGATAAAATTTGAAAAATGACCTCATCGATAAGTAATTGAACTCTATGTCGGAAGGTAAATTGCAGAATGACTGTTGACAAGTTCAACACGCAACAATAGCTAATTAGGATTTCTGGAACTCAAAAACAAACAAAAAAATTAATGATTACGAAAGGATTAATTCCTTAATCATCGCGATTTTTTTCTTTGTTCACTGACTACATTTCATCTGCCAACAAATTGTGAGTGATTAAGTAAAATGTGCTTTGCTCTTCGATCAGACAGTTTTTACAAGTTTTAAACTAAGAAGTTATAACTGGTTGCAAGATATCGATATGATGTAATCTTCCACAATTCCTATTAGTACAGTGTTTTATGAGGACTGTAAATACTACACAAGCAGAAACAAAATCTCTGCAATGAAATATAACTTATCGTAAAAGAACTGAACTATTTGAAGTGATTTGAGTGAGTTGAATGTCTTGTTTGTTATATATTATATGTTAACAAAATCACAGAACCAAAAACGCTGTAAATTGAAAGCGGGGGAAAGTTATAATGAAAAATTGCAAATTGTCATTTCATTTATTAAAACCATATTTCGTTTCCATTTGAGCTTATAAATCTCTTGAACCGAGAAATTATAGTGTTAAATCACATAGTACCACCATTACAAGGATAAAGGATAGCTTAAGATGACAAATGCCATTGTATTTGATTTTTAGCGTAAATTGTGGGTATAGTTATAATTACATTTACATTCTTGTTTCCTCCATCCAGTTGTAAAGTCATAAATGTCCCTAAAATTCCAGTTTTCTCTGGAGGTTAGCACGCCCGTTTATATATTCCCGATTCCCTTACTCGCCTCATTATTTTAATAACAAAATGAAGCAACAAAGCGTTTCCTTAATGTCAAATCTTCTTACCAGGTCAATGGACCGGAAAGTTTTCATCAAGTTAGAGTGTGATAACTGTAGGCGACAAGAGTAAGATATCTGACCGTGGTCACGTCCGTGGTCACGTCCTCATATTCATGTCAATTCCCACTCGTGAAAGTTTCTCATGAAGTATTACAATCGAAAGAAAATCGAATTTATCAAAAAGCATTGTCAACTTTTGGAATAACATGCTTATCAAGAGATAATTTTATTACAGAAATACACACATAAAAATTGTAACATAGATTTCTATAAATAAGTTAAAAATAAATTTTCCTAACAAATCTTTCATCATGTTCATACATATAAAAATGGAATGTGGGCTAGCAAAATTTTCTAAAACTCAAGTTTGATTCAATCATTGGATAAAAATCACCGAAACTAAACAGGGGTGCATTTAACAAGATCTACATTCTTTTCGAATGGAGTCTCGTTAAAGAGGCATGACGTAACCAAGGCCTCGTTAATCCCAGATCAAAATAATAAAATTTCTCCAGAACCAATCCATATAACAAACCGTTACATGAACTATACCCTACATTACCAGTACCTCACTTATTCACACCTGCAAAAAAAATTCGAACAATGCCCTCAACTGTAGTTATCGAATATTAAAAAATTAAAGAATTTGACTCCAAAATCCACACCTTAAAACCAAAGCTCTGATCTTAAAAAGGAGCGCTTACTTCAAAATTTCAAAAATGTCCTAATTTTTTTATTTACTATAATAAACGACTGACTAAAGCGGTCACATTTCCCCGTGCTGCTTAAAGCGCACTAAAAATTCATACAACAGCATATTTATTTACAAGTTCCTATTTGCTCACACAACACTGTTAACACCCTTTCTTTCTATGTCGCTGTGTGACTCAGAAAATCCCAAGACGGCAACCATTTCTTCTGATCAATTTGATATGGTGTGAGCGAAGTTGTGCCATACGTGAAAACTGAGAAGTAATTGAACGCCCAAATGACAGATACACAATAGAAAACACAGCAGGTTGTCATGCCATATTGAAGGTAAGGGAAATCCCTAAAAACAAATAAAGGAGAACTTCATTGGGTGAATGCTCTTTTATAATGCTTAGATTGTAGGTAATCTGTTTAGTGAACATTCATAAAGATGGAACTACATGACGTTTCCACAGTTTTTATAAAATTTGCTCTAATTATACTGTACAAATTAACTGCTATTTACAGAGGCGTAAAAAATCAAATTAAAGCCTCTTCCGAAAGGGCGTTACTTTCTTCTACTTTAATAGAAAGGGCGTTACTTTCTTCTACTTCAAACTTTATAGTAGGCGCCAGCTGCACTAGTCTTTCTAATTAAGATCTGGAAGAAGAATGAAACTTTCATTCACTTAACAGTGCCCGTTGTAGCTTCCTCGTGATACTGTATACATAAGTTTTTATATTATATCTATTACTTGTTCAAAAGTTAAAAGAAAATAGAGGTTCAGTTTGTTTGTTAGAAGTTCAGTTCAATGTAAAACTAATGTCGGCTTAATTTTTATGACGGTAACGTTTTGACGTAGATTTTATATCGGGAAGGTATGAGATGTCATACCTGTGTTTTGACCGACATGGTTTTCCATGACCATCCAAGATGAAAATTTGTTTTCATCTTTCGATATTAAACAGAATCCATTTCAATGCTTGATAATTATATCAGTATTATTCTGACTGAGGTAAAATATGGTACAAAGATGGTGATAATAAGATGACGACAAAATATTACAGTCGGAACATGCATGTCATCAGAAATACACGAATGGAAAGACTTGTAATAACGTTAGGGACAAAAAAGCGAAATGAACACACTTACTTGAATAAAACTTTATAAAGATGGTCACCAACAACTGGTATCAGTATGATCTTGTATAGCAGACAAGGTAAGTAATGATGCAAAAATAACGTTCGTTCCACCGGAAAGAATGGAATATAATTGATGAAATAACCACCAACTAACAGATATCCGAAAATCACATAAGAATTCCATTCTCCTGAAATAAAAAAAGACACAGTGTAAACAGGGAAATATGTCAACATGGAGCAGGAATAATGATTATTTCAATAACCAATTTCATTTATTTATTTATTTCACTCAGCGTGATCACAAGTAAGAATTTTATCAGCCGAATTGTACTAGTGAACGACGTCATATGAAAATTTCAAAACAACACAAATTTCAACAAAGCCTTGATGAAGAGGGTGGATATAGACTATATTGACCAGAAAACTTTTTAACAATTGTTTTAAGACAAGATGCCATCAATAAAGTTCGCCGTCAAAACTTGTTTTTTCCTTCAGAGTTGAGCGAACAAATTATTGCGTAAATATAGCCATGGTTACATTTTGTTAGAGAAAGACACTTCAAAATCAGGATTTGGATTATGAATTTTGAAATCAGCACAAGATGATGTTAAAGGTTTGAAAACACTAACCGTTTGTGATGTCGTAAATCTGACGTTTCCTTCGTAACAAATATAAAAGGCAAAGGACCAGATAGGCGAGAACAGTGAATGAACCTATCCACCAAATAAAAGGATTGCCGATTGAGAAGATTTGTTTCTAAAGTAGACAACAATTAAAAAATGATCAAAATTGAACTGAATTCGAAGCGAAAGTGATTATAATATACAAACGAACATTGCTGGTTTTATCAATCCAGTAAGCCACACCACGCTTCATGATTGGCCATTCTGTGGGACGAGAGGCGAATGCATGCTCTTGCAGCAGCTCTGTGTTGGCTTTTAACATACGGACCTATGGTAACACAAAAGCAAAAACCTAAAAATAAATTTTGTATGGTGTACCTTAAACTTGGAATCCAATGAAACAAATGAAAAAATGCACAACTGTTGTTGTTATTATGTATGTTAAGTGGCAGTTGTGCTTCCTTCTGTTTCACTTAAACAACAATTCATTGCTGTACAATCCTCTGTTACCAATAGGTTCAACGTCCTAGACACTATTCTACCGAACATAGATTGTTCTGTTGAATAGAAACGAGAATAGGGCCTAGCAACAAATTCATACGCTATACAACTTCCTTGATTCCAGCAATTTCATACAATCCAGTCAACGGGAGGATCAACTGGTTTGTGACAAGCTGATTATTTTATAAAGCATACTTCTACATATATTTCAAATACTTCACAATTGCTTCCCGCAACCTTAGAGATATGGCAAGTTGAAAAATTATTCTCTCAATTTCATTTCGAAATATTTATATTGGATAACCAAGAAGGCAAACAGGTTCGGACGTTTTCGGACATAGTTCACTGCAATTTTTACGATGTCACAAAAACGCTGTAGACTTCGCGAAATCACGAAAATAAATATTGTGATCCAAAACAAAACAAAATACAAAAAAACCCCAAAAAAACAATACATTTTCTCAATAAAGCCATTCACCATACTTTATGAGGAGTCAAACGCAAAAATTAAAGTTTCCTGGAATATATTGCCATTCGCAAAAATAAGAGCTGCAAATCCATTTTGCCACAATAATTCACGTCGCAAAACTTCCGGTCGTCACGGTTGAAAATTAGGTTTAGTATAGTGTAACAACTATTGCTTTCCGAACGGAATAAGAACGGGTAATAAAGAAAAGCATGTACACTTCGCAAGATAATAAACAGATACCTGCAGTTCCCAAAACTTTTCCATGAATGTCAAATCATTGATAGGAACAGTGCTGGAGATGTTTGCCAAGATCTCTGTTGCTTCATCTTTACTCATGCCTTCCGCTACAAGGTACAAACAACATTCAAAATGTCGAAAGAAAAACTCGAATGAACGCATGGGGTGATGACAATTCAAAATTGTAACACGGTTCATATATCCATCAATAACTTCACAACCAGCTGTTGTTATAGATTAACCTTAGGATTCTCAGTTAGAAATATCGAAAAGATGGAGGAGGATTATAAAAAGGAATTGGTTTCCCACAAACAATGTAACAACAAGGAAATTTCTAATCAATATCTTGATTTACCAAAATACAAAAACAATATTCTACGGTTACTCTTTCTGACCAATCGAGCCAAAGGAAATTCCGCTTATTCCAATAGCTTTTCAACTTTCAATAGCTTTTATTGGTTTTATGGAACAAGAGGAAACAAGAGAAAGTTTTGAATTGAATCACGAAAACACACTTACCTTACAACTTACAATAACTTTTACAATTTTTATGCAAAAAATACCCGAAAATGACAAGAGAAATTTCAAATATATCACTAGAATCACCACAACAACATGACTACAGTGTTCTACTGATTGTAATCTTTTCGTCTTTGCTGTTATAAAAAAGACCTCTATTATGTAAAACAACGGGTAAGTTCTTCATTTTTTTGTGTGATAGTGGAAGTGTAAAAATTTTTCTTTCAAGCATTTCAGTTTTTCATCGACGTCATTAAGTCGTTTTTTGACATGCATGTATACGAAGACAATTATTTTTCGACATTCTTATGAAAACAAAAATAAACGCAACTACAATGTCCTTTGTGGAGCCATGGCTGCCTTATCGAACTCACGTCTTCGATGTCAATGATTCTAATTCACACTGAAGACACCGGTGAAGAAGTTTTCTCTGTGGTTAAGTGTGGTGGTTATATATGTAACTTATAAGGGATTCTCTTTTATTCAAACATCCAAAGCTCAAAAAAATGGCTGGCTTTAGGGAGCTTTCGAATTACAGAAGACATAATAGTTGAATAATAATTTGTTCGAATTAGAGAGTGAGAGTTATTGTTATTGAATTATTGTTGAGGTTCAAACAATACAAATGTTTGTTAGGTATGGAAAAACCATCGGGAACAAAGCCTACCATATTATGATCCGCCCATCAGACGTCTAAATTAGATGACGAGAAGACAACTGATTATTCAAAACAAAAAAGCTTACGTATTGTCAGGTTCTGATTGTGTTCTTCGACATTGAAAATTGATTCTTGTGTATTGATCATGCGATCAGTACCAATCTATGCAAGCAAACAAATATTCAGATCAGAAACCATCATAAGTTTTCAATATCGTCTGAGAGTGTGGGCTGAATTGTATTAAAATAGACATCCCTGGGATCAAAGTGTTAGAAGCAAATTTTTGGGCTAGTTTCAATATTTGGGATATAAAGTTTGAAAAAAAAATATGTCTCCAATTGACTGTCACATGTATATTTTACAGACCAGATTGGATTTGACCCAAAAAAATTGAAAAATAGCTTCTCATAAAACTTAGTGAGAATATACTTTTTATTAATACCTTCCAAGTCATAGGAAAAAAAATCTGAATTATGTCATCAGCGTTTAATTTACAGACCAGAGTATTTTGATTATGGTCTGTAAAATTGACAAAAATCATTGTTTTGATTAAAAACTCCACAAAATTGTATGACATATCAAGAAGGTACATTCTTCCAAATTTCATAAAGTTTAGTTAATTAGTTTTTGACTTAAAGCGATTTTTGTATTTTACTGACCAGCTTACGAAGAACTAAAATGGAACACTATAGATGGATTTTGGAAGCTGTTGTATTGCCTACTCCTTGCGAGTTTTTACTGCTAAACATGTATTTAATACCCCTTGGGGTCTATCTCCTTCTTGGCGGAGCGAGCCATCATACAAAAATACATTAATACATTTTTTTACATATATATTATATATTAAATAATATTACTTGATCAAAGGGCTAAAAAGTAGCATCTCAGATGATGCTTTAAAGCTCTTTGATTAGTGTTTCTGATGTTGACAGAAATGTCCTGCACACGCAGAGACCGTGACCCACGTATACATAGCAACATAGACCGTAAATGAGAAAGAACCGATGCTGTTATGCCACTCTTTTCAGCAATCATTTCGGCGAGCCTATGATAGAATTTGCTACATTCTCTCCCTATTCCACCCGTGGCGGAGAACACCGAGCGGGTGAATGCGGCATTTTCCACTTGGAGAGCTCTTTCATTGTGCTTCGTCTTTTTCTCCTCTTCGTTCTTCTGATAGCATCTCTTGATTTCTGAACCTCTGTATCTCTGAGCAGTGAGGTCAAAGGCCCGTATATCGCCCGTACTCGTTGACCAGGAGTTCAGAACTCAAAAGCGCTAACGTCCAAACGGGCTTCACTTTCAGTGGCAGCAGTCTTCTCTTCAATTTATAGACAGCAACATTGGTTCCTTTCTTACATCAGCACAGACTTCTTTTAAGAAGAGTGCTGTGATGTCTTGCACTTCATTCTGTCTTTTTGAAACAAATCCACCTTTCTTGCAGGAAAGAGTATGAGACAGATATCCGCAAAACGTCAGTAAACTTGGGAGAACCCAATTATGTCTGATGCATAGAGCATCCCAAAACTGTTATTTATTTAGGTCGTAACCCTGTTCTTGCAGAGGTAGTTTGGTAAGCCAATTACTACTGCCGCTTTCCCGATTTACTTAGTTTTTTGGAGAATTGTGATTAGTTTTTTTTTGTCAATTTACAGGAGTTCGAACGGAGCTGTTTACTTGATAAACTTGATTCTCAGATCTCCTGATCTTAAAGGTAGAGAAATCAGTTCGTGTTCCACATCATTGACGATATGTCCTCCTAATATTGCTGGAAGTTGACGACTTCCTCTAGATCTTCGAGATAATTTTCCAAGCCAGGAATGATTCTCAAGCAGTAAGTGAACCTGTGTTGGTAGCCTGCGACAAAGCAAGATTAGGCTGCTTGAGGTGCTATCACAGCTATGTCTGATAGAAGCATAATGCAAATGCAAATGTTCTGCTCCGCAGGCAAATATGTTTTTATATTTGCTTAACTTCTAAGACTACCAACAGGATGGTAACTATCAGTTTTTGTGAATCTTCGTGTAATTGGGTGCTGGTCAATAAAATGCAAAATTCACTTTAACTCAAAAACTATTTACATAATCTTTCTGAAATTTGGATGGATGTACTTTCTTGGTATCTCATACAAGTAAGTCTTATGAAAAACACTTGAGTTATTGAAAAGATAAAGCTATTTTTCAATTTTTTGGGTCAAACCCAATCTGGTCTGTAAAAATTACATGTGGTAGTCAAAAAAATTGGAGACATATATATCATATTTTTTATTATACTTTGATCCCACGGCTTTACGATTGAGCCCACACTATGAGATGACGAAGATTTATGTTCGTATGAATTTTTTTCGGAGCAGTTAACAGGTGTTCAAATATTTCTTCGTCACTTATGTTAAAGTAAAGAATAAAGAAAACTTCTACTTTTCCTTCCATAAACAACTAAAAATCTGAAAAATGTACGGCGAATTTTGACCCTGCCTTCATTTTATGACATAACGTCCAAATGGACATCTAGTTTACGTATAATTCAATTATGTGTCCCCATAACTCTCAAACTAAAGTACGAGTCGAATCATTACGGTATATCCCACTAGTAAAACAAAGTTAAACTAAGCAATAAGGAATCAAAAATGCAAACTATAGTTTTAAAACGCTTTCATGAAGGTACATACCTCGAACTGATGAAAACCCCATTCGGGAAGAATTTCACCGGACACCTGTTAACAGTCAAAACATACAGAAATATACACCTTTTACATGGAACATACATGCTGGTTATTGAAATAAAAATAGATGAGCTACAGTTATTTCAAAAGTCTAGCTAACCACCAAAAATTGGACCGGCATCGCTTGCAGAATTTGCCTTTGAATTTTTTTGGAACTGTTGCATGAGCTTGTTATCCACTACCATTCTGTTAGAGTTCTCTTTAATTGAGTCATCAGTATTCAAAACGTTTTAGACTATGATATGTTACAAGAACTCTAGGTACATTTCAGTGTTGATTGAATGGAGTTCGGGTGTTATACCGGGATTCTTGTACCTTAATATACAGCAATATCTCCATCACTTAGACGTTAGCTGATATTGCTTGCAATTTGCCCCCGAAATTTCAAGTTCGTCATTTAGTGGGAACGTAAAACAGGTAAAATATCACAGAAGCAATTGGCTTTTTTTTATTTTATCAAAAAAGAGAAAGAAACGGTTTTTTCATTTTAAAGAGCAAACAGGAGTTTATCTTTAAAAGGGAAGAGAAATCTTTAACTGTTTTATTTACAGTTATACTGTCAAGGAATTTCTGGGAATTTCAAGGGAAACGAGATAGCCCTCACCTTAATCGATGCCGATGTGTTCACATGGACTAATCGTATTTGAGATGTTATAGCTTTCCAAATATTTGTCTCGTCTGGGTTGATTATTTCTAACCGCCAACCAAATTGTGCATCCATGGAAACGTTGTGGTCGATGTAGCCAGATACTTCCATTAGTTGCGGGTTCAGCGGAGCCGCTACATCATGGCTGATCGAAACAAAATTAAAAATAAACAACGAAATCTATCGCTAGTCCATTCAACATTCTGCGAAAGTTTATGATTGTCTGCTGATTGCTGGTAAAAGTGAAACATAAAGTTATTGCGATGAAGTGCATTCCCATTGAAATTATGTATATATTGGTGTGTCTTTCTGTACAAATACACTCCTCCGTAGATTTTTAAAACAAATTTACGCGGATGGTTGAGTATTACATACCATCAGCGATATTCGACGTAAACCACTTATTTTGTCAAAAGTTCGATGATAAATGACATTGGCCATAAGCATAATGATAGTTAAAGAGAGACCGTCGTTTTCTTTGTTTTACTTCTTCGTTTTTTAATTCCATATCAAATTTAAAGTTGCTATGCCACCCAACTTCGCAGAGTAAAATATCAAATAAATGTGATATTTCAACTTAATAAACTTAAAAGAGAGATAGCTTACCTATTAAGACCGCGGCCAGTAGTACCGTGAACCAGATGAATGACATCTCCGTTATGAACTGGTCTTGGTGGAAAATCCACATCAAGTTTGTCGCTACGAAAAAACGTTAGACACAGCGATGACCGATGGGTGTAAACATGTGGGAAATTGGTTTGGTTTGGCATAATGCATAACATACAACAGTAATATTATTACCTATCAGGATGTTTGACTATCCACCAATTGTTGATGTCCTTGAAAGCGTAGCATGTGACTTGCTGTTGCGCGCTACTGCCACGCCCATCAGGATATTTGACAGGGTAAAGGTCTTGATGTGAATGTAGCCAACACTGTTTAGAATGTGTGCTACGAAGTGTGACTTGGGAACCGTACGAAACCACTAAAGTTTCAAATGATAAGGAAAGTTGTGGATAAGTAAAACCATTAACAATAACTATTTTAACCCTGTGTTAAGGATCTCTAACGCAAAACTCAGACGCCTTAACAGTGAGATAAAATGTCTTAATTCCGATTTTTTTTTGTATAGTTTCCGAGAAATTGTCAAACAGCGACAGCAAAGAATTTTAAAAAAACATCTGCTGTAAAAATCTCAAGAAGATATGGAAGATAATACTTCATCCGTCACGTTTTTTTTTTGTTGAGAAATCAGATAAAAGCAATGGGTTCGTGCTTAAGGTCACAATCTTAAGGCTATAAATATATTACTTCCAAAATGACCCATCCAAGTATCTGAATGAAAAAGAAAGAACACAAGGTAAGGTCCACTTCACAATCTTCTTTTTCTTCTTTATGTTCTATAAAATGTCCTCCCTATCTTACGTGCCTTTCGACAATGACGTTCCTTCATGGCGAATTTACTGTTATATTCCATGATTGTCTATTCATTGAAAGAAAAAATGGTACATAAGGCTCATAAAGGTCAGGAAATAAACATTTCCTGAGATTATACTTAACAGTATTGAAACAAGACTGGGCTGAATAGAAATCTAAACACATAAGACGCGAAACCGGTGGAATTTTACTGTTTGTACTGCTTCGCTTTCAGTTTTCTTTAACTCAAAGCAAGTCATGTTCAACGTTACTTTCATGAATAATTAGAGTTAAATTATGATAAAATATAAATTTCAAACACGTTATAAAGAGAGATAGCCAAAGCCAAGGCCTAGTAAAATAGAAAAACGTGGCAAAAGTATTTATTGTTGCATTCCAAATTGTGCCTTTTATAATAGTCAAAATGAAATAACATTCCGACCGAACAAAGGCAAAAATACACTGGACACTTGTAGTGAGTCAATCATGGAGAAAAGGTGGTAGTGATGATCTCAGAATCACGTCGTACACTCAGATAATGTGAATTTCATTTTAAACAAGAAGATATCAAAAGTGTGATTGGGAATATGCAAAAAAACATTAAACGTAAAACCAAAATTATAACTCTGAAAACCAGCTGTTTTTTGTTTTTGACTTGGCTTTTCTTGGCTGTTTAAAACAGCCAGGGTCTAATCTAGGCCGAAAGAGCGTCCATTGATCGGACGCTGCCCCCCCTTTTTTTAAATTTATTTCACTTTAAAAACTTCAAATATCACTCTAGTATAGGGGTGGTGACAGGTTTAACCCACCGAAATAAAACTCAGGTTGCCCTTTTCCTAAGAAAAAGTGCTTTTTGGATGTTCATAATGTACCCTTTTTCCCTTCCGCCAGACGCTGCCCTTCTATTCTAGATTAGACCGTGCTGACAGCCTTACGACAATAATAACCTGCTTATTTTTTCACTGGGATCAATTCCAATATGGGCATCATGCAAAATGTTAGACGAGAATATGGAATCATCCATGTTGAGCATTGTCAAAGGCCTTGCTCAGTTACTAGCCATATGTATGCACAGTATGAGAGTCACTGTACATACGAAGTTCTCTTGGGAATTTCTCCGCCAGGCTCCCTCTTCATTAGTAAACGAGACCAATGTTCAATATTAGCCTAAAGATATCTATAAGCCATCAAGACTATTAAACAAAGAAGTCTGGGATATAAATGATAGCATAATGGCAGATCATAGTTTTGCCATTTCCGAAATTTTAATGTTTTATTGAAAATTCCTTCACTTAAGATTTTACTACTTTCAACTGCTTGCTTTCTATCGTCTGACATGTTGGAATAATTTAATCAAACCCAACCTCGTTTTCATGTTTCATGATATATATAATCTTTCGGGAAATGTGCATTATAAAGCAGTCAAAAGTAGGACAAAAAAACCATTACCTTCAGCCTGATGCTTTGTAATGGTTTCCAATCCACCCTACGGAAATAAAACACAAATAAACAAGAAACTGGTGAGGTAGTAAATCTCCGAAATGAAACGATAAACTGTAACAGTGCGTTTACTTACATTATTTATCAAAAGGCATAATAGAATTTTAAGAAAACATAGACATAGCTAGTTATTTCTTCTAATTTACCGCGGGTCAAAAAATATATTTTTGGCAATTTATGGTATTTAAATAGAATTCATAAAGTACTCCCGAAAATCCGCGTTAAAAAACAACCCTCGTTAAATTAGCTTTTTCTTTTTTTTTTTGAATTTATTAATGCCTTATTTGTATATACCTAAATATTTAAAATTAATGTAAAAGATATAAAAACAATATATTCAATTAGATGATAAAGTAAATTGAGAAAGCTACGATTGGAATAGAAAAACAAATACAGTAAACCAAAAAACTGCACCTCGTGCATGTACATATTAAAATCTGTTAGGCCAAAAAAGTACGACCGCAAACTCTCGGATATTCCGAGTACAAAACTCCTAAGAAGAAAAAATACTACAGTCTGGCCTCATCACATGCGAAATGAAAATCATCAACACAGTCCACATTCATGCCAACAGTCCGACTGCCCCGAAGACTGAGCAAAGCTGAACGCATTATAATGAAGGATAGCTTACAGCGTATCCAGGTCATAATATGCTCATATCTTTGACCGGTCTTCGTGGCAATCTTCTCAGCAAATTAGCTTTTTGATTATTTTCAATATCCAACCCGCGTTATTTAATTAGAATCGCAAAATTGATATCAAAAACTTTTTGACTCGACTATCAAGAATCACTTAAGAAAATAGTTGGCAGGAGATTTTTTGGGTTAAACCTGCATGACTGCCGCAATGATTCCTATAAAACTGTCTTGCAATACGCGCTAAATTTACGGTCACGCTACTTAGAAGATTTACGGTACCTGTAACGTCCTTTGAAAAGCACTTGACATCATGCTGTCGTGAGGTCCTGATTTATAAAGTAATTCCAACATAATGTAGAATTGTAACAAATAAAGAACAGTTGGCATTATTATTAGAAAAACTACACGAGCCACAACATGGTTAACGGCTGATTTCTAAAATGAAAAGAAAATTATAATGAACATGTGAATAGTGGTTGTCTTTTCACCACAAGTAGCAGGATTTTACACTCCAATAGGATTTCTTAAGAATAATAGGATTTCCTAAGAAATTCACGGATATGCTCGGAGGACATAATAACTATTTTTGAGTATGATTTTTGGTATGCTAAGAATAAATAGAGATTTGTTGTGAGTGAATGGATTGAGTATGTTGCGTTGATCAAGCGTTTTTTTCCAAGGCAGAATTTGAAGACTTATAATCGTAATAATAAAAGGAAAGTTTACACAATTTCTTTTTCTATTTAAAAAAAGCAGAGAGAAATAAGAGGACATACAGCTGGAATAGTGACATCACCAATTAGCAACCACAGTTCATAAGCAGTGATCCCACCAATCAGTATCACCGTAAAAATTCCATTATACTTTATACTATGGAAAAGAAACTTCATCATGACTGAGTTCTAAAGACGTCTCCTAGTCTCAGAAAAAAAGCAGACAAACCTGAAGGTAGCAGAAAGTGACACGCCTAAAGTAACCAAGTATATCCACCAATATAAACTAAACGGCCTATGAGAGAAGAAAACTAAGTTTTGTTCACATCAGCTATCCATTATTCCACATCAATAAGAATAGATTACAGGTAGATTGTTATGCAAATAGCATCAGGTTATGTCCATGAAAAACTCAGAAAGTAGGAAAGAGATGATAATACCGTGTATGTTGCTTTAAGAATTTCACATAACTACAAATGGATAGTGCCATAAAGAACAGCATGGGTGAATCCAACAAAATGAATTTACTCTGTACAACATTCATATTTTCTAAACAAAAAGAACCTTGACCAATGAAGTCTTCAGTTAATTTCTATTATTATAACTCTTAAGTTCGGTGTATTTCCAGAATTTCGAAGATTTTAACATCATTCGAATAATCATGTAAGAAAAATTTCAAAACCACAGCCTAGGACAATCGAGACAGATCTTTTTAAAGGATTTGGTTAGGGTTAATGACAATGAAACAGAGAAACATTAAACATCACAATGTTACTTTTTTATGTACCAACTAATATATAAAAACAAAGAACATTCTAAGCATAAACCTTAGGGTGGAAAGTCATTTTCTTTATAAGATGGTCACTTTTGCTTTTATGGACAAAAACTTAAGTAACAAAGCATTCAGTCCTCTGCTAAATACATCTTGATCATTTCAGAGGAAAGAAAGGTGAAGAAATAATAAAACTTCTGACAAAATACGTTCAATCTTTGCATGAAATGCCATAGCATTGATATTATTGACAACTCTTACTGATGCAGAAACATAGAAAGTAATGTTTTCCCCCAAGCTTGCTATGCTATAATTTCCATTGCCTACAATAACTTCAGCTCTGGTTTGTTGAATCTTGAACTAATATGAACCAATGTATAAAAACTAAAGATAGCTACACAGGAATGATGTTTTAAATGACAAGGACATTATTGCCGTAAGATACTTTAAGAAACTCTGAAAAAGTCATTTCAGTGAAGCATTTCTTATCAAGTTAAGTAAACCGATCTGTTGTTCGATGGAAATAAGTCATGTAAAAACATGGAACTTCTTAGAGCTATCTCACCAATGGTGAAGAAAAGATTCTAATGTATTAATGACTTCTAATGGAATAGGATTCAAATTTTATGTACTTTGTGCTAAGTACAAGCTACAAAATTAAGTTACAGAATTTTTACTAAGTACAGAATTATCTATAATTCATTTTAGATGATGATATTATTGACAAATGCACTGCTCTATTCACCAGAGGAATTCATTAGCTGTTTTTCTTTCTCGGAGCAGCCAAAGTGGTGGTTTTCATTTTAAAATGTGTTTATGCAATTCTCATTTTAGAAAGTGCTTAATGGTAAATTAGTTAATAGTATTTTAGCAGCAGGTAAATGCAATTCCAGTGATGTTATAATTTAATGTTTTAGAATTAATTTATTACCATCACTGCTACACAATGCTTTTTTTTCTATAATGCCAACTATTTTGTATGAAAAATAATTGATACCATATAATTAAGAAATACAAGAGCCAGATGGCGCAAAACGGTAGCAGCAAATTTGCTTCTAAAAAATTACTAAAAAGTTCTTTATAGCCTGTTTTTTAAGATATTTCACTGGTGGAAAACAGACATAAATGATCAATTTGTTAATAATGATATGTATTAAAATGATTAGTTAGTGTAAATAGGGTCTAATCATAAAACACGAGAAATTAATTTATTAAAGACAAAAGAATTATACATGCGTGAGCCATACAACATTATGTTTTTTATAAGAATTTTTCTTACAAGAACTTATGTAGAAAAAAAAACAAATAACACGCCAGGCAATTCATTGACAAAAAGATTTTAATTATAACTTCACGAAACCCAACATGAATTCCAACAAATAACTGCCTTCTTGAACTAGATCTTTGAAAGCCTTAATGCACAAAGACGGTGTCGCTAACAAATGTAACAGGAAGTTTTGAACTGATAGGCTTTACTACAAAAAAGACAACATATATCAAATTTCAAGTATGAAAGTATTTTCAGTTGGCATAAGTAACTATAAGTCCCATTTTTATGTAGACCTATTTGATTAATACTCATTCCTCCATGAGTTGAGTTAGAAAATAATCATAGAAAACGTATTTTTAAATGTTTGATATGTAAGACATTAAAAAATTCGCAGACTGCGTTCCTTCGCTAGAATTTACATGGCATTATAAGTAGAGTCTCGCAGATTAGTCTAAATCATAGACTAATTGCCATTTCGGCCGGAGGAGGAGTAGTAGTCCAAGGGTATTTTAATACGGTATTCGCTTTCGCTGCTACCGCAAAAAATTGTACTTTTAATGATCAGATTTGACAGTCAATTTATTGTTTATGTGAAGAAGATTATTTTGATAAAGATAATAAGCAGAGTTGTTTTCATTTATACAAACTCCAGGTTCTAACATTTGAGTATCGATAACACTCATAACAAAAAACAGTGTGAAATTTATATTTAAGTGCATAAAAAATAATCAAAAATTAAAAGATTTAGGTATGAATTATTCAACGTTTAAGAGAATTTAACATGATGTGGTTTCATATCCTTTCAAAGATCTATACTCCAATAATTTAATATTCTTATCAAAATTCCAAGGAGGGCCATATTGTTGTAGCTTTTCTGCCTCCCAAATGAAGAATTTGTTTATTACACTCAATTATTGAAAACTCTGAGCATTCATGATTATATCAAGATTCGGTGATTGTTACTGACCATTATTATTTTGTTACCGACTGCTAATATTTTTGCTACCGACTGGTAGCCTCTTCGCAGGACCCTCATTGATAACAGTACCTTAAGGAACTGAAGAGGCTATTCTGGGTAAACATTCGTAAATAAATAAATAAATTGAACCATCTTTCTTTCATTATAAGTAATTAGGTCATTAAATTGATTGCTCAAAAGATATATTCATTCTGGGTTAATTCACCCATCCATATTGAATAATCATCCATGAAAAGGAAAGATAATAACAGATCATTTTATTTTCCTTGGTCAACAAAATCACAGTTTTACCATTCAATGTAACACCTTCACTTGACTTTTGCAGCAGGCTTTATTTCAGGATTTTTAGCTCAACTACTGATTGAGTCAATTAATGCCTATTTGACAGTTTTTTTTATTTTTTTCAGTTTTTTGGTTTTGCTCTTATTCAAGATTGAGTTTTTGCTACCGTTTTCCGGTAGCAAAAAACCCCTGAAAAAAAATACTGTACAGAGGATTTTTTTTGAACTGTAGCCAAAATGTTATTAGGGAATGTATTGCAAAACATGAATCTGATAGGTGTGAAAAAAACAAGAGCACTTTAAATAATGCAATCACCAATCAAACCTAAGCACCTGCAAAATAACTGGGAATGTGTTGAAATACCCACATGAAAGTAGTCTTTAGAAAAACAAAAAATAAATTGGAAAAACAATAGCAGTATTTAAACAAAAAATCAGTTGGTATTGCATTTAACCGAAGACACATGTTTAGGAATCGTTCTTTTAGCTGTATTTGATATCAGTTTAATAAAGTTCTTTTATTATTTAGATTAGAAAAAAAAAATGCAGAAATTCATAAACTTTTTGACCATGTTGGCACCAGATCCTTTGGAATATTCATCAGACACAAAATTTGTACTTGGAGCACTTTTAGTGATCATTTGGATAACATCAACTCAATGGTGTTGCACTTTATTTATTGAAGAAACACAAACATCTGCAAACAACAGGAAATTTCGTCAGCTCTTTTTTATTTTTAGGTGGCATTATAACAAATTTTATTGCCATACCAATGACAATAATCGAATACTATTATGACAGTCTAGCAGAAAGCAAAACTTACTTAGCACTGGTTGGATATTTATGCGTTCTTCACACCAGTTTTAATGTGACTGGTATAATACTGATTGCACTATTTTCAGCATATCAAACACGTCAAAAGCAATACAGAACAGCCCAAACTCCAAAAAAGAAGCTACTTTATATAATACTGGCATTTTTTATTTTTTCAGCTGCCTACCCTGCACTACTTGCAGCTTCCACCTTAGTTATAAACAAAGAAGGGATTGGTTGGCTATTAATTTTCAATCTTTTAACAGTATTGTGTATTATAGCCATCTCTTACGCATTAGTAATAGACCAAATCAAGAAATCTAAAAACCGGCTCAGACACTGTAATTCTAATTCAGTCAACCGGAAATGTTATGCTAAAAAAATCGCAGACCGAATTTTAATTGTGTTTATTTTAACACATGGCTTGATATTTGGACGGGCATGTGTATTAATTTATGGATTCCATCATAAAGATTTTGAAAGAAATAACCAGACATCATTGAAGTACATAGACATAGCTGCAGCAATACTGGCATTTTCATCATCCATCTTCAACCCATTAATATACTTTTATTACCAAAAAGATGTGAAAGAAGAATGTTTGAAGATACTGAATAAAACACTTTGCAAACATAGTCAGAGGCCACACAGTTCATCAATAAATTCAGACATTGTTCTGTTTGACCAAAACAATTCCAACCAGACACATGTAGCAACTGTATGCTCACAAAGTACCTTATAGGAAAGCATCAACCGGAAAAACATTGAAACATTGAATATTCCATGACATTCACATTGCTTGAGTAGACGGAATATCTTCAGATCTATTCACAAGTTGTAAAAAAAAATACTTTTCTAATGGGTAATACTTATTTAATTAGCAAATCTTATCATATTGCTCAAGTTTTTGATTGTTGCTTTTTCCATGTATGAAATTCTGATGTAAAAAGGAAAAAGGGCCAGGTGACATGGAAAGCAAAAAGGGACGCTTACGTTATTTTTAAAAAAAGTAAATTTCTTACGCCGTAAGAAAAATAAGTTCATTGTCTTTAATTTTAGAATATAAACAAGGGGGACGTTAAACTTGTGAACCCCAAACACAAGGATTGAGCGCCAATGCAAAACTCGATTCTCTCAATCTTAACTTCCTTGTCTACATGGCCGAAACAATAAGTGCAGTATATTGAAGTTTCATGGAGTTTGAAGTTTTGTAAAGTGTGGTCAAAAGTGTCTTGCCATTGATTGACTAAAACGATCAAACAAATGTTTTTTGTTTGTTTTTTTTTATTAAGGTTCGTTAAATAACTTTAACAGTACACTTTAAATAAGCAAACAAACCCTTAGAAAAGCCCTTTCACTTTTTCTTGGATTTGCCACTGATTACAGTAAAATGTTACACTCAAGTTAATTACGCTTGATAACATCTTATTCCGATTACGGATTTCCACGACTTTCAGAAAAGTGTCTTCAACCTTATGATGAAAAACTGAAGGAAACAGGTATGTATTTTTATTTAAATGAAGGTGAGTATTTCAAAAGTTTTGCAACTCGTCAAGCCGACGTTAAAATGTATTCATTTCCCTTTCCTTCTATTCATCCTACACTCATCCTGTGTCCCAGACTATTATCGGAATAAAGTTACAGTCAATAAAAATCGCTAGAAACGGTGAACATACATTTTTATGAAAACAAAGATAAAACGTTTTCCACAAGGGATCATCGAACGAACAACTTAAAATAGAATTAAAGCGGACGGTTTCTATTCGTAGTAACTTTCGAAATAACTGATTGCATGTTTATCTTTAACTGAATGAGAACCAGGTAAAAAAGTTTTCGAACATCAGTGAAAAATACGATGGTTGATTATGTTGACATGTGTGTGCAACAAAAGATTAAATCTGCAGTAGATGTATCACTCTTTGTGCACTCTTTGAATACCGTAGAATTCCGCAGATAGGCCCTGGGCTTATCTGATTTCGTAAGACTTTTTTGGTGGGATAATCTGCAGGGGGGCTTATCTGTGGACCTAGTTTTGTGTTAGTAAACGATAATAACACGTAACAATAATCAAATGTTTTTCTATGAAATACATATGAAGTAAAATACAATTAAAATCAGTCAGTCACTCTCTGATGAGCTAGACTCTTCTTCGAATTCGTCGTCTTCGTGTGTTTGCGGAAGTTTTGTTTCCACTTATGAAAACATGGAAAATTTATGTCGTGAAAGCTATCGTTACAGAAAACCATCGTGTCGCTCCTGAAGGAAAATGGGTTCCTGGAGTTTTATGGACTTGTGTTTCCCCCTTTATAAAGTTTTATTGCTGAAACTTTTTTCAGGAAGTGGCTGGGAAGTCTTTTTAATTTCCAAAAACGTTGTATTAGTGGCTAATTTGTGTACATGAAAGATCATGAAAACTCATAATCAAAACATATCGATCATGTTTACCTCAAAATTCTTAACGTGAGCTTTTACAGATGTAAATAAGATTTCCAAAAAAATGTATCATACTTGATATAAAATTTATTTTATTAAAAATTACGCTTACGTAAGCGTAAGAATTTTAAAGTTTTTCTTACGGCTTACGCCTTACGCCGTAAGAATTCTAAAAATTACACTGACTAAGCGTAATTTTTCTTACAGCTATGTGCAGGTCAAAAATCTGGCTGTGAGGCGCTGGTGCATGCTTTTCGTTCCATCTATGAAGAAGATGACTGTGATGCGGTTCTCTTAGTTGATGCTGATAATGCTTTTAATAGAATCAATAGAAAAGTGATGCTCCACAACCTCAACATTGTATGTCCGCTAATTTCAACATACGCAAACAACTGCTATCAGCAACATGCTCTCCTGTTTGTAGCAGGTAGCAAAGTGGAAATAACATCCAAAGAAGGTACCACGCAAGGAGACCCATCTGCAATGCCCTTATATGCACTTGGTCTAATACCTCTCCTTGACAACGTGTCATCAAATGACACGAAACAAGGAGCATATGCAGATGATATTGGCGCTCTTGGAACACTAAAAGGAGTTTTGATGTGGTGGAATGTCCTCGAATCAATTGCACCGAAGGTTGGCTACTACCCGAAACCAGCAAAACTCTGGTTAATTGTAAAACCTGACAAGCTCGAACTGGCCAGATTAATGTTTAAAGAAACAAAAATCAACGTTACCTCGGACGGCCACAAACATCTGGGTGCCGCTATCGGTTTCATATAGGAATGCATACGTGAAAGAAAAAGTTGATGGATGGGTCAAGCAGTTGAATCTATTATCAGAAATAGCCAAGCAGTTCCCGCAAGCAGCCTACACTGCGTTTGTCTCTGGCTTCAAACATAAGTTCAACTATTTGATTCGGACTATCCCTTCTATCGAAGAAGAGCTAAAACCAGTTGAATATGTTATAAGACAGAAACTTATACCTGCATTGTGTGACGGGAGAAGCTGTAACGATCTGGAACGTTCACTACTTTCCCTTCCAGTTAAACTCGGAGGGATGGGTATTGTGGACCTGACAAAAACATCGAACTTCGAGTTTGAAACATCTTTGATGTTCACGCAAAAGCTTTCAAATGAGGTAATACACCAAAACGATAAAACTCACACAGAAGATTCAGACCAACCACAGTCTACAAAACGATTAACGCAAGATTATTATACCAGTCTATTAACTTCTTTGCGGAACAGCATGAACTCAACGGAAATTAAAGCGAATGACATCGCACAATCAGATGCTTCAATTTGATTGTCATCGCTCCCCCTTAAAAGTGAAGGCTTTAACCTGACAAAGAGAGAATTCTTTGATGCTGTTTTTCTTCGGTACAGATGGACACCACGCTTCATGCCAACAGAATGTATTTGTGGAGGAAGTTACAACATCAACCATGCACTTACGTGCAAAGTAGGAGGCTTCATCACATTGAGGCATAATGAGCTTCGAGACATCACTGCTGACATCCTCTCGACAGTCTGCAAGGACGTGCAGAAAGAACCGTTGCTACAAAACAGCAACGATGATGAAAATGAGCAATGCAGGGCCGATGTGAGTGCAAGAGGCTTTTGGCAATGCATGCAACGAGCATTTGTTGACGTCAGGGTTTTCTATCCCTTCGCTCCGAGCTATCGAAACCAATCGCTTCAAACTTTATTCAGATCGATGGAAAAGCTCAAGAAGAAGCTATATAACGAGAAAGTTCAAAACAAAGAACTAGGCACGTTTACCCCCTTGATCTTCTCGTCCAATGGTGGAATGAGTAAAGAAACCAAACGGTTCTTCAGCCGTTTAGCTGAGCTAATTGCTGATAAACATAACGTAAATTTTAGTGACACTGCAGCATGGGTGAAGCGGAAAATCATGTTCAGTTTAATAAGAACCGCTACTGTGTGCATCCGTGGTTCACGATCAAGACCGAACTACGTTCCGATTGGAGAATTGAAAGAAATCTCCGACAGAAATACATATTCAAGAATCTAAATCGAAGCTTCAAGTACAAATCGAGTCAATCGAGTTTATTTCTTATCCAAAATGTTTTGTATATGTAAATTGACGCTTTGTATTATATTTTACAGAACAATTATAGTTTAGTTCGGAAAAAAAAAAAAAAAAAAAAATTTCTTACGGCTTACGGATTACGCTAGCGTAAGAAAAATTGCAATGGCTTGTCTTCCTTACGGCGTAATTTTAATGTGAATTAATATGGAAATTACGCCTAGTCAGCAGAATTTATTACGGCAAACAGGCGTAATTTTCTGGCAAATGGTCCCTTTTCGCTTTCCATGTCGATGCCACAAATCATTATTTTTAATTATTTCCACAAAATTTAGTTTCACATTGATTTAACATCATGCGTGTATAATGTTTTCTGATAGTAAATTTAACATGAATATGTCTCAATGCAAGGAAGGTTCCATAAAGAAACAGTAGCAAACAATTGTTTTTAATTGCTGGCAAAGGTTGTTGTTAGAGCTTAGATGAAACAACAAAAGATCAGACAAGCTTGATTAAACATACCGCCTTGTAACGTCAACACGAAAGATTTTTAATCTGTTCAGCGTGTGACGTCACTCCGTGCAGAAGCATATGTGCAGAGAAAAAAGCTTCTGAAACTAATAGCTCTTTGGTAAAGGGATACATAAAGTTATTCCATCATGTGCTTTATGGGCGATAAGGAACAGCTTTCTCACAGAAAAATGGGAGTTACGTTCCGTTCATGGAGAGCAAAATTGAAGATCAACAGTGTTTAATAGAGCCAGTTTCCGCATACGGTACTTCGTACCACCATGCCATTCCTGCTAAAATGCTGTCGATTGGGGCAAAACATTATGTACAGAGAGCGATACATGTCAATTTGATCAGTGTTCTTTTGGCAGTGTTCCACTTCATTTTTATGTTGGAAAGCCTTCTTTTGCGAAGTTCTGGTTATTCTCTTTGACTTGTAATTTAGTGAAATGTGAAAGAACAATTGTGAACCGATTAGTACAGCCTATCACAGAGTAACTTGGCATTTTTCGAATTAAAAAATAAAAATAAAACGATGTTTTACTAGTGAGTTTTTTTTGATAGTGCGAAGGTTCAATAACAAACTTTCTTAACGTAAAAGTTTCTTCTGCAGGGTGTGACGTCATCTTATCATTCATAATGAAAATCTGTTTCAACTATATTATGAGTGAAAAAAACTCATTTTTCAGCATCTAAAAGAATTAATAACTTTTGAACGAAAAGAGCATTTTCAAAAATTCAAAAAGTGGTTTTCTAATTTTTCAAAGCATTACAATAAAACGAAAAAATAAAAAGTGAAAAATTAGACCGAACTTCCCCTTAACAACAACTGGAGTCCACCAATAAGATAATTAATTACAATCTAACTTACAACTAACACTACACTCACTCAGGAAATCTCGCTAATTTTGGCATGATAAAGGTTCGATCTTCATTAATACTATGTAGTTTTGTTAAAACTTCATAAATGGTCTTATCAATAATGATGCTAATTACATGTTATTACATAGAAAATAAAATCTTAACATTGCAGTTACAAAAGATTTTGATAATGCATTTCAGATAAGTGCCTATGATATTATTCAATTCCTTACTACTATTATCTTAACATGACTAATTAGGATTTGACATACTACTTCAGATATCTTCAGATCAGCAATGCAGAAAACACCATTTTCTTATCACGGTAGTTGAACCAACAATGTATATTTTTTGTTGACAATATATTTTGAAATTTAAAATTTTATATTTCGAAATTTAAAATTTCATCTTCAGGCTTTCTTGTATTATGGTTTTTTATAGTGTTATTTGTCAAGTAAATCTGCAGTAAAATCATTTCAATGATTTTAATATGTGATCTTCTGTTGTAAAGACATGCTGCATAATTCAATATTATCATCTATAAAGGTTAATAAAAGGATGAAAATGGATGAAAAAAATACGACAATACAAAACAATTTCTCGGTAATCTTGGCAAATTTTGGGTCTTTGTTTCATCAGTATTTGTTAAACACCAGAAGGGGAATTGCTGTGGCTTACTTATTGATCTGGGTGGTATCAATGTTATTGAATGGCATGGCATTATATCTAATAGGAAAGCACAGATATTTACGAACGACAGGATGTCTAGTGGGAAGCTTCCTCTTCATAAGTGGAATGATAACAACTTTTGTTACTATACCAATGACAGTTGTTGAACTTTATTACAATGAATTAGCACACTGCTTAATGTTTTCGTCAATTATTGGTTACCTAACCATTCTTCATTGCACTTTGAATATTAATGGAATAGCGCTTGTAGCAGTGTTTACCGCATATCAAATTCGTTATATAAAAACTCCAAAACAAAATATTTCAAAAAGAAGTGTTTTCATTACCATGTCTATTTTATTTATCAAATCTGCAATAGTACCAATAATATTGGCAGCCAGCATTTTGCAAACTAAAATAAGTATTCCTGTACTGCTGACCAGCATGCTGGTGACAGCTTTCATTGTTATCATCATCTCTTATACATTAGTGACACATGAAATCATTAAATCAAACAAACGCCTTAACAACTGTCATGGTAGTAGAACTAATCAAGGAAACATGGTAAAGATGGTAAAACGTATGGCAGAGAGAATCTTGATTGTGTTTGTTTTAACTCATGGACTAATACTTGCAAGGGCTTGTATAGAAATACATTCATTAAACGATGAGCAGTTTCAAAAAGATAATCATGATAATATAAGAGATTTAGTAACTGCAGCAGTTATTATTGCATTTTCATCTAACATATTTAATCCGCTGGTTTATTTTTACTCACAAACAAATGTGAAACGTGAATTCCTCAAACTGATTCATAAAGCAAGAGATGCACCACATAACAGTAAAGAGGCAGAAGAAGAAAGACGTTGCTGAAAAATGAACCTAGTT
Organism: Turritopsis dohrnii; assembly: GCA_027922465.2. NCBI lineage: Eukaryota > Metazoa > Cnidaria > Hydrozoa > Anthoathecata > Oceaniidae > Turritopsis > Turritopsis dohrnii. The sequence continues at coordinate 864,977 of BQMF02000121.1, read as the reverse complement.
TCCTAGCTTCTGCCCCAGAACTACTTGTAACAATTATTCTTAGAAGTTGTTAAAGGACAAATTATAATAATAATAATAATAATGAATTTATTTCAGCATTTCCAATAAAATACAATTGGCTCTTCATCTGAAATTTGTATGAGTACTGTGGATAGCGTTAGTACAAAACTTATTTAAATTTTTTTTTTTTTTTATCAAATAAATGAAGTTCTGGCAACAACCTTGCCTAACAAGTAAGCTTTCAGTTTGTTTCTGAACGTGGATAAACTTGAACATTCCCTTAATGGCTTCGGTAGAGTGTTGAAAATCGAGATAGCTTCATACTGGAAGGTTTTCGCTTTATTGGTGCTTTTCAGTAGTACTCCCGTGAGGCTGCTATTATTAAGGCATTTTATATAGCTTTACAAACAAATTTCAGACTCCTTATCTTCGCACAGTTGATTTCACTTAATGAAAAATGACCTTCTCGAGAACATGATTGTGAGTTATTTTAACAGGAACTATGGGTAAAAATTTCGACCATTCAATGGTCATTTTTCAGTCATTTTGCCAAGCAGGGTTTATTCAAACAAATATTTCACTTACTCAACTCTTCATAAAGTGATTATGTTTTACTAAGAGATCTTATAATCTGATGTGGCCTTGGTATGTTATTACCATCTTATGAAGAAATTTTTAATTATTTTCAACTACTACTATGATTAACAACTACTTTGAGTGCTTTGAGTTAAGGTTTAAGTGTACCTGTGAATGTTTATGAGACGAAAACATGATATTAAAATAAATTTGGTAGAATTTTATAATTGAACAACAGAAATTCAATTTTGTCGGTCAACTTGCAAACTAGGATTTTTTTTCTGTTATATTTACACCTAGGAATTTCTTGAATTGTTAAAGAGATAATAAGTAATAATAAACATAAAATAATTTAATTTTGGTAAAGAAACAAAAAATTAAAACTTTTTGAATCTATGTTTTTTTTTGAATTTCTGTAAAAACCCAACACTAATACACATCCTGTATTTCGTTTAACACAGAGTTTATTATAATACAGTCAGCCACCAAGCATTTCGTATTTTGAAAAAATGAAATGCTGTGTCTGTATTGTCAGTAACACACTTAAATTGCAGTCCTGATCTAACACAATTATTTATATCAATATTTTGATCTTAAATCTTATATGAGTTTGTGTATCCAAAAATCGAAACAAAACATTAAGAATAAGCGAAGAGTTGGTGAGACATTTTATATCTGAACATGTTAAATACATAAAGTATTTTGCTGTTATAGAACAGTTTTTAGTTGAAGTACTACCCATGCAAATGCTTTTAACACCCAGGAGAAATGTCATGGCTACTCCTATTATGTTTTATTGAAAAGAAATGCCTTTTTCTGATAATTCTTAAGAATTACTCATATTTCTCACTATGATTGATATTTTCCATCCATCAATCAAAGCAACTGTTAATTTGTAACATATTTTATTATAACAAAACAGGATTACTGCTGTTGTGACGAATACTATAATAACAGAACTCAGATTTCGAATGAAAGACCAATAAAGACATGCATTTGCTACCAAATTTTTGATACATATTCTAGATACTTAGTGCTCAAATTTTGTCCAGAAATATTTTTATTGTTATACAACTACTGAACAATTATTTTAAAACATGAATATCACACAGTTACGTGACTCAGTGAAATTTGATGTGAAATCTTTCATAGTGAAGCACCTTGCATGGCATTTCTCAGATTATTCCAGAGAATTACAGACAATTTTCATCATCATTTATGGATTAACAGGAATAGTATCATTCATATTATATACCATACTATTGTTTTTATTGACCACACAAAAGAAATTACGAACTAGCGGAAATCTGATTAGCGCATCTTTGTTCATCAGTGGAGGAATACAAACAACAGTGATCATTCCTATGGTGCTACTAGATCTTATGAGGATAATTGATACAGATGAGACCTACCTTCTTGTCATTGGTTATTTGACAGCATTCTATGTGTCACTTAATATTATATATTTGAGTACTATAGCAGTACTAACAGCTCTTCAGTTGCAACAAGCTTTTGGATTTATGTCAAGAGGGAGGCTGTTAATAATATTCACTACTGAATTAGTAATATCAGCAACTATTCCAATCATATTGGCAACAGTTTCTGTAACAGGTGGCGAAAATAGTTTCGCACTCACTGTTATCATTTTTATGACTATAACTTTAGGTTTGATGTCTGCATCATACTCCTTCGTGAAATGGCAAGTCACGAAATCTATCAAACTACTCTCAAGGACTGGTTCAAATATTCATAATCACAACAATCGTATCAAACAAGTAAAAAAAACAACCGATACCATTCTGCTTGCTGTTCTGATCACACATATGCCATTGTTTATTCGAGCTTTCTTTTCTATATATGGATCGTATTATCCTGATTATGAACTTAAACATAAGAAGACCCTTAATGCTATTGACACTGGAACTATCATTCTTATAACTGTTGGTACTGTTCTCAATCCAATCATATATTTCTATTCTAAGCATGATCTTCGAAAGGAACTATGGAAGCTACTTTTTGGCAAGTGCATCCTGAAACGAATGAATAGAGTGCGTGAAGTAACGCATTGATAAGAACTACTTCTTCCAATAGATAAGATATTTTTTGCTCACTGATATTAATTGTAAAATTTGAATATCTATATACTAATTACGAGTGTGCATCCGCTTTTTTCACGCTTTCTAAAATTCGGGTCATTGCATTGCATTGCATTGCATTCGATCGTTTTTTGATTATTCGTGAGATCAAGAAACAATAGACAACAACGTAAAGTATTGCACAAAGATTTATTGATGTTTTTAGAGTAAGTACACTTTTGAACATTTTTGTTTGTTTGTTTTGTTTTTCTTATAGTATGAATAGGGTTTCCGCGTCATTACTTTTACAATAATACGTGATTGAAGAAATGAATATCATGGTTTTTAATCATGACATTCTGGGTTCGTACAAGAAAGTCGTTTACAATTGTTTACAATTCATATTTTGACACTTTTACGACTTCCACATTCGGCTGTTATTTACGTTGGGGTATGGATTTTATGAACAGCTACGGCGATTTTAATCTATTTGTTGCTTTCCTGTATGCACAATTTATTTTTTATTAATTTATTTTTACTGCTGCATATATCGCATTGTGAAAGATGTATTATGAATATTTTAATGTGCTTCAGATCTTCTGATTAAAAAGTTTCTCTGTTCAGAACTCCTGTGTTGATAGTGAACTAAAAATGCTTTAGCCAGAATACCTAGAGATTTTTAATTAAAAGAAGGACGAGGAGTGTTTTTTTTCGTATTGACGTTAGATTTTTTAACCACGGGGAATCATTGCATTGCATCTTCAATTGATACAATTTATTTTACAGAGTGAAAAGTAGTTGAGTACAGTACTTACAACACTGATACACTTTCTGTTTTTTTATTCCATGATTTAATTTTTCGACACCATTTTTGAGACGTCATTTTCAGAAGTAAAGCCCGTAAAAATTTTTTACACGGGATACTAGTAACAATTATATTTTTCATTCTAGTGCTAAGTTCGCATATTATGCATTTAATGATCTGGTGTGTTATCTAATAATTTTGAGACAATTTTTATAAAAGTATTGAAAATAATGACAAAAGAGCCCACTTTCACCTTTAAATTTTGAAGAACTTTGGTTAATTATACTATGAGATTATGAAAAGCGAATATTTCCAAAGCAAATACTAGTCACAAATTTTGTCATTGATTACAAAAAAAAAAGGATCTAAGAGATTCTAATCAAAACATTTCTCAGAAAATTGTTATTGAGTAACTATTAGCTGCACCTTATTCTGAAAACCATCGACAGCCTGCAAACCATCGACAACCTGAAAACCATCGACAACCTGCAAACCTTATCTTTGTACTATCAAAAGTAAAGCTAATAAGTTACTGATTTCATTACTGTGTTAACAGGTGTTTGTTAAATTCTCTCAAAAACATCCCTAAAACATTAGTAAAAATCTCTTTACTAACGTCGAAAGTTTTTGATTGATATTATGACAGAAAAGATTTGAAACACCTTCTTTGAAAATTTTAAAATAATATTGCCTTCTTTCAATAGCCATTGTCTTTTATTTAATTATAACTACACAACAAACAACTACAAACTGCTTATCCAATACATTCAAACTGTATATAAAACTTGTAAAAAGGGAGGGAATTATAAATTAGTTCAAAATAACAAAAATTTAAATCAACATACATTCCTATTAGTCGATAATTGCATTTTATGTATAACTGGTATTTCAACATTTTGGTTTCAACATTAACATTCAAGAAAAAAAAGAAAAGAAAAATGTTATCATAAACATTAATAAAACCATTTTAGTGTATGAGGCAGCTTTATATCATCAGAGACCTTATAGAGCATCCAACCATTTTCTGTACTTTTATATTACTGTACTTCATGTAGCAAATTGGAAAGTTGTTTTTGCAACTACACGCTTTTTTTTTTATAAGAACAATTTTATAAGAACACGAGCCTCAGATTTGGCCAAAAAATAAGAACAAAATAAGAACAACCCGAGGCTCAAATCATTGTTCCAGAAATTAAGAACAGCGTGAGCCTGAATTTTCTTGGAAAATAAGAACAGTTCATGATGCAAATTCTCTCATTGGTAAATGGTTTAGAAGGTTATTGGGTTTTTTTCACCTCCAATAAATGTGCGAATGGGTCATTACCGAACAGCAACCATACTTTTTGCCAGTTGTTTTTAAAAAATATTTCTATTTTACTGGAAGTTCCATAAATAAGAAGAACAAAATGAGGCTGAAATTTGAAACTGTGTTCTTAAAGCAAAAAACAAAATAAGAACAATTCAGGCTGAAAAAGGCTCCAAAAATAAGAACAGCCAGCCTCAGGTCAGATTTTACTGGTTCTTATAAAAAAAAAAAAAGCATCACAAAATCAACACCTACGTATTCGAAATTGTTTGAATAAAAATAACAATAATCCATCAACTTCACTTACCAAAACAAAAAAGAATTCCACCAAAAACAGCAAACCAATAAGAACATCCCAATTCAAGGATGATCTGAAAGGCAATAGCAGGGACTTATAAATTAGATTTATAAGTGTGAACTCATTCTGCTTTAAACAGCATTAGAAAGGTTTTTATCTAGGTATCAGAATTAGAAAAGTATTTTTTTCTTAAGTAAAGAAAATTAACGTGTTCAATCAGTGTGCTTATTTTCATTGTGCACCATGCTTTTAATGACTCTTTACTGTGTGTGTAAGCCATTTTAAATTGAACGCACGCTTAACCTCTTTGCATAATGCTCAAACTTATGATACTTAAATTCTGAAATACATCCTGAAAATGAAGTTGATAATCAGTAATACCTTATAGATTATTGGAACTATCAAAATGCCAAATAACGCAGGAACCAATCTCAAATAGTAGACATGATGCATTTGATCTGCAGGGATATCTAGGAATTCATTTAAGCATAACATACAATTAAATCTTTTCACACTTCATAAACCCATTAGTATGGTACTTTTTTTATTAAGAATTATCAAGGAAAGCACTTTGATTTTGGCATTTTCAGCTGAATCCTCAGGCACTACATAAGGCAGAGAGAATATCTTACCTTGACCAATCTCATTGAATTCAAATTTTCCATCAAAGCCACTCAAATAACCTAAACAATATTAAACATTTCATCAGTGGATAGTTAATAAACAAAATCAGGTAATTATATGTACTTCTTCAACCTAAACAATACAACTGGAATAAAAAACTTAAAATAGCAATTACTTACCTGACAGTGCCAATAAAAGTTTTCCCAAAGGAGGATGGACATCAAAAAAGAACTTATTCTGCATGAAGTAAGAAGTAAACCGACCAAAATGAACTTCATCAAACCTATCCAATAAACAAAAAATTGCATCAATACATTTTTCGAGAATCAAAGACTACTAATGAATTTGAAGAAGAATGAATTTGGAAAAAGAATGAAGAATTTATACCCATCTTATATATTTAATAGCGAGTGTGTCACACTTTTATTTTATAGAGTGACTATTTTGATTAAATTTTATGCTCAAGTTCTTATTTTCAGTGAAAATCCCTTTTTTGGGCAGAGTTTTCCCAATTTAAGCATGACCAATTCTTTGAAATCCTTTTAAATCCTTGCTAATGGAATTCAGGCATATTTCCAAGCCCTTTTACTACTGTATAACGGTAGTAGAAACTCAATCCTATCAATTTGAAACTCAAAAGATTTATAAAACATTTAAAATCTCCATTTTGTACATTTCATCCATCACCTTCGGATCGTTTGTAAAGCATTTAGCCTACTGAGATTCTCCGCCAATCTAGAGCTCCGCGGAGTCTTCAAGCTATGATTTTTGAATCAACAGTTTTAAGTGGTGACACACACACCTGTGTTTAGTTGACCTGTTTTATAATTCAAAAAGCTACTGTTCACCATAAAAGTTATAAATAACTTTTCGATGGACAGTTTTTACATAGTGTGCATGAGTATAAATTTTTATCATTCAAATTGCTTATTATCTGGGCCCACCAAAGAAATAAAATCGTTGTTTGATAATTTCAAAACAAAAGGTTTTTTCAATGGCAATTGAAAGGTACTAAGAATGAGGAAGTGGGACGATGATTTACCAATTCGCCAATTTTCTTGTTTAAGCATTGGTGTATTAAAGAAACCAGCCGTATAAAATTTTTAATGCCGTGTTTGTTACGTAGAACCTTGATCGAACACATGTCACATTTCATGAAATCACAGTTTGAAGATCCTTCTTGCAGGAGTTCTTCAGAATAAGAGCATATACGTTGATATTGTGAAAAAAGAAACAAAGATAGAGTGACTTTAAAGCTGTTTAATATAAGACCCCCTTGTGTGATGTCATGCTTGGCAGATATACCCCACACCACCACCAACACCCCCCCCCCAAAAAAAAAAAAACAACAACAACAAATAAACAAAAAAATAACAATAACAACAAAAAAGAAACAAAAAAAAACAACAAAGAAACTGAAAAGAAAAAAAAACAAAAAACAAAACAAAACAAACAAACAAACATGAAACGTATTTTTGAAATTCCAAACATTCGAATTCAACACTAAAGCATTGCAAACTATAAAAAATGATTGCATTAAAACAAAAAACAACTTCTTTATTTTGACTAATACAAAAAATACCCCCCCCCCCCCCCTCCTCCTTCTTCCTAATAACATTAAGGAATTGGCAACGGAAAGTGTACCCATGTCGTAGAGCTCGAAAAACTGATCAAAAGATGTATGGGGTCATTTTGCTACGACCAACCGTTACAGAGATATCGTTGATCAAAGATTTTGATGACGTTATAGACCCGTCCCACCCAAAAAAAGGTTCAAATTGTTCGTCACTCATTCGACTGTGTCACAGACCCCAAAAAACGTCAGTTATCCCCATTGGTTATCGAGATAATTTTCCCTAAACGTTCGGTCCATTTGGGTCTCAATCGAGTGGCTTCATACTGATGTCGCACACAAGAAAAGGAATTCTCTCTCACGGCTCACATCTACTATTGTGCTTGACAGACAAACAAACAAACAAACAGACAGAGAATCAGATATTAATATACTGATTGAGTATAATGCTATAGTTAATTTTGAAATTGCAGTTTGAAATCAAGGCAATAACTTCTGCAAAGTCTGCATTAGTGATAAATACTGCAGGTTGCCTATTGCTTCATCGCATCTCTTTCCTGATTCCTAGTGATAAGTCGTTGTAGTTTCATGAAGGGCATAAACAAGCAAAACAATGAAGAGGAAAGGAGCAAGAGTGTATAAATATTCGAATTCAGTCAAGTTTGTCATTATTTACAGTGTTAAATGTTTTTGTATATAATTAATATAAGACAGTAAGTCAGGAAGGAGATTCAGGAGTAAAAGAAAAGCTGGAAAAGTACAGTTTAAATCTGTTTATGAATTTTTTCCATGAAATCAGTGAAAAAAACGAATATAATTTAGAAAATATACTTACACAACTGATGATGGTAAGCCTAAGCAGTATAATCGTACTGCTGATGCTAATCCCATCAAAAAAATCCATGTCACATCAATTTCAGTGGAATAAATCGGAGTGCCTATATTATCTGACAGCTCGAACATGTTTTCTGAAACATCCTTCTCCTAAAAAACATTTACAAAATTCAATTTTTTCTCCTATTAGTTACATTGTACATCCAATTTACACTATATAATATCCAGGTGTAGAAAGATGTCTTATTAGCTTTTTCTTTTTTTTTGGTCAGCTGGCTTGCAGGCTGCCAGAACTTATATTGGTCCATGGTTCAATTAAAAAACGCTCATGATTGAGTAGTTACATAATTTTTTTCATTTTTTTCAAGTGCGGCATAAAAAGTAAAAATTGGAACGCGAACTTGCCAGAAGAAAGATTCGGCGTGCAAGGCACTTTTTTGCCAAATTGATTTTGGTAATGAATCATGAATGCGTCCAGTCATACGTTTTATATATATGTGACGGTTTATGGGAAAAGGATTTTTAGAAGCTAAATTTCGATTTTTTAAAAGCTAAATTTCGATTTTAAAAGAATCTAAATTTAGAATTTCCTTTCATAAATCAGAAAATCGATTTCTTAACCAGAATCGATGTTAATCATAAGAAGAAGTGTTACGTAAATAAAATTTTGTTGTCATTGTAAATGATTCATTATAATAATGGGAATACTAAACCGTATGTTATGCTTTTTTGTGTGACTGCTAATCACGTAAAGTTTTATTGGTATCGTACGCACAAGTGGAGGTCGGCCTTAAAAAAAATTTTTTTTGGTTCAAAGGAGGAGAGACAAATGAAAATATTCTAACAACTTTTGTTACACTCACCTTAATTTTAATAAAAGTATATAACCTGTTATATACGTATTTTTCTATTGTCTTTTATCATGAGACGAAGTCCATAACGGGAGCATTAGATTCAATAAAAGATCACTGACGACAGATTATTAAAACAAAACGATATAGAAATGTAAACTTGTTGGAGATTTATCAACAAAGTAAAAAATGTTTTTCGGAAACTTTTTATTTCGATTTAGCGAAGTAACAAAGTCCCCCGGTCAAAAAAAAAAATGGCGCATACCAATGTGAAAAATATAAACAAAACTTTTTAACAGCGATAACGGTACTCCAAAAACATACACTAGAATCGAAAAAGTGATTCATTTAGAATCCTAAAATCGATTTTTTTAGAATCTAAATTTCGATTATTGAGAATCTAAATTTCGATTTAATTCTAAATTTAGCTTGTTATCCTTTTCCCATAAACTGTCACATTTGTATGTGACTGAAGAGATTCTGCAATTTCCTTTCAAGGGGCACTTCGATTTGTCTCGGCAGTTGCAACAAGGAACTTGTACATCTGAATGTGAAGATACTTTCTTGTTGTGTGATTTTATGATGGAGCCCATGTTTTCGGCACAGCTGTAGCTCACTTTAACGTTATTTTTGTTAAAATATTCCAGAAGATTGTTTTCTTTGGTGAAGTGTTTCGGTAGGAGCTTTAGAAATGATCTTTGGCAACATTTTTGCTTTAAGGTGGATTGAACGATATAATATTACGCTTCCTACGTCTGACATGTTTCAGCTTTTTTTTGAAAACTTCATATTGATGTTTTTGTAACCACTGTTTCTGAGAGCTTCTTCATATTCTGGTTTAGCTTTGGTTGAATACCATTTCATTTGAAGAGTTTTTCGAGAGTCTTTCGGTGATTGAGGTTGGTAGCTGTTTCAATATGTTTTCTGGATGATTAGACGATGTGTGGATGTACTGGAGTTGGTCGTTTGGCTTTTTATATGGTCTGAATGTGCCTGAAATCAAGTCTAAAGTCACGTCCAGAAAGTCAACTGTTTTCATATTAATGTTGATGTCGATATCAAATCCAATATTTTTAAACAGTTTTATAATTTCTTTTCGTTTGGAATCAGCCACTCTATTGCTTGTGTTTCTAAGTAATATTAATCCATCATCACGATACAATCCTACATCTGCTTTATTAATAATTGAAGACATATTGTGTAGAATAAAAATGCCAATGAGCTCACAAATTTTGGCACCGTCGAAGCTGCCCATAGTGACATTAAAACAATCATGGTTGTCCTTCTTTTTCCATGCCTCATCGTTGAAGAACAGGAGAGATTTTCTGCAATGTAAGATGGTTCTGGCTTCTTTATCGGTGATTGTTGTATGACTTTTAGCGAAATTTAAAGCATCATCTAACGTTTTTTTAGTAATCGATGGGTAGAATTCCTAATGTCCATTTGGATAAAAGTACACAACATTTTGTTGTTGATGGAGGAAAACCATTCCACGACTTGATCGGTGTTTTCCATTGGTTTAGATTTAACTTTTGTCGTAAGAAAGAATTTACACGATCTAGAACGTGTTTACTGATTGCCCCTAGTTCACTTTTACACGGATTGATGAGGCGACAAGGATGGTTTCGATGGAAGTGTTCCTTATGGTCTATCAATGTGACAAATGCAGATGACTTTGCAAGTATTTCTGCGCGATTTTCTACGCTGTAGGAAGATGCGATTACTTTTGCTTCAGAATTAGTAACAATTTCTAGAAGTGGTGGTGCTTTTTGGTACATTTTAGAGACGTTTTCCTTCAATATCTTGCGATGGTTTTCTGGTGTCATCGTATAAATGTTGGAGGTCTTGTCTGCAAACACATAAACCTTATCGGATTGTACAATGCTCGTAATATCACTTTTCATTTTTTGTTGAAAATCATCGTTGTTATTACGAGAAACTGTCAATTCAAAAATGTCTAGTAAATCTGATTCGAATTTTTGTAACTCGCGACAAGGTGGTGTGTTCTTGCTTTTAAAACCAAACGTTTCTTTTGGTAAGTTCTTACCTTCAATCTTGTTGTTAATCCAGTACATTTTCCAGCGCATTCGTTTGATAACGGCTTCTATTTTATCAATAAGTTTTAACTTGTAAGTATTATGATCAGGTGTTGGTATGTTTTTCAAAGAGTAAGCAAAATTTATATTCTCCATTTGATGGTAACAGATACAGAGTACAGATACAGATTATATATATCTATATTAAAAAGTCTTTGGTGATCTTACCCTTGATATTGTGAAGATTTTACCATTTACTTATAATGCTAGTGATTGTGATACAACATCAGCCCTCTTCAATCTTGGCAAGCCCTCAGTATTTGAAAAGTTTAGGGTGATAAGAAAAAAAACAAAATGGGAATAAATATTTTTAAGCTTGTCCAAAGTTTTTAAATGACACGTTGTAGTGAATTACAGTGTACAAATTAAGGCAGAAAAAAAAACAACACTTGTTTTTACAAATCTTTGATTTTCATGTCTTTATCTGTAAAATACAAATTGAATACAAAATAATAAAAAGTATGGCTTTTCAGTATGGAAATTTTTGTTAAATATGCTGTAACAGAAGCTTGTAAAATTGAACCACAAATTATCTACTAAGCATTTATGGAAAACAGGTTTTCAAAGCATGGCATGCATCTTTACTTCAGGTAGGCACATCAAGCAAACGAGGGATCCCGCAATTGAGTGATACTATACCTCAAACAAGGGATTTTAGTGTTCTTTGGCCTGCCCAGTTTTATTGGCCAGCAGACAGTGTATAATCTTGTTACTTCATACGAGGGAGACTATTCACGTACTTTCAACCATTGGAAAGTGGATATTTACCACTGCATTTTTGCGAAAACTGAAAACTCTAAATTAGGAACACATGATTTCTGGACTTCCTTTTGACATGTTGGCCATTTTATACCAAAAGAAAGCCAAATAAACCCTGTAGGCAATTTTATATGCAATGTTTACCAGTTGATAAAAGTTGGTTCTAAATGAATTAATTTTACATAAGAAGAATTAGGAATCACATCTGGTGACAGTGTCTCTACCGCAAGCTCACAGGAATCATAGCATCACAACAATTAGGAGCAAGGTATATGGTTGAAGAAGAAAATAATCAAAATATAATCAGCATCAAGTATAGCTATCTATGAAATATTTATATAAAGAAGTTCTCGATTCATTTGATTGGAAGTCTTTTTTCAATTTTAGTTGCATCATATTCCAATTACGAGCACAATTTCAGGTTATAGAATTGGTGCCATATGTTACTGTCTGGGAAGATAGCACTACAATACTTGTACTAGCAAATCTAGTTCTATGAGAGTGAAACTGGTCAAAGTGTATAATTTTCAAGGCTTTATTTTGGAGTGATCGAACTTTTTGCATTATTTATTTTTGCTATGTATCCATACTTGTAAACCATATTGTAAATGAGATTGAAAGATAACATGTATACATTAATGCGACAGTTTATGAGAAAAGGATAACAAGCTAAATTTCGATTTAAATTGAAATTTCGATTTTTTAAAATCGAAATTAGCTTCAAAAAATCGAAATCGAAATCGAAATTTAGCTTCTAAAAAATCGAAATTTAGCTTCTAAAATTCGAAATCGAAATTTAGATTCTAAAAAAATCGATTTTTGGATTCTAAATGGAGTACCGTTATCGCTGTTAAAAAGTTTTGTTTATATTTTTCACATCGGTATGCGCCATTTTGTTTTTTGACTGGGGGACTTTGTTACTACGCTAAATCGAAATAAAAAGTTTCCGAAAAATATCCAATAAGTTTACATTTCTATATCGTTTTGTTTTAATAATCTGGTCATCTGTCGTCAGTGATCTTTTATTGAATCTAATGCTCCCGTTATGGACTTAGTCTCATGATAAAAGACAATAAAAAAATACGTATATAACAGGTTATATAACAGGTTAATCTCGTTGACAAACATTTCCCACATAACCACAAGTACAGAAAGATTTTCAACTGTAACACCCTGAAAATCAGTTACAGTTGCATGCCAAACGTCAACTCGATAATCAACAGCCACAACAAAACTGTCCTCGAAGAACGAAACCACGTGACAAAATTGCATAAAAAAAGATCAGTGTCCATTGAACAATGAATGTCTCACCGAGAACATTGTATACGAGGCAACCGTAACATCAAATGTTCCAAATTATCCCACAAAATCTTACATCGGTCTATGTGAGGGAACATTCAAAAGGCGCTTCGCAAACCACAAGAAATCGTTCAACCATAACAGATATGAAAAAGACACTGAACTCTCAAAGGAAGTTTGGAGATTAAAAAACAGAAATGAATCACCAACAATATCATGGAAGATCAGAAAGAAATGCCGGCCGTACAATCCTTCGACAGGAAAGTGCAACCTATGTTTAAATGTGAAGCTTCTGATACTGGAAAAAAGCGGGGACAGAAACCTCCTGAAGAAGCGTGATGAACTCGTAGCGAAGTGCCGTCACCAGAACAAATTTATATTAAACAACTTGTGACGTCAAAACCAATCGAAAAAGAAGCCAATACGTCCGCTCGGCGCCGCGCGGCCACCTAATTTGAATCTCCAGTTAATAAAGAAACTCCAGGTGTTGAGTGTTTCTTTTTTTCGCAATGTTTAAAATTTTTTGCAATGTTTGCATTTTTCTTGAAATTTGTTTGACTCGCATGCCAGATGGCCACGTGGTGGCCTAAAAAAGTAGAATTGAATCCAACTTCCAAGCGCACAAAATCTGGCCGTCAACGGCCAACAAAGTTGAGCAATAGTTGTCACTGAACATGCACAGAACTGGCCGTGTACGTACGTACGGGCAAAATCGCACAAGTGGAGGTCGGCCTTTAAGTCACCAGAAGATCACATTAAAAGGTTTTAAAATAATAAACTTTTTCCCCCGAAAGAGTTTACCAAAATAGCGATCGAACAACGGAATAAAAAAGAATTACAGCGTACGGTTTCTATTCTTAACAACTTTAGCAGTAACTGTCGTTTCTTTTATATCTAACTGAATGAGAACCAGGTAATTAGTTCAGTATTAAACACTAACGCGTGCTACCTGTAATTATACTGAATTCGGTACAACAACAACATCTAGAATTTACATAATTTAAGCCGAAAAGGATTCTTATAGGTTAAGAAGCCGCGAAACTTTTACCAGCCAATCGGATTGCAAGAAGTATGTCAACACGAAAATTAATGCAAAACAGAAGCGAAAGAAAGTAGAATTTCAGCATGTTGTGACATCCATCAAAAGTTAACAGCCGGACGTTTAAATTTTTGAAATTTTTTATTCAAAAGTGAAGTGAATATACATTTTCATTGTATCTATTGGCTATATACCAATAAAACTTTATATGATTAGTGGTCACACAAAAAAGCAAAATGTACGGTTTAGTGTTCCCATTATAACGAAACATTTACAATGACAACAAAATCTTATTTACGTAACACTTATTCTTATGATTAACATCGATTCTGGTTAAGAAATCGATTTTCTGATTTATGAAATCGAATAATTAGATTCTTTTAAAATCGAATAACTTAGATTCTTTTAAAATCGAAATTTAGATTCTTTTAAAATCGAAATTTAGCTTCTAAAAAATCGAAATTTGGCTTCTAAAAGTTGAAATCGAAATCGAAATTTAGATTTCATAAAATCGATTTTTTGCAGCTAAATTTCGATTTTAAAAGAATCGAAATTTAGCTTGTTATCCTTTTCCCATAAACCGTCACTAATTAGTATTCTTGGGGAACATTTGGCGGATCTTTGCAAGCATATATGTTTACTTTTTGTGTTTGCAATATTGGGAATTACCTTCGTAATTAAGAAGATTGGCAGTACGTATCAATGTTTAAAGAATATATGATTTACGTACCTTTTTTTCAAATTTCTTAAAGAATCTTTATAAACTTTTCTTCTATTGTATAGGAGTAAATTACGTCATTATGTCGGGTTAATTATTATATCTTCTTTTATGTAATTTGTGTATTGTTTATGCAATTGAATATATAAGAGAACTTTCTACATTTCTCACTCTCATTCAAACATTCAAAAGAGTCAACCATGTCATTTCAAATCATTTTTTCATGAAAAGTTTAATTGGTAGCACACTTTTGGCCAGCTGTTTGAACACATTTAACTTCAAAATTTCAATAACAAAATTCATTTCACTTTGTGTGTTACAAACTCCACCTGCTGTGTGCAGTCTACACTGAGCCAAACATGATGTTATATTGTATTGTATTGTATTTTTAAATCATTCAAAATCATTCAAGTTTCAAGAATGTTATTATTAGCATTTCATTTTCATACTTCAGCTGATTTTGCAGAAATCTTTATGTTTTCTTTTTATAATTTGATAAATCAAACAAGCAAAAAAGTCGCTCTCCTCCTGAATTTATAAAAAAATAAGTGCAGAAAAGTGTAATAAAGTGTGAAATGAGATGATGTTAACATTAACATTAACTTGACAGGGTGCATAAGTTTTATTATGAATCACTCACATTTAATTTTTACTGCTAAACAATCATTATCTCACCTTCCTGAGAGATCCCAGATACCACTGGAAAAGCACCTTGTCCGACATGAAATGATAATGTCTGACATGGACACGATGCATGTGTCCGGCAAGGTAAAAAACCGTATTTACAGGCCTGCATACAATAGAGCAACTACAACGATAAAATGTGACCGTCCATGGGAAAAAAAGTACATTTTGTTTTACCGGTAAAATATACCGATATTTTTACCGGTAAAGATGTAGTATCGATATTTTTACCGGTAAAATTTTCATTATACCGGTAAACTAATTATATTATCGGTAATTACCGGTAAGCAAATTGATCAATACTTTTATCGGTAAATTTACCGGTAAATCTAAATCGATCCAATTTTATTGGTAAAGTGTGAACTATGATAGTTTTTAAAACGAAAAAAGAGCTAGCTTTAAGAGCTATTAAGCCTAAGTTATCGTTTTGGTGTTATACGTTACCGTAGCATAATAATTTGAAAATCATTTTACCTCCGGGATACTTAAAAGTCGTCAAAAAATTCACATCGAATGTTCAGTAATCGAATGTTTTTATATGAATATGCAATGCAAAGAAAATAAACGATCTTCCTAATGTTTTCTCGTATACATGTTTTTGTAGTAGCATGAAACTTTTGAAAATTTTAGCATTTAGTTCCCAGGATCTCTCGACTAAAATATTAATGTGAAGTAAAGGTCTTCGAAAGGTTGTACAAGGAAAATTACGTCGGTTCCATCACTTCATGCTAACACTCTTATGCTCGACTGTTGTATGACAATGAGACTCGAACGGACAGAGGAACTACCATTTGGAACCTTGCCACAGGTTTTCCGACTGTCCATCATCAGCATTGACTACTGCGAGAAGAGTGCGCACCCACGCAAGCTTTACAGCCAGGACATGGGAGAGTTTTGGAGCCCTGTGTATACACAGCTTTCAGACAATCTTCCACGTAAACCTTATGATGAAAAACTGAAGGAAACAGGTAGTATTAATGTTTAAACGAAGGTGAGTATTTCAAAAGAGAACTTTTGCAACTCGTCGAGCCGACGTTAAAATGTTTTCATTTGTCTTTTCCCAAATTCACTCTTTATCAGAATATTATCTGAATAAAGTTACAAAAGTCAGTAAAGATCACTAAAAACGTTGCGATATGATCGATTCTTTAAGGACACATCTCCACTTGTTGAAGGCGAAAAATCTGTTGAATAAAAAGAAGTCTCAGTTGACTTTCCCTGAGGAAAATAAAAATAAAAGTTTTCGTCATGGGATTTACAAAAATAACTTAATAGAATTCGAGCGGACGGTTTTTATTATTGCCAAATTTCGAACAAACTGTTGTATCTCTTATTTTCAGCTGAATGAGAACCAGGTAACAAGTTGATTTTGATACACAAACGAATGTTACCTGTAATATATACATAAAAAGAGTATAGATTACCAAAGGGCTGTTAGAAAAATTTCCCTGTTTATTATAATAAGATTGAATAACGCAGTCATTTTAAATGGAAGATTTAAACCTATGAAGAAAAAAATCATTAATAAATTTTCGACACATCATCCTTTCTTTTAAAAGATCTTTCAAGCGTCTAATTCATGAGCAGGTGATTTGTTTTGTTTCAGAGTTTATTGACGTCAATTACTTCATCATGAATAAAAACAAAAAAGAAACACATTTGAACAACCAACGATTAGGTAATTTATGACTTGACCGGGTCTTAAAAATGGCGGAATTAGTATAAACAAACATTAACATTTTCGAAAACATGTTATCGCTATCGATTAGCCACTTAACCTTACGTCTGAGACGCTACCGGTAAATCACATTAGGTATTTTTTTACATTACATTACGATACCGGTAATTACCGGTAAAGCGGTAAATTTATCGATAAAAAATTATAATTACCGGTAATCGCTAAAAAAAATCTTAAGTTACCGGTAAAATTACCGGTAATTCTCGAATATCGGTAAATCGAATGTACTTTTTTTCCCATGGACAGTCACAAATATAAAAATTTGTTTTATGATGACTACGATGATAACACTACATTTTAATCAACGTAATTAACAGTTAGACCGCTTCAAGATTCTTGCTGTTCACTAATGTCTATCGGCTAAAAATGGGTCTCAACAATAAGAATTTAAAACTCTGGCAATAAAATTTTTTGACTTGACCAAATCCGTTCTCCATGTGAGCGTGTAGTAACCAAGTGAATCTATGGTATCCGCCTGCTTCTCACTCATCATCATAAACGGAAGAACTCTATTTTGCATGTAAAAGTGAGAGTTAGGTTTAGTCTACCGTCAATCGTCCTAACTTCGGACATCCTTCCAAACTTCGGACACCTAAATAAACAGACCTATCTGGTAAACGAAATGTACATAATCAATCAAACCAAGTCACAATAAATACTAAAATATTAGATAAAGCTGATAAAATAATGTGTTCAAACTTAATAAAGTCAGCGTGAAGCGTAAATAAGCGTGTAGAAAATAAGTGATTTGAAAATAATGATAAACGTCATCCTCAAGGGATTGCAATAGCAATCCGACGGTTTCTACTTGTATTAACTTTTGAAATAACTATATATTGAATCTTTTATCTGTAACTGAATGAGAACCAGGTAACCAGAGAACCAAGCATTGAATATCATTTAGCGAAATGTTTTGTTTACATTTTTTTCCGACTTTTTTCTTTGATACTAATCAATTGTGTATGATGATTTTACCATACTCTTCTCTACGTAATGAGCACCTGCGTATGTTTGTATTTATGTCCGTGGACAATTATTCATAGTGGATATTCGCCTTTAAACGCGCAGTGTTTATAAGTCACGTTCGTCTCAAGGGTACAGTCAACTAATTTAAGTGTTTCATTTTTGTTAAGTTTAGTTGTGACAAGTTTTAGATTTATAGTTTAATTCACAGTGCAGCATGGGCTTTTACTGATGTGGTTTGTATTTTGCGGATATGCTTTTTTTATGTCCGAAGTTTGGAAGGATGTCCGAAGTTAGGACGATAGACGGTATATACCCTTCTACACTTCTAATTGTTTTTTTTTTGGTATCCTCTTTGGAAAGCAGGATATTGGGTACACTAAAAAAGGTACTAAGAGTCAACTGTGTATATTATTATTGTGTTGCGCTTCTTGCTTAGAATATATATAGAGTGCCTGCTCCCCTTATCGCTAACTTTAATTATAATGTTGCAAAATTCGTCAATGCAAACGTAAAAACACAGTTAAATGGATTTAGCACCACAATTGTTCATTCTAGATACTACCTTATTACACTTATATAACTACTCATGTATTTAACGCGGTGAAAATGAGTGCGACAATTTATTAACGCGAGTGAGAGCCTTTCGTTTTTAAAGGTCAATAATTAACGCGAATTGACAGTTACAAAGTTTTTAGGGGGTATTTAATTAACGCGAATCTTCTTCGAAAATGTAAAATTTTAGGTTGCCTTATTTAAAAGATTAAAGGAAAATGACACAATAAAATACTTTTGCTCAGTTCTTCGACTGAAGTGTGTTCTAGTTCAAATACTAATACTAGCTACCCTAGTTCATACAATAGAACGTAACATTGAATGAATGAAGAAGTTTATAAATCTATTTGAAAGGATTGTCTTTTATCGGATTTTGGTTGCTTTTGCGTGCATTTTCGAGATTATCAGTTATGCCCGCAGCTTTCCATCCTGCTTTGATAATCTGTTTACCAGCTTCAGTTTGTAGATGTTCATAGAGTTCCATCATGACTTTAGCATGACGAGGTTTTAACGTCGATAAACGCAGGTCGACCTCAATGGACGCAACGTCGCGGTCAGGCTCTATTTCAAGTGCCTTCATAATGCAACTAGTGAAATACTCGGTGAATGCGTGTTTTTCGAACTTTTTGAATGATGCATTTGTGGTCAAATCTAGTGGCTGCAGTAAGTGGGTCATGTTTTTTGGAACCATGACGGATTCGATTTGATTAGATGAGAGGGCATCTTTCACTTTCTGCGTTGATTGAGCTTTGAAAGCATCCCACAATAAGAGGCTCTTTTGAGAAGCTGGTAACGATTTTTCCTTCTTGACCTTTTCGATGTGCGGAACCAAAACTTCATCGATCAATCTCAATGTTTCGCTCTCATTGCTCCAATGTTTTGGATTGTAAGACAGGGTAAATCCACGAGGAAATTTAACACTTGGTAAGGATCGTTTCGTTTTACCAGTGTAAATGAGCTGAAAAGGTAGAATCTGCCCATCCAATGTTTCACAGAGTGTCACTGTAATAGCTCGTTTATCTGTTGCTCCAGCACGCGAGATGTGCTTTTCACCTTTTTTAGCCATTGTCACATTGTCTGTTGCTACAAACTTGGATGGCGTTTGATCTGCGTTGATAATCAACTCATCAGGGATATTGTGTTTGAGAGTAAGATCAATGATTTCAAAAAGATATCTTGATCTAACCTCGTTCCAAAGTGACCTTGTAATAACTGGCCTCGAGGTCGTCACTGCTCGACGTGTAAAATTCATTCGTTGGTAAAGCGATCGAGTCCATGATCTCGTGACTTTGAACTCAAGATACTTTCCGTATTTAACTGGGTTTGCCCGAATCAATCCATTCAGCACACCCCGAACAACATGGATATTGATGCCAGCACCAGCTACGCGTAGACTTGTGAGCATGGAACGCAACTTTGTATCAAGCTCCTCTTCCAAGTATAACGGCCTCCCTCTAGGCTTTCCTATTTTCGCAGTTACGTGTGCTGTTGGGTTTAATTTCTTTTGCTCCTTTATTGATTTCTGATAGCGCTTTACCCACGGTCGCACTGTACTCTCTGTTAAGTGAGGGTATTTCTTACGAAAGTGCCGTACTGCTGCACTGGCTCCACACAATAAAGCGTATTTTGTCACCTCTTGTTTGTCATTTTCGGAGTAAGTGACTCGTTTAGATTTCCGTCCTTCAACCAAATTCAAACTTTCTTGAACCTTTAACAATTCATCTGCAGATATGTTGGCTGGTAAATTATTATCATTCTTCATTGACTCACAAACATCCTTCAGTTGAGAACTGGGAAATGATTTTTTGAAGTAGTTCAGCAGCGACATGATCCACGGAGCTTCTAGATCAACGGCTCTACACACAATAATAATTTGTAAGCAAACCTAATTCAGGTATTCGAATGTTTCAGAATTCGAATTCAGGTTTTAGAATGTTTCAGAATTCGAATCAATATAAAAAAGGCTACATCTACACTTCATTTACATTCTCTTCAGACAAAATTTTTGGCGTGCATGTTGTGTTGACTTGCTGTCCTTTTTTTTACAATGTCGAACAAATTTGAATTCTATTCAGGATTAAGAGGGTACCATGTATATAGCAATACTGTCAATTGGAAACCCTATATCAAGGAAAAGATTTCACTAAAGAGAGAACACAATAATCAGCATGATAAATTCGCAGTCGCAGGTAGAGTAATAATGAGGGGAAGATTTGGATGGATTATCGTCGGACACATACCAAAAGAACTTTCTCGCTACGTCTGGTATTCAATCCAGGAGGGGGCGAAATATGAAGTAGAAGTTTTTAACAATAATCATATGGCTTCACCACTCATTCAAGGTGGTTTGGAAATACCGATCAAGATAACGGTTACATGGGAAAGTGCAGAAAAGTTAGAAATCTTGATGACAAAAGTGAAGGATGTTGAGTACCCAATAGCTGGTGAATATATAGACAATTCAAAAGATATTCTCAATGAACTGGGAGTTGAAAATGATGATGAATGTGATGATTGTGAGAGTGATAGCGATTGCGAGGTAGAAGTTGAAGAAGATGAGAATAGAATAGATGAAATATTAGTCGACTAATTTGCTTGTTAAAATCTACTATTATTTACAATTAAAAGTGAAAGAAGTGTTACATACTACCTGAGTCATTTTATTGCCATTTTATTGTCATTTTATAAAATTAAGACTGGATGAAATTAACAGAGGTTTTTTCAACACGACTAGTAATTAGCGTAGGATAAATGCACGCGAGTATCTAATTAACGCGGTTTTTATTAACGCGAGGTAAGCCATTCGCGTTAATAACATGAGTAGTTATATAAGTGTAATAAGGTAAATCAACAAGAACAAACAAAGAGAATAAGATTGATAACAAATACTGTAATTGCAAACATCATCGGGGTGATGTTCCTCTTTCCGCTAACTTGTTCCTCTTTCTGTAACTAATTTCACGTTCGTCAAAAGTGATGCAAATAACAAACTTTTATGGAATTTAGTGTTCATAGTAACAGTTTAATCCCTTTTCTCTCAATTTAAGTGCTTTACTCTTTTGCTTCTGCAGAAATAAGATAACCACAGGCTTAATAAAAATGCATGACTTTACTGTTTACAAATCGAAGGCAGCCATATTTTTATGAGCGAAGTTTTTTTAGAAAACAATAGTGCCGTCTCGACAAGTCAACTTTTGATCGCAAAAATCTAGACATGTGATGGGAATTGCCCTATTGTGAGCCTGCAGAGTAATTATACGATAAACACAGACATCGTTAATTTGTTAAAAGCATGAACCGCGAATGTAATTATCAGCATAATATTGAATTACTTTTTACACTAGCAACATATGAAATCAATTGTTTCTATACTTGTGATGGAGATTTTCAACATGCAGAGGATACACGCTAGAATGATCATACAGAATTCAAGTTGCAATTGCTAAAAGGTTTAAATTGCAATTGATAAAAAGCGTTAACGCAATAAAAAGTTTTTAATGACAATGGGTCCTTTGGGTGAAAAGTTTCACGTTTTCTTGAATGATAAATCTATGGGTGATATTATCAACGTGGGATTTCGCGCTAATTGAATGTCTGTAAAAAAAATTTAACTGTTTGAGTAATCAAGCTGAAATCAGTGCTAACAAGAACAAATTTTGTTGCTATAGCGGAGAAAGGACACGTGGTTACAGAATTACCTTGCTGTAAACTTTAGATGATTTACTCGTGTATACGATCTATACAAGAAAACTGTTTGTGTGGATAAAATCTCAGATGTTGGTAGCATTCAAGACAGCAGAGGAATAACAAGGAATTGATATGCTCCGTTATTTATGACACTGAATTTTGAAGCATTTATTTTTCGAGGAAGCCATTTTTAATATTTTTTTCACAATGATCGCGACCCGGTGTTTGATTTTACTCTATTAATCAGTAAGTATTTGGCAATTCACTTTGAAACTTTCCATAACGATGGCTGAATGAATATACTTTTAGATAATAATTAGTTTGGTTTGATTTATTGTCTTTAAATGGAGGAAATAAACCATCAAACTCAAAAGGGGAGCAGGCACTCTACAGGATTACAGATTTTAGGATTCGTTTTGAAAAATACAGCTTTGAAAAAATACTCAGGCAAGCCATTTTTAGTCAATCTGGATATGTCTATTTTCAAAATTTTCACATAGAGCAACATAGAGCAAAATTAGTCACGCATCTTTTTTCTCAAACGTTGGCAGGTCTTAGGAATCCCTTTAATATTAAGGCTTCTTTATTCCACTGGCGTATGAAAATAGAATGAAAAAGAATTATAAGTGATACCTTTTTTTCTTTTTGAAGCATAGCTGCTTTCCCTATACCTTCATGGATTTCACTTTCTGACAAGTTTGTGTTTTGTTTTCTCTCTGTAGCATGATCTGCGTTCGTGGCGGCCATTTTCCTAGAAACCACGCACTTTTCTCCCCGATTGACCGAAAAGAAGTTCTCAGATTACCCGATTATCCAAACCAAGGTGTCTGCGCGGAAGAAAATAAAAGGACAAAGTACAAAAACTTTTTTTCATTAGTTAAAAACTGCTATTCGAGTTACACATTGGCAAGGAATTCAAACGATTGTTTCGTATAGTTTTGTTTGCAATTTTTTTTCGTTAAGTTTCTCTATCTATCAATCAGTGTTATTAACTAGATAGGCGACATCTATATTAGAGTGCAGGGCAAAATTATACATCGGTTACTCCGTTTTCTCCTCTCCTGTAGTTGGTATAGAACTTCCTTAGCTCTGCTTGCGATGGCTCTGGCTTGGTTTAAGTCAGTTGCTGATATATCCAGTTCTTCTCCACCACCATACAGTTTAGTATGTGTTCTGTTGTTTCCTTTGTAGCTATCCGCTTCTGCAGATTCTGTATTTTTTGGGCTCTCCAAAGTTATCCGTGAAAGGTAGCATATTCAGTTTTTCTCCAATAACAAGTCTGACATCTTCTGGCTTGAGTTTGCTGACAAATTCACTTTCAAGAAAGTTGTTTCAGTTAGGACCACTTGACCAAAACTTGCGATAAAAAGAGTTTCATACTACTTTTATGGCAGCCACACGACGAAGTGCATTCACAACGTTTTCTTCTGATTTGAGAATACAAGATTGAGAAATGTATTGTAAAATCATGAAAGAAGTAATTATCAATCTGATTGAATTTGTAACTTAGGACTCTTAACTTTGTACATTCACGTTGATATAAATAAATTGTCCAGAACAAATTATTTGTGTTTTTTCTATGACGCCCGAGAATATGTGAATAGAATTCGTCGAGATACAGACAAAGTTCATCATAGTATTAAAGGCACAAAAGATCGGGAACACGCAACTTTCGCGACATTTTGCTTTTTTAGGATTCACGACTTTTATGCTGGCGACTTTTAAATATTTTCACAAAAACATTTCACGGATTTGCAGCCATTTCTTTGAAGGGTGAAGAGTGCTCGTGACTTTTTGTGTTATTTTCGTATTCAAATTGAATAACTTCGTTTCCAGATCCCCAAAATAAGTAGGCAGTGGCGTAACTCGCGGGTTGCCTTGGGTGCGATCGCACCACCCTCGGATTTAGTTGGCCAAGCAATTTTTCAAGCGATATACTACCAAACATTTCTAGAAACGTTAACGTTAAAAGGAGGACACTAAGCGTGTTATTACGAAATATATATGTTCTGGTGAAGCATGTAATAACCATTCGTTCGTTTGAATTATTCATTCCGAATGCTTCCCGAAAATTTATTATTGCAATGTTTGGTATTGTTATGTTAATGATTTTAATAATCGTTTTGTCCATACGCCAACAATAGCGCAATTTAATTTTACGACCATTATTGAAACTGATGCTAATGTATCGCTAAAAAAGTGGTACCTCCTCCGAAGATGTATGAATTGTATAAATTCTTCTTTCTTCATTTTCTGAAGAACTAAGCCGAAAGGGAAATTTTGACACAGTAAAAAGTTTTGTTTTTGCATAAAGTTTCACCACCCCAAAAATAAACAAAATTTACCGTGTCGAATTTTCCCTAGAGCTATGTTTCTATGCGGTTGTTATGCTAGACCGTCATCATTCAATCGGATGTATTCAAATAGGAGAGTAAAATAAAATTATCAAGGCAATTCTTTATAACAAATCACAATTATTTTAGCGACGAATTCTGGTCGAGTGGTCCTAACTGTGTTTACAAATCTCATCTTCCTTTTGCCTCTTTCTTCCTGAACTCTTCTTTTGAGGTATTTTGTGATTTCCTTCTTTATCATCTTCTTCCATCTCGATTTCTTCTCTCCCTTCACTTTAGTTGTGTCTATTCTTATCTTCTTCATCTCAAGCTCCTCTTTTATTGTCCCTAGCCAGCTATTCTTCATGGACCATTTTTCTTGATTCAATCACACCAGCTTTCCCAGTCTTTCTTTTTTGGCGTTCTTCATCTGGTGTAGGATCATGAGCTTTTTGTAAAGTAGGGTTTCTTCAATTGGCCATAATCCCAGAATTGCATACAGTCCCGTCTTGGTGTTGTTTTTGGGAAGCCCAGGATGTTCTTATGGCTCTAACATGGATTCTCTCCAAGTCTTTTTTTTTCTGTCTGGTTCATCATCGTCCAGACTTTTATCCCATGGAAAATTGTATTCACCATTACTGTCTTATACAGGTATAATTTGAGCGATATCTCTAATTCTCCCGCTCAATTCTTATAGGCCATTACATTGAGTGCACCTCTTGTTTTCTTTGATTTCTCCTTGCAGGCTTGTCTTTTTAGTGTACCATCTTCGAAAAACCATTGACGAACATACTGATATTCGCGACATCTTTCTATGGTACCACTTTTAATGCTGCCTGTTGTCATTAAGTGATTGCTTTGTTTTTTGTTCCCGATGATCATTACTTTGGACTATTCCCGACTGAAATTGAACTGCTTTTCTTCTTCCATCACCGGCAAATTCTGTAATGTCATTTCTACTGTGCTTCTGCTACCAGCCCCTGCAATGTCATCTATGTACACAAGCGACTGCAGATTCAGTTCTGGGCTGATGTATGTTGCTGCATTCCCCTTGTTCACTCTCTCTGTTGATGCACAGCAGAGGATTGAGCCAAGCACTGTTCCTTGTTTAACAATTTCTCTTGTTGTTATTTCCTCTGTCTTTCCGACTAGTGTGAAGAATTCAATTTTTGCCCTCTTGTTAAGTCTGTAGATGGTGTTGATTTCCTTTTCATTGCAATGCACCACCAGACCAATTTTGCCAATGAATGAGTTTTTAACTGGGGAATTTTTCAAAGGACTTTTTTAAAATTCTTTTAGAACAACGTTGAACTAGAGATGTGTTCTGGCTTCTTTTTCGAAAAAAGAAACATGGGAACCTGTGGTCAGTCATTACTTTTTCAAATGCTGAGAGATGAAATCATGTCAGAACAGAGGTATCTTTCTTGATTATGTATACTGCTGGGTTTGAATACAAAACTAAAAATTGTTTCTTTAGATTTTTAAATGTTTTTTGTTGTATACACATAATGAAGGTCTTGCAAAAATAATGATCTCTGTAGCATTTTCTTGAGAAAATGAGAAGTTCTTTTTTACAACAAAACGTCATTAATCCTAAGAAACAAATAGTTTATTCAGTCATGTTCCATAACGCCACCAGACAATAAAGGTTACAATAGCAACAAAACTCAACCTACTCAGTCTTGTCAGGATCTTACTACCTTAATGGTAGAAATTTCCGCACATACTAATTTTCGCACATATTAAATTTTGTGACCCAATAAAAGTGTTTATTTCGTGCATATTACTTACTGGAGTTACCTGAGATGGCTTCTGTGAATCTTCACTCATTCAACACGACGGTGTCCAATGCTTGACCATTTCTACGATACTGTTGGAATCCGCTCTCCTAAATGAAAGGTAACTTGAGAGCAGTGGTTCGTCAGGTATGTGTTGTAGAAATTGGTCTAATATAGTTTTGTAAGATGGTTTTGGCACAGTCACTTGTATTTCTGATATGTTGGGGAAGGACATTGAAGAGTCTTGGCCCTTCTTCAGACAGACAACCTTTCCAGATATTTCTATGGGTTGAATTAACTGATTTGAGGTGACATTTTTGTCCTAGTCTCTGACTTGTGTGAGCATATATACCACCGTTACCATCATCAAAATTGAAGTTTCGTACTGTTCCTTTAAGGATGCACCAAGTGTATATGATCTTATATCTTTCTCTTCTCCTCTCGAGACTGTAGATATTCAACTTCTTCAATTTCTCCCAATAATTTAGGTTTCTTAGTGATGGTATACCGTTCAAAATGATTTCTGGAGAGCTTCAAGATCTTGCTTAAGAGATCGTTTCGTTGGATCCCATAACTGAGAACAATATAGTCCAGGTGTGGAATAACCAACGATTTCCATAATGTTAGCATTGTCCCTGGATTGAAAGGTTCGGTAGATCCATGAACTTAAGTTCTTCTCTCTGGATTATATTTCTAATTTGCAAGTCATACGACATTATCAGTTGATAATATAACACCAAGATCTTTCACAGAGGTGGTTGAATTAATTTTTGTTCCTGTATCTGATAGGTATGAAAAATGGGACTTGAGCTTCGTATTTTTTCCATAAGGGAGATGATCAAATTTTGTTCCATTTAACTTCATATTATTCTGTTCTGTCCACTTGTAGACTGCATGAAGGTCATTTTGTAGCTCTGCAACATTTTCAATGTTTGAAATACCTTTCAGCAGCCTCGTATCGTCGGCAAATGAAGATTGAGTTGAATGGATAACATTTTCGTCAATATCTTGGATCATAATGAGGAAGAGTAGTGGGCCGAGGACAGAACCTTGTGGGACACCAGAAATGACAATGAATTTTGAATGATAGAAATACATCGACGGAGACGAATTGCAAGTGACCTGTAAGAAAAGACTTTAACCATTTATGGATTCTTCCTCCGATTTTGTTCTTTTTCAGTTTGTTTAACAGGATTGAATGATCAACTCTATCAAATGCCTTACTGAAATCAAGGTATATAACATCTACATTCTTGCCTTTTTCCATGCGTGAGATCAGTTTTTCTGTGTGTGCAAGTAGCTGACCAAGACATGGTTGGCCTGTCCTAAAACCGTGTTGGGACGAATTGTAGAGTTGATTTGTTTCGAGGTGTAGTTGTAGATGTTTTTTCAAAATCAATGATGTTAGTGCAATTGGTAGTTCACTGGTGCACTTTGATCACCACAGGAGATATATGACTTGTTTTGAGGATACTTGGGGTTGTTCCATTATTCAAATTGCTTCGACAGATAATTTTCAATTGTTTTGCAAGTGAATCTTTGCACTTCTTTAGGAAAACTGTTGGTATTCCATCAGGTCCAGGAGCCGAATTAGACGGTATTGTGTCGATCTCTTTAATGAAGTTGTCTTCAGTGAATTCTAGAAATGAACTTTCCTGGTGTTCTTGATGGTCAGTAAAAATGTAGTCTTTTTTGGGTGATGTATAAATACAGACATGTATTGTCTTTGGAGAATGTTAGTCATTTCGTAACAGTCAGCTGTAAGTTTGTCTTTTGTTGGGTCATGGAGAGGTCCAATTTTTGGTTTGGTATTGCTAAAACGTTTTGCATATGAGTAAAAATATTTAGGATTTGTTTTTATCTTAGATGTTGCATCATATCCGCGCTGTCCATTCTCTCTTTTTTATAAGATTCTTGTAATTTGAATTCGATATCGATAAGTTTTTTTTAAGTTTTTTGCATTTAAAATTCTACGGTCACGTGGAACTATCGAATGTTTTTTGGGTGGTTTTCTTGAAGGTATGTATTTGGAGATAACATGTAAACAGTTGTCAAGGAAAGCTTTATATTGTGTATCAGGATTTGGTTGATCCAACGCCTCTCCCCAGTTAACGTGAGATAGTTGATTGTTAATGCTTTCCCAGTTGATTTTATCGCTATGGAAATTAAATCCATCAAATTCGCTTTTTAAATTCTTGTAGTTAAGGTTGGTTTCTTCAGGGCTAAGTGGGCTGCGATATTAATGAAATAGTGGTCTGAATAGGTGGTAGGTGTGCATGTATATTAAAGATAGAGTCTGTATTGTTTGTAAATAGAAAATCAAGGAAGTTATCGTCGCGATGTGTAGAGTTGTGAATTATTTGTGTTAGGTTAAGGTGTAAGCTAAAATCAGTTAAATCATTAAAAGCTGCTTATCACAGGAAGGTGATGGCGTGCATGAGTTGATGGAGGGTATATAAGGAATATTGAAGTCACCAAATAGATAGAAGTCAGGAACGCAGCCTTGGATAGCATCAATCTTTGCTTGAATGGCAGTTATGAGTTTTACAAATTCTAATCCACTGGATTTATGGGTGGCATTGTTTGGTTGCCTGTAGACGACACACAATAATAAATTCAGCTTTCTTGAGAAAACCATTAGTGCCTCATTCACACCGTTGGAAAATTCAAGCAACGGTTCGAAGTAAGGTGCTATATATCATCCCGAATGTAAATAATAACACCTCCATCAGTGTCTAATCTTAAGATTTTATCTGGGTGTCACGTCGGGCCATTGACATCGTTGGTTTTAGAATTTTTGGTGGCCCGACGAAAATTTTGCTAGGTCATAAAGGCTTTTCGTTAATTCAACCTTTACGTAGGAGGGACGTCCATCGGAAGTCTGGATGTATGCAGCATACAGTAGAATAAATACGATATAAAACAAAAGAAAAGTTAGCAAGAATGTCTGCACATGATATATACTACAAATACGAATGGTTTTCGAAAAGAAATAAAGTGTTTAGGAAAGTTCAATAGTATCAACATCTTTTTGCTTTTTAGGCTTTGGTCCAGGTTTTTTATGCTCCTTGTTATTATCACAAAAATATGGTCGCTTGCTTCTTTGATTACTTTGACTTATTTTCATTCTGTTTCTGTTCTTTCTGTGTTCGTTCTTCTTTTAGAATTTTGATTTTTTCACTGACGGGTTTAAAAAAGTGAAAAGTGACATCGTTTAAAAAAAATCATCTGAACTCTCTCACTTTGTACATATCAACAGAAAAGAAACATATTTTTCTTTTGACCATGCTGTAGACACGATATTGATTGCTCGCGTTTGATGGAATGTAAATTTCAAAACATTTATTCGAAAAATGAATCTCACGATGACATTATTGTCTGAAGAACAAAAAGAAGAACAAAAAATTAACGAAAACCGCAATAGTTGGTGCCCGCGAAAATTAGTAGCACTAAGAAATTGAACAAATATAGCGTCACTAAGAAAACACCTGCAAAGCTTGTAAAAAATGTTCTCCATCTTAGCTGATAATAAGGAACATCAAATCAAAGTTTCTGATTGGCTATTAAGACATGGTGGAGTGCTGTGTGGAGTGCTGTGGTATTTATTACATAATGAAAATAGTTAGGAACTGTCGTAATGTCGTTCGAAGGAGGAGGTAAAGACACTTTGCTAAACTTGCAAAGTTATACTTTTTTGTTCTTGTTTTTTTTTCAAATCTCTCATTTGTATATTTATTTTTTGGCCTGTCTAGTCGGGCCACTGCAACACTGATTTTCAAAATTTTTGGTGGCCCGAACCAACTTTTGACTGTCTCAGACAGTCGGGCCACCGCTAAGATTAGACACTGTCCATACTTAGATTTTGCACGAACTCTGTCTTTCCTGAAAAGTTTATAATTTTCTATCTGTAATTCTGCTTTGTGACTGAGTGGTTTAGTGATTGTGGTAGTGGATGAATCTGCTGTTGCAATGTGGTCTGTAATTTCTTGTTTAACATTTTCATCATTTCGAGTTTGAAATTGTCCAGAATCTTCTGAAAAACCTCAGGTTCTGACTTGTAGTTATTTTGTCTATTTGGTTTTGAGGGTTTCCTCCTTGTTCCTTTTATATGTGCAAAGCTGCATAAATTGTTAAAGCATTCCCCTCTTTTAATCTAAGATGCACACATTCTTGGATGAAAATCTTCGCAGTTAGATCCAGATTTGCACCCTTTGGGACCTTTGTTTCCATGTTTCATCAGTTTAGGACACGCTTTTGGATGGCTGAATTTGCTTGGGGTTCGAACTGGTGACTCCCAGTCATGTGGTGTGTGATAGTTTCCGGATCTTCATTACCTTGGATTGTGTCTTCATCTTCATCTTCCTGAACTTGGATTGTGCCTTCATCTTTATTTTTTGATGGTTGACTAGGTTTAACCTTATTAAAGTGATTGATTCATCTTGACAAGTTGGACACAGGTTCAACATGCCTGGTATTCTGAAAGGGTAATTGCGCATATCTTTACTTTCATCGAGAAGATTCATGCTTCTCAGAAGGTTTACATAACATGGACGATGAACCTCTTGTCCACATGATCCACAGCTCAGTAATGGTTTGTTTTCAATCTTGTATGTGTATGCCAAGTTGCAAATCTGACACAAATCAGGAAAATAATTCTTAATTTTTAAACACGGTTTGTTTATAAGTTCTTCTTTGTTTTGTTTTGGGGGCTCTTCTTTGGACAGAAATTGTAGTGTCTTAATGATTGGTTCCTTTCTAAATTCTTTCAAGGATTTCATGTTTTGATGAGTTGGCTTTGATGGTTCGTATGTTTAAATACAGCTTTTGACAGTTTCGTTGGTTGCTATCAACACGAGTTCAGCAATAACTCTTTTCCAGCTTTTGATTTCTTGATCCGTCGCTTCTGAGTCGGTGTTGGCAGGAAGAGTCATTTGGTGGTTGTTTATACTACACAAGCCGGGAGATTATTGATCACACACAAGAGACTAAGTAGTGACTTAACTTGATGGCTGTACCTCATGTACAGCCAAACAATAACAAGCCTTGTATATGAATGCAAACAAGCATAGGATTGAGCCATATCTTTTGAAACACTTAACTTAGTGGCTGTACCCAGTGTACAGCCAATAGAATAGAAATCTTTAATAAGTAAAAGTCTTCTCAGTTCTGGATTGTTGAAACATCATTTTATCCAAACAAGAGCAAATGAATTGAAATACAAAAGAATTCCACTTAACTGGCGGATGCACACCTTTATGCAGCTGATTGTTGAATGGTCGAGTTCATCTTGTTATTCAGGTCGAACTGACTAGAATATTATATTTTATTGTCAGTATTTATGCACAAGCTGTATTTTCCAAAAAACGAAACTTATGAAAAAGAAATAAGTATATAACTGTAATTTCAAGGGAATGTCCTTTAAAATATTTTCAATTGCAAAATTTATCATGGTTTGTGGGGCTAAGGTTGCAGGGCAGTTAACAGCGACCCATTAATAGGCATTCTCCTCTTGTCCAGGGTGGTTTTTAAATTCCATGTTTGTTGACACTTCAGATGCCAATAACAAAGAAAAGCACATTGTTTGAATACAAGGAGCCTCAGGAAATTATAATTATTAGTATATACATTATGCAAGAAAGACAGTGGGCAGGCTACTGATCAAAACAATTCTAGAAATAATAACTTGCTGAAGACAACATTATAATTATAGATATTATAGATATTATTCAACTGGTATTAAGCTCATGTATCATCAATCAAATTATCCTGGGGGTCAAAAGAGAAATAAAATTTAGAAAAAAACAGTATAAATTTTGGCACACAGCCCTTTTGCCTGTAATTTTGATACTAACTTTCGCGCATTTCTGACTTTTTTGCACGAATGTGCGAAAATTAGAACACGCAAAAATTTTTACCATTAAGGTAATCCTACTAGGATTAGGTGGGATTGATAAATTGACATTCTGGCAGATATTTTTATCTTTAGCTAATGCTGTCATAATTGTAACAAAATCCTACCATAATTCAAGTTCTCTCGTTGTGTCAGGATCAATCTTGTTACAGTACTGGCTAACTTTCCTATAAAAGATTTCCTGTCAAGATAATATCTGAAGAGGTACCAAGGTTCTATGGGATCCTGTCAAAGTTTTAACCAGTGGACTCACATACATTTATTATCCTGATATTCTTGTAACTCATTGCCTGGGACCATTTAATTTTTGCATTTTTCTGGATTTAAACATTGAGAAAGTAATAATGTTTCACATATCTATTTAAACAATTTGATAAGCTATACATATTCAAATGCCTTTAAACTCTTCATAA
Source organism: Turritopsis dohrnii (assembly GCA_027922465.2). NCBI lineage: Eukaryota > Metazoa > Cnidaria > Hydrozoa > Anthoathecata > Oceaniidae > Turritopsis > Turritopsis dohrnii. The sequence goes on along the minus strand of BQMF02000121.1, from coordinate 832,062 downwards.
GATCTTATAAAAATGTTTTTGGTAGAAGCCACAAGTGTATTTGTGATTTAATTAAAAACAAAGTGTAGACATTATGCTGGAAGAATACAGAATGGATAATTGAATGGACTTATATAGCTGTTCTTTGCTTTGTGAATCAAAATGAAATTTTAATACCTGGTTTCACACACAGAGCACATAAATATAATAGAAAAATATATTTTCATTTAAAAAAGCCATCCACTTTATTCTGTTTCTAGGTGTTGTAAGGAATTTTTATTTATAAACTCCCATGGGGGGACAATGTTGTTAATCTTTTTCAAAAAAAATTCATACAAAAGTGTTTATATACCAATAACTCGAAATCTTTTATCCTATACTCGACACTGATCATGGTATTTCAATTTCGTTTGATCTACCAGTTTTTAGGAGTTTTTGTCAACATTTTTTATGTAAATTAGAAAGACTGTCTCTTATGCTAATTTCTTTCATAATATTAATGATAGTATTATAAGTATTGTTTCTTTGTTTAGAGACAGAACAAAAGCTTACTAAAAAAAATGTACATTTTTATATGTTTTTCTTTAATAATTGGATACATTATTTATGATTTTATAAATAAGTATTTTTCTCCATTGTATGATATCCCATCTCCATTTGAATGGCCTGTCCTTGGTCACATGCCTTATTTCATTTTGGTGAAAGATCAGATTGGCCTTTTTAATAAATGGGCAGAAGACTTTAAAGAAAATGGTTTGTTTAGACTGAGATCTTTAATTAGTATGTTATTACTGTTTCTTTTTAAGTCTCTTAATGAGTGTATTATTGGTTTATTTGTTTCACATTTTTTCTCTTCCTAGGTACTTCAAAGTATTTAGTTGTTATGATTAAACCTGAATATCAAAAGTTGGTGCTGTCTTTACCAGAAAAATATGTAAGGCCACCCTTCTTTCCAACATACTTTCCACTCACTGGTCAAAGCTTACTTAATGCTCAAGGGAGCCACCATCGGTTTCAGAAAAAGCTTTTGGGCAAAGCATTTTCTGTTGGTCAAATGAAACATTACATCCCTATTTTTGACCAACATGCAGCTGTTTTAGTCAAGGTCAGTTTCTTTCATAATTTTTCCCTTATTGGTGGAAACTCTGCACAGGGATTATGATAAGGGATAATTCTGAACCTGCATACTAAATACTGCATGTTAAACATTATTGATTATGGTTCTCTTACAACCACCTTATCTATGTTCTGGTTAAAACAGGTACTAATGTTTTCAATGAGGTAGTGTATAACAGCTTTGATAATTTCCATACAAATAAACTGTTAATTTATATTTTCTGTCAAAGGTTTGGAAATCCCTGGTCCAACATTGTCCACATGGAAAAAATCTTGAAGTAAAAAGCTACTTTAACAATTTATCTTTTGACATCATTGGAGAAGTTGGATTTGCATACAATTTTAATTCACAAACTAGCACTGTGAATCCATTTGTTAGTAGTTTTCGAGAACAAACTGAAGGTGTCTGTAGTTACACTTCTAGAATGATTTTGAAATATCTTCCAGTTTTATGGTATTTACCATTTGGTCCTGCAAAGACTATCAAAGACTCAAATGCAGCAGCAGAAAAAGTTTTACAAATGGTATGTATGAAGCCATTTTGACATAATTTTCAGAATTTTAGATCTTATGTGCTTGCAAAATCAAACATCCCATCTTTAGACTTTTTCATTTCTCACATTTTCAAATGCTTATGAAAAACAGTTATCAATTCAATATCCCACTTCTCTAATCTTTGTGTAAGAAAAATTGGTTTCATAACTTATTGCAAATTTCTCAGATAAAAAACATAACATTTCATATCGTGCCTTGACCTCAAAAGTGTTTGTTTTGATTTATATCTATCCAGAACAAGTTTTCAAAAAACCATAAAAAAGCTTCCAACAAAAACAAATATAAATCTACAATGTTACTTAATTTTGTTTTTGTCACAATTGCTGATGTTAAAAACAAAAGAGATTGGTGTTGTATTTTGTAGTTGTTTTTTCTTATTGTTTTAGGTGATAGATAGACGTAAAGAAAAAATATCGGCTGGTACTCTCACAGAACAAGAAAAAAATGATGTTCTCTCCATAATGATGACAGAGAAAGATGAAAAAACTGGCCAAATGTTTTCCGAACAACTTATCAAAGATAATGTGTATACATTCTTCATGGCCGGTCATGAAACAACTGCAACATCTTTGCCTGGAGTGTTGTATTACTTGGCAAAGGTTATTATAATTTTCTTTCAATTAATTAGTATGTTCATAGGTTATCAAAAACTTTTTCTAAAAGCTAAAAACTAATTTGAGTACTAATTTCAGCTTTGTATATACATACCTTTAATAGCAAGAAAAAACTACAAAAATATCCAATTGACAGAATGGTAGAAGCTGACAAAATTCTCTTTTATACCTTAATTTTACAATTTGTGTATTATCAAGTTCTCCCTGATAGTCAATGACGAACAGTCAAAAGAAACGTTCAGTTCAAAAGCCACAGTTCCAAGAAAAAACATTTTTTAATTAATTTTTTGATAGTATACTAATAAAACAATTTCACTAGTAGAGTACCGTAATGCTTCGATTAGACGCCCGGGGCGTTTATTAAATTTTTTGAATTTTTAGGGGGGCATTTAAAAGAGGGGGGCGTCTATTGAATTTTTGTGAAACTCTTCTTTTTCGTAAATATAAACTAAATATAAACATCGATAAAAAATATACAAAATTAAACTTCAAGATCATCGTCAATAAAGACAAAGTTTCCAACTGTTAGTTTAAAATTTAAAAAGAAAGGCGTCTATCGCAAATTTCCATATTTTTATACAAAATTGAGGCTGAAACAATGCAATGTAGTAGTTCTACATGCCTTAATTAGTGTGTCTCTAATAAACGCCCCTCTCTGGAGAGGGGCGTCTAATAGAGGGGGGCGTTTATTTAAAAATCTCCTGAAAAAGGGGGCGTCTATTCGAGGGGGGCGTTTAATCGATGCATTACGGTATTTATATTCTTTTATGTTCACTTTTATGTTCACTTTTGTTGACAATGGTTGGGTACGGAAATTTGTATTCTTCTACTGAACTGTTTTAGTGAATAATCATTAAAAGCAGAAGAGAGAAGTGAATGTAATGATAAGCAATCCCATTTTATAAATTTAGTTCCCAGAACACCAAGACAAATGTAGAAAAGAAATACAAGATTTTATTGGCAAAGGTGAAGTGTTGAATCTGGATCTGCTCTCAAAATTGATATTCACTTCAGCATTTATAAAAGAATGTCTTCGCTTGTTTAATGTAATACCTATAAATGGTCGAATTACATCTGAAGATGTTATAGTTGGAACATATTGCATTCCAAAAGACACACAGATTTTCTGTCTTGGTATGACTGCCAATACTGATGAAGACTATTTTGATGATGCAAAAAGCTTTTTGCCAGAACGATACCTTGATGAAAGTAAATAATAATAAATTAGATTTTATTTTTCTTTTACTTAAGTAACCTTGATCTTGACTAATGTTCTTGTAAATTGCATTAAACTTATCAGATATCGATCTCTTTTCAGCTTTAGTTAAAACTGGGACATCTTTCACATTTGGCTATGGACCATATAATTGTATCGGCAAAAACTTGGCAATTTTTGAGATGAAAGTCGTAATGGTCAGACTGTTGCAACATTTCCGATTTACAATAGATCCTGAGCACGACCAGTTTACTTGCACAGTCCCACTAACCTTGAAGGTAGAACCACCTCTGCAAATTCGGGTTCTTATGCTATAATACCTGAAGCTACTAGGAAATTATATGATAATATCTGATGTTGCATTTTCATTTTGCAACTGATGAAGGTATACATGAAAATCTTGTTATGGAATAGGTGTTTTGATACCTTATGTGTAATGTATTCAACAAAACCGGAAAAAAAATTTTAAATTATTTATTATGCTAGTATTTGCTAAAAGGTATTTTATAATGTGTTTTTAGTTTGTTTTTATTATTGTATTGATGATCAAGCGAAGACGTATTGACTTTTCGATATTTTCAATAAATCACTGATATGATATTAGTATTGCATAACTGGTATGAAATTACGAAATAGAACACTTCTTCTAGTCTACTCAATTACCTCATTCTTATAGTTTGATTTACAGGTATCCTAAGTTCATCATAGATATTTTCCTGGTATTATTAACAAACACAATAATGGTCATTCTTTGAAGAGTTTTAATGTATGCTTATAAAAATATCCAGTATGAATCATTAACAGGTTATTATTGAATTGATCTGCGTATCTCTCAAAAGCCAAGTAACTGTTTTTTAAATATTTTCAACGAAATGACATTCCTAAGTAGAAGCTTGTTTAGTTATTTAATTTTTATACTGGAATTACATCATTCAATAAAAACTAAAATCATTATAAACTAGATCTTGTCACTAAATTTTGTGCAGTTTTGTTTTATGCTTATTACAAAAAAAAATTATTGGTTTATTCCTTTTATTTAAACAAATTGCTAAGACCAATTTAAGGATTTCTTAAAGATTTTCATCAAACTCTATAGACCTTAGGTACATAATTTTATGTTAATGTTTGTAACAGAAACTTAAAACTAGATAAAAATGCTTTTTTTTATTGAGGAGTTTTTGTAATTTAATTTCAATTAAATAATGGCTTTTGGTATGGTTAATGGCTAAAGGGATTTTATAAAGCAATATGAAAGACATTTTTTATTCATCTTTAAATCAGCATACACTATGGCAAAAATGCTGTTTTATGAATTAAAACTGAACTAAGTTTTTATTCTGGTATTGCCCAAAATTCAAAGGTTCCTAGATTCGTACTTTTGCTGTTTGTAGAATAATTTTTTTTATTTTGTCTGTAAATTAATTAAAATTTTGAAGGTTAAGAATGTATCTCATTGTTGGTTTTTACCACATTCTTGCATATTTCGTCTACAAATGGATTTTTTCTCCATACTGATGTATCCCTGCACCACCAGAATATCCTTTCTTTGGACACAATCCTAACTTTTTCATTAAGTGAGATGGAATTGATTTATTAAACATGGGGTGAAGATTTCAAGGAGTGTGGCTTGTTTCAATTGAATACTATTGGCAGTAAGTTTTCCATTATGTATTGTGTGTGTAGTTCACTTAAAATTATTATATAATTAATTATGCCTGTGCCCATTCTTTGTAGTCTTAATCTTAAGAACATCATAGGAGTGTTCTCCATTAGTCTCCATAGTTGTTATGGATAACAGTAATTGTAAAATTACTAGCTTATTGTAGATTTGTATATCTATAAGTGTTTATATTTTTTTATGTTTTCTTTAAAAAGCTGCCAGATGTTTTTTGTATCAACAATGGATTAAAAAATTATGGCTCTCTTTTTACACATTGTGAGAGATTGAGAAAAATTAATGCTGTTATTGAACAGTGCTTTTTAGTAGATGGTCTGGCTGTTGCAACATTTGCAGATTTCGTAGATTTTTTCATCTTATTGTTCCTTATAGGTTATTGACTTTACTTATTTTAGGTGATGCTTGCAACAGCATTTTCCATGCCACTAACAAGATTTTACATTCCAGTTTTTGATGGACACACACAAGTTCTGATTGAAGTAAGTCTTGGCCATGACCTAATTTTGTTACCTGGATTCATAGACGTTCTCCAGTTGAGCACCCCAGATTACAGACTTTTGAATAGGCATCAGATTAAATACTACTACTTACAGAATAGTGTAGGGGATAGCAAGCATTTGTCTTAGAGCATATGCAAGCCTTATTTGCTTCACATACTAAAGTTTAATAGAGCAAGAAATCACAAATAGTTAAAAACTTTAGTTACTTCACACCGCAAACAGGAAATTCTTTAGAAAGATTTTTTCAAACATGCACAGATGTTACTATTATTATCAATTCCTTGAGGAAATTCAATGAAGTGCAGACATTCTTTCACCATTTTCCCATACTGAAATATTTTTGATATGAAAGAAGGCTTATTATTCCATGAAAAAGTTTTATTCACTGAATAATATTAATAAATCTAAGTTGGCTATACAAAATTTGTTACCATAAGATATCTGCCAACAAAGTATTATAAGTTATACACTTGCCCATAAGTTAATTATAAAGCAACAGCAACATCTTTACCTGGTATACTCTATTACCTAAGCAAGGTAAAGTGTAAAATATATAACATTATTACAGTACAAGAACAAAAAAGAATCAGGATTGTTCCTTTATCAACATTAACAGGTAGTGACCACAGGATTTGTAAGCTGCAACATTTAGGATTTAAGATTTTAACATGTTTGTTTTAAGTTTAAAAAAATGCATGACTGAAACTGAGACATTGAGATATCTGATCAACTGCATCTCATTATGAATTTGTTCTACACTTGTGAAAAATATTTGGGTTGTTTTATGTCCAATTTGTTTTTAGTTCCATTTAAAAACTCAGTGTTGAAAATCCTTTTTTGTATTAGTGTAATATCAAGAAGCCCCATTGTCACTGGTCTAGAAGGTCTATAGTATAGAAAAGCATGTTGTTTCCATGCTTAAAAGGGGGGTCATCTTCCAAATTCCAAATTGCATTGTTCTATTCTAATTTTAATTCTAATTGAACACATCATAATAAACAAACACTGCTGTGAGCAAAAGCGTTCTATCCGGACACATGAACACATGAACACATGACGAATGCATGAAGAACGTACGAGTGTTCATCATCCGTTCGCAAAGAACGGTGGCGAATGCTTCTTAAACGTATATGTGTTCGTGAAGAACGCGTAAAGAACGCTTGAAAGATTCTAGGATTTTCGTGAACGCTATGCGAATGCATTACGAACGCATGAGCGTTCGTGACAAATGCTTGATGAATGTTGACGTGTATAAAAATATATGAAGCGTTTTTGATGCGTTCTTGATCCGTTCTTAAATAATTCTTGAGAACGAAATTAGGAGGAATAATGGGAATAATTGTAAGTTCTAGCGAGTGGGTGCACTAATTCTGACGAAATAAGTGATTATTGTTTAGTGATTGTTTTTGATGGTGTTCAAACGTATTAACCCTTATAAACAAATCTTTGTTACTTTCAGGTTGCAAAACAGTGATAGTTTACAGAATTGCAGAAAGTCAACGTGGATAAAAGGAGTTCATTATTGTTAGAATAGATACGCAAAGTCAGGCATGGATACGAATATTGTTAGTTGAAATTATTCCAAAAGTAAATCCCGTTAGTTTGATTGATGTACGATCATAAAAATATCAATAGTTTCAATGACACTGATAATATGCCTTTCCAGAATTTCGGTTTAAATGCCGTGTTATAGCCTAGCCTCTAAGCAGTGTTGCATCCAGATCATTTATGGGGACATCGATTTTCAGCAGGGGGTTTTGGGTCAGCTGTGATGCTTCCGATAGCTCTGACATTTTAGTACTTTCAAGAGGCGAAAAATCACTTAATTGCATGTTTTATGAAGTACTTCAAATTTGGTTACGGATTGCATAATTTAGAACTGCAACTATTTAGCAGACCGGACAAATTTAAACCGTGTGAAATGTTACGTTTGAACTAATTTGGTATTGTTCTAAATTACTTTTGTTTAGTTTGTTCACGAATTTATGATTCTGATTTTTTCTCTTGGATATTTTTTTGGGACATTTTTTGGGCGCCTATAACGTTTCAACGTTATCATTTTCGGTCTGGATGCGACCCTGCTAAGTTTCGCCTCTTTTTCAAACTCTTAATAACTTCTATCCACTGGGGAACTGAAAAAACTATTAATTACTTACTGAAAACATTTCTGCATAAGTGTCTGCGTTCTATTTCGAAAAGAACACTTGTCATCAACCACTTGTCCCGAATGCTCAGAACCTCGTTATAAGGCCAATAAAACATCGCGAAGAAATTTTACGTACTTTCCACTTGGTCCTCGACTCGCACAGATATTCAGTACTGATGCATTATCAAGACAGCTTTCACAAATTGATTTGGGAACCCTGCCATCAATAATTCGCGATGTTCAAGACACAACATCATGGCATGTTACCTGGTTTGGCAAAGACGGACTTTTCAAGGGGGAATTTGGCTTAGCATTATCTTTTTGCACTGATGGGATGAATCCTTTCAAATCAATGGGGATACAATACTCCATGTGGCCTTTAATGGTGCAAGTGTTAAATTTCCCCCCTGAATTCCGAAAATGTAATTCTGGTATAATGCTTCTTGGCATCATACCAGGAAATGGAAATTGTGAACTGAAGACGTTGGAACCATATCTGAATTTAATCGTAGAGGAGCTGCAACAACTTTCAGACAGTACTTTGTATACAGTCAATACTGCAGAGCCTTATTCAGTAGACGTAAAGCTTGTTGAATACATTCTTGATTTTCCAGCTATTGCCAAATTTTTTAAAGTTCAAGCGCAAGGTAGGTAGAAAAAAAATGGAATTACTTGTGTCATAATGCACATAGTATTGTACTCCATAGTATTTCTACATGTTCTTTATTTAGGTGGTTTGAAAGCATGTCCTTGGTGCGATACCGATGGGAAACATTGCAAGTTTTGTAGAAAGACGATTTATTTAGACAATCGCCGATTTTTACCTCTGAATCATAAAATGAGATGTTCAAAGCTCTTTCCTGGTGGAGAAACAGAATCAAGACCTAGACCTCCTGCTCTCACACCTGGCAGAAATACCAACCTACGAGAAGAATATGAAATGCTTCCAAATAAATCGCAAAAGGACAAATTTGCTAAAACATACGGTTAGATGATTATCCTTTAAAGTTTGTACTTTTATGTATTTACGGATGTTTTTGATATTTTAATATTTTGATATTTCGTTGCTATTTTTTCCTTTATAATATTGTTTCAATTTTGGAGTTCGAGGGAAATATGCATTTATGGCTGTGGATAATCATTCCTTCCAAGACGATTATCAACCAGATGGTATGCATACTTTTAGAAGAGTTGTTTCAGCGATCATTCACTGGCTTGTGACATCACCATCCTGCAAAACCAATTTGGAAAATGCTAAAAATGCAGTAGGGCAAACTCGACTAGCCCATGATCCAAACATCGTCTATGTACTAGACAAAGACCACAAGAAGGTAAGCATATTGGACAAAGAAAACACGACGTCTTTTATAGACATTATTTTTATGTAACAACAACATCTCTTTCAGGTTGCGAATGATCGAATTAACGCTCTTTATTTTTCGAGCGGATTCACAGGATGCAAAGGAAACGTTTTCTCTGACCTGAAAATACTAAAGAATCATCACGGCTGGCAAGAGGTATTTTTCTGAGCTACCTCCTCCAACATGTTAGATGTAGCATGTTTTCAACTTTCTGTGCCTGCCTTAATTTTAGTATGCTGCCCACAACATATGGATCTTCTCGCTTCGTAACTGTTTACCAGTAAAACAACAGAGGACTTTAACGTTCTTTCTGGCAGTGGTTTCGCAACTTTTAAAGGAATCCTTCGTACGGGAAGAATAAGCAGAATTGAAGGATAATGTGTCGATTGCCTTGTCACTGCTGGAAAGGGACTTCCCATTTAATATTTTTAATATAACGACACACATCATCCATCATTTTGTGGAAAACATTGACAAGTTTGGTCCGTTGTATTCTTCCTGGATGTATCCGTGGGAAAGAATGAATTCATGGATCACAAGACGCTGCACGAATCGAACATATCCCGAGCGATGTGTGATGGAGACTTACCATGTAGAAAAAGTTAAAATAGATTGTTATATTTTCCATGCACATTTATGTTCCTTTCGGCACTTGATGCTTTCTTAAGTTCTGTTACATTTTGAAAGATTGGTTCCAATTTTTTGGTTCCAGTTTCAAACTACTCCGAAGGCTGTTTTTACAAATTAGTTTCATAAATTCCTATAAGCACAATTAGTTATTGTCAATAATTTTCTTGTTATCATAGCTATTGGATTGGGTAGTGTATTGCACTGTATCGAAAAGATTCGATAACTGCAGAGATGAAAAAAATAAAATTTGTGAGAATGCGAAGAAGGCAATACTAATTCATGGCGAAATCCACAAAGAATCCAAGAAAAGAAAACGTGAAGTGTTTGTGGACCTCCCCGATAACGATATCAAAAGCATTAAGTCCGCACTCTCCACAGAAGAAACTTTCACTCGGGTGTCAGAATTAAAGTCAATCTTGATTGGAGATGCCACCGTGAAACACTACCAAGTCAAAAAACATCGAAATCAGTCAACGTCAATCGTTATAATTAGCATTAATACAAAAACGCTGTCCATCAATATGGTTGATTTATCGGAAATTTTGTCTATTGATCATCAATAACTTGTTGAAAAAGTAAAAATTGAAGTTAACGGTCAATAGAAAAACATTGTCGTTTATACAAATATTGACGATAAATAGGTTAATATTGATCGTCAATAAGGAAATTGATGATCAATACGTTGAAATTGACGATGGTGTATTTAAATTGCTCGTCAACGAGAAAATTGAGGGTAATTCTTTGCTATTGACTGTCAGTATAATATTTTTACGAACAATCTGTAAGAGCACTAAGATGTCGCCATTCCCCGCCTCAAACAGCTGTAGATAATTTTGTTTTACTTTTCATGCGTGCTAGTTGACTAACTGATATTAATTTTTAGCCTCGCACTTTGACTGATAGAAACTGTGCGATTGTGAGCGCTCATGGCTTAGCATTTTTGAGAAAAGTAGCTTCGTACGGTCGTTAGACTTGAGCGAGTTATCTTCTTATCAGCTGTTAATTAATTTATTTTCTGTTCTAGCTTTCGTTAAAAGAAAAATGTACGAGAAAGTAGACATCTAGCTAAATCAAATAGAAAGACAGATCCGATAATGGTTAAATCTATACTTCGAGAAATATGGAGAATTAAAGGAAACGGGCAGAGACCTACAGTTTAGACAAACGGATAAATAATAGAATAGAGATCAAGAAAAGACGCCGATGTTTGGAATCGTCTATTATTCCTTGATAATTCAAGTATTTCTCCTCGCTTTTCGGGTAGCAAACCAAGAAAAGTATTCAATTTCTTTCCAATTGGACCTAGAATCGCCAGGATCTATCAAGACGAAAACCTTGTGCGAATACTTCATGCCCATGGTACCAGGCAAAGCGACGGTTTCATCAGGGATATTTGGGACACGGAGCGATGGAAAGTTGATTGGTTTGGGAAGGACGGGATAATGAAAGGTGATGGGAATGGCATTGTGTTAAACTTTTGTAGTGATGGAGTCAATCCATTCAAGACGATGCATCTAATTTATTCGATGTGGCCACTGATGCTCTCGATTCTCAATTTTCCAATTGCTCTCAGAAAATCTGTTGGGGGCATCTTGTTGGTTGGTATCATCCCTGGAAATGGCCGAAAAGAGGCATATGACTTAAATCCTTACGTGGATATTTTGGTTGATGAGCTGATGAATCTCAGTGAATGTCACATATACCATGAACCATATATGAAGGCTCCCCTATCCATAAAGGTCAAACTTTTACAGTATGTTTTAGACTTTCCAGCAATAGGAAAATTGTTACGTCAGCCTGGGGTTGGATCGATTAAGGCATGTCCGTGGTGTGGCATAGAAGGATGCTATTGCCATTCATTGGGGAAAACGGTATACATGGATAGCAGGAGATACCTCAAATCAAACGACCCATTGAGACGAAGCAATTCATTTAAGAGTGTTGAATTGAGAGCTCCACTTTGCGCGACATCTGTTGAGAATGAAAGATCGTTGAGAACCAGCTATGATGGTCTAAAAAACCAAAATCAAAAGAAAAAGTTTGCACGGGAGCATGGTGTGAAAGGAGTGTACACATTCATGAGACTTCCATACCATCAATACCATAAAGACTACCAGCCGGATGGAATGCACACCATTGCAGACGTCGTTCAAACTATAATCATGTGGCTGGTTGGAGGGTTATCGGAGAGTAAGTTGAAAGAGGCGGAAGATGAAATGCAAACGGTTAAAAGGAGAAAGATCGAGGACAAGTTCGTTGTATTAACAAAAGAAGAAAAACAGTTGGGCAATCAACGGTGTAAACAGCTTGTCTTCCCAAAAACCTGTTCTGGATTCAAGGGAGACATATTTAACTCACCAAAGGTTATACTGAAAAACACGCATGGTTGGACTGAGGTAGTTTAGATTTTTTTATTTGTTTTTTGCAAAACAAATTTTGGGACAATTTTTTAACCTTGAAATGGAAAAAATCTCTCTGCTTGCATTTCCATTTTTCAAATATCTAGTAATGCGTTTATGGAAAAAAAATAATTTTTTTTTCAATTCTAGTACTCATCTAAGGGCCTTTGGAAGTTCTTGATTAAAGATTGTTTACCAACCAAGCAAAGAAGGACGCTCACGTATTTTTTCAACACACTCCGAAAGCTCTATTCGAAAAAGTTTGCCAAAGTTGATTTGCAGAACTTGGAAGACAATTTGGCCGTAGCTTTGACATTATTGGAGCGTGATTGTACTGTATACTTGTCAAATGTCACGACCCATATCTTACGCCATATTGTCGAAAAGATTGCAGATAACGGTCCATTGTATAGTAGCTGGATGTTTCCGTTCGAAAGGTTAAATTCATGGATCACACGTCGTGCAATGAACCGAAGCAAAACGGAGGAGTGCATCATGGAAACTGTCCAGGTAAGAGTTATACCTGAAAAAGCACAGTGGGGGAGATGGGGTTAACGTTACAGTATTCCTGAGCTTTCTGTCTGTCTTTAGATTTTAGATTGGGTACTGTATTCTCAGTACATTGATAGATTTAGCCATCTTCGTGACCAAGACAATAGTCTCACAGAAACCATAAATCGTGCATTTGAACGTGATGGTATTGTCTCAAGTGAACACAATGGAAAAGAGTATATCTTGAACAGACGACAACAACAACAAATTGGATTTCTGGCATCCAAGTCCATCTTGCAGTATGATCGCCTTGATAGCCCACTAAGATTGATGTGTGATGACGTGACCTATTGAGTTGGCGATATCATCCACGTGCACGGATTGAAAAAGTTTGGAGAAATCACTTCGTTGTTCGTAATCGATAAAGAAAGATGGATGGACATGGAGATATTTACGCATGTAAACCAAGATTTGGAAAGTGGTTTATATTTTTCAAACAAAATCCATAAAAATAAACCAATCATGCTACGTCTGGGTGATGAAATAAGTGATCCATTGATAACCTTTGCTGATGAATATAATGTGTGGTTCATCAGCTTTCAAAGCGAACCTAATTATCCCTGGTTGGAAGAACATTTAAATCTATAAACAATAGAATGCGTGTACATCCTTTTGTTGAATTCATAAATCTCCTAAATCCATTAACATCCATTACATTATCTTCCACTTCCGTAAAAAGTAACTCACGGCGGTCACGGCGTAAATTTATCCTGGAAAATGTTTGATTTTTGGATCACCTGCAAAAATTAATCCATGCAAAATTGGTTCCGCGGAAGGTGTCCGAGAAAATTAATCCAAGTAAAGGGATACATATACTAGCCGATAAGGGTACTACAAAAGTAAAGATTCAACTCGAGATACGTCATCTTTACTGTAAATACGCTTTTACCGCTAGTTATCAAATTTTTTAACATATTCACGATCAACTTTAATGCACAATTGTCAATTTTCTTGTTGATGAACAATTATAATTAACTGATCGTCAATTTCTTTATTGACGATCAATATTAACCTATTTATCGTCAATATTTGTATAAACGACAATGTTTTTCTATTGACCGTTAACTTCAATTTTTACTTTTTCAACAAGTTATTGATGATCAATAGACAAAATTTCCGATAAATCAACCATATTGATGGACAGCGTTTTTGTATTAATGCTAATTATAACGATTGACGTTGACCGATTTCGATGTTTTTTGACTTGGTAGTGAAAGTGGGTGAATTTTCGCTGCTGGAATCAAACGACGTCGGAAGAATTGTGCACTTGTACCGCTATGGAAAGCATGAAGTCCTTGTTTTTAAAAAGTGTGCAACAGAAAGTGGACTGAAATACGTGAATACATACGGAGAACTATGCTTTTCATCAAGCAAAATTCATGCATCCGTTTTAATTCATGCTGCTGACAATGGGAAAATATGGCTGGTGTCAATCAAACCAAGATTGACTTACCCATGGCTTCAACATCATTGGATTGTTAATATCGCGTCTGTGTTATCGGTTAATATATATATTATCAGTTAAACCTTTCACAAATTCGGACATTTATAAATCACACTTGCCTTTAGCCTCGTTTCCAAACTTGAAAAAAGAGTACAGTAGAATCCCGTTAACTCGTACCCTGGTTAAGTCGGACTTTCGCTAAGTCGGACACTTTTTCCGTTCCCCTTGAGAGTATGAGTTAACGGGATTCTACTGTATCATAAAATGATCTGAAGTTCTGACTGGGGTCTCTACTGCTTCTCTATAAGACGAAAAAGGACATTAATATGAAGCCAAGATATCTTCATAACTAACAGGATTGACTTCCCGATTAACTTCAGCCAACCTATTCATTTTAAGTTATTACAGTTCTATTACTATACTACTTGAAACTTTATATGAAACAAATGTTGTAACTACGTAACTGAAAAAATCTCAAAAAATAACAAGAACACCAAATAATATAATAATACAAACAACCCTGATCTGTAAATGGATCATGTGGTTAGTCAAACAAACTATGTCGTTTTGTGTTTCAATGTCTATTCTTCTCATTTCATACGGTCTACAAACATCCTTCCAAAAACACTGATATGTTGACATGGCATGACTTTGCCTATCTATTCTCACAATAACGAACTCCTTTTATCCACGTTGACTTTCTGCAATTCTTAGAATCACTGTTTTGCAACCTGAAAGCAACAAAGATTTGTTTATAAGGGTTAATACGTTTGAACACCATCAAAAACAATAATCACTAAACAATAATCACTTATTTCGTCAGAATTAGTGCACCCACTCGCTAGAACTTACAACTATTCCCATTATTCCTCCTAATTTCGTTCTCAAGAATTATTTAAGAACAGATCAAGAACGCATCAAAAACGCTTCAAATATTTTTACACACGTCAACGTTCATCAAGCATTCGTCACGAACGCTCATGCGTTCGTAATGCATTCGCATAGCGTTCACGAAAATCCTAGAATCTTTCAGGCGTTCTTTACGCGTTCTTCACGAACACATATACGTTTAAGAAGCATTCGCCACCGTTCTTTGCGAACGGATGACGAACACTCATACGTTCTTCATGCATTCGTCATGTGTTCATGTGTCCGGATAGAACGCTTTTGCTCACAGCAGTGAAAAAGAAAATGGATTACAAGCACAGTATACAGATAAAAAAACCATGTAAAAACCATGTAGGAAAAAAACTGGCTAGTTTCCGGACCATTCAGAAAATAAATTAAAAATCTGAAACTGATTATTTTGTGAGCTGTCCTCATTCTAAAGTTACTGATTTTGCATAGTAACTTGTTTTTCTTTTTCCTCATTCTCTTTTTTTAGTATTTAATGCTCTTTTCACAAACGCTTTAAAAGCGCTTTATACTTGACTTTCAAATTTAGCATCAAGAGTATCAACAAAGGTGTAAAGAAGAGATCCAGTCTGTCTTAGTTGATGAAACAGAATTAGATTTTGACACATTTAATCAATTGCCTTTCACATCAGCATTCATTAAGGAGAGTTTGCGTTGCTATACTCCACTACCAGTCAATGGTCGAATTTGTACGAAAGATGTGACAATTAATGGTTTTCATTTCCCAGCAAATACTCAATTCATGCTTCCAGTTTCATTTCAAACAAGAGTGAGGAAGCATTTCCAGGTGCAAAAAAGTTTTGGCCGGAAAGATATCTTCAGGAAAGTATGTTATATCATTATCTGTAGAAATATTTTGCACTATAAGTTGTTCTGATTGTGTGATTATAATTGTCATTATTATTACAATTACTTTTGCTTTATATATGCTTATATTATTTTTGCTTTATATATTAGATCAATTTAGACTCATTAGATAGTGACCGGTACAAATATAACTGGTCGACCTGATAGATATTTTTGATAGTGTTGTGAGAAGGCATTATAGTCGAATATTTCTGCTTTGGTACATTCATTTTCAATGACTGTGTTGTAAAGTCTTTTTTGTTGACTTTGGTTCATTCCTTTGTTGTTGTTGAATAGCAATATCTTTGTTATACTGGTGCCTGGTTTATGAATGGTTTATGCAACATAGTTTTGTTGTTGTATTTTATGAACAATACTTTCTGTTATGCATTTTTTAAAGATTTTTTATTTATTGATAAATACTTTTTTACCTTAGATGAAAGTAAACAAGGAACATCTTTATCATTTGGATATGGACCTTACAGTTGTATTGGTAAAAGTTTTGCCCTTCAAGAAATAAAAGTAATTGTTGTACGATTGCTGCATTTTAAATTTTAAATTGACCTTGAAAATGAGAATTTTATTCGCAGGATTCAGCTTACAATGAAACACTATCCAAGTTTGAAAATTAGAGTGCAATCTCTTCTGTAAAATACCATTTACATTATGGATCACTGAATGGTGAATTGCTCTTGGCATCTAAGATCAATCTTAATGTAATTAATTCTAATTGAAATGCAATGTAGATGCAATTTATTATTTCTTCTTGTTGGTTTATAAATAAAATGTAACTTTTAATTGTATACAACTATTCATTGTATGCACAGCAGAAGTATATTTATGAAGGTAATTTCTGATTATACATGTGTGATGTTCCAGAGGATTTTGATAACAAATCATAAAATGAATAACGTTAAAATGTTAAAAATAACAATAGAAATAATAAAAGTTGTTAAGTTGTTTACAAAAGAATAACACAAAACTATGACATTTTAGGATTTGTTACAAAATTCCCCAGGAGCATCACATAAAATTTTTGATGTACATATTTCATAACTTTTTAAATATTTATGTAATTCAATATGACTCTTTCTTTTTCAGTATATTTGTAGCCAGGAACCATAGAAGGTTCAGTTTACGATCATATTCACCACTACCAGTCAATGGTCGAATTTGTACAAAAGATGTGACAATTAACGGTTATCATTTCCCAGCGATATCAGTTACAAGCTGAAAACATCATAAAAATTGAGAAATTAATCTTCTTTCACAACCATTTTTTTTATTGAATAATTTCTCATAGTTAGGATCTTCAAATCAACTATGGTTTTCCAAAGGATAAATTATATGTTTAATGTGTGAAGAAAAGTAAATGATGTAAACAGATAACTACCATTTTTCTTTTTAAAAACTGAACGTCAATCAGTTTTCTTTTTTTTTTTGTTACATAACATCCACTGAGCTATTTTCTAACTGTCTTTAGAGGCAAGAAGATACCTAAGGAGTACTAAAAGTCTGGAACCACGAAAATTAATTCTCATGAAAATTCGAATTATGGCCAATATTCCCAAAAATAAATCCCTACAAAAGTTAGTTCTCTTAAGGTATATTGTGACATGAAAAGCGAAAAAGGACCATTTGCGAGAAAATTACCCTCTTTTTCGGTAATAAATCCTGCTGATTAGTTATAATTTCCATAATAATTAAGAGAACAATACGCTGTAAGGAAGACAACCCATTGCAATTTTTCTTAGGGAGATGTAAGAGATATAGCATAAACTGTAAGGAGTAAGACACTATAGCCTAAGCCATAAGACATTCCGCGCAACATTGGTGAACAGGGCTGTGATGTTTGATTGCCGACATCTCGGTAACAGTTACTGTATTTATAGTGTAAGAAATAGCTAATAAATTATTTTATACAATACCTCTTACACATTTCCTATAAGAAAGTACACAAGAACACAATATTTTTTAAGCCCACAAAAAATTTTTTATTTAATTCTGTAATATATTCCTTTATACATAAAACTATGTGAACATTATTCATAATGAGTTATAACCTTATCAAATGTTCAGTTAACAAATTATTTTACAATGGTCAGCTGAAGCTTTTTTTGATTATAGCTACATTTACATCTTGCACAATTTTTAAATTTGACATCTTTGAAGAGTGCATAAAGAATAACACATCTAATGGAAATTGAATCTTTCCCTGCACACACGTCACCTATCTTTTTGTCCATCATATTTTACACTGGTGTTTGAAAACTTGGTTCTCATTCAATTAAAGATAAAAGACACAATCAGTTATTTCAAAAGTTACTATGAATAGAAACCGTCCACTATAATTTTATTTTAAAAGTTGTTCAACATGATCCCTTGTAGAAAATATTCACCTTTATGTTCATAAAGATGTATGTTGACATTTTTCGTTATTCTGATTGATTTCTGTAACTTTATTGCGATAATATTTTTAGGTCAACATTTGGACCAAGAATGAATGTAGGAAGAGACAAATGAAAACATTTAAATGTCAGCTTGATGAGTTGCAAAAGTTCTCTTTTGGAATACTCACCTTCCTTTAAATAAAAATATATACCTGTTTCCTTCAGTTTTTTATCATAAGATTGAGAAAAATTGTCTGAAAGTCCTGGAAATCCATAATTGGAGTAAGGCGTTATCAAGCATAATACTTTACTCTTGTTTTATTACAAAACACAATGAATGATTACTTGAGCAAAATTACCTTCCTTGAGTTTAACATTTTAGTGTAATACCCATCATTATGGAACTAGGTACCCCTCTGTGACAACAAAGTCGAACCTGGCTATACCTTACATCAATTTCTAAAGAAATACAGGATTATACAGAAGAGAGAAGTCATTTAATGTTTTTGACAATAAAAAGTTTTTTCTTTTGTATTCATGAAAATGTCTTCAAACTTCAATAAAAAACATTTTTCCAGTGTTTTTTCATTTGTTATTTCAATGTTTTTGGAATTCTTATGGTTTAATCTTTATTCCAATTATGCTTACATAAGCGTCTTTTTAAGTTTCATGGTATTACAAAATAATATTACACAGAATATGCAAATGGTCCCTTTTTGCTTTCCATGTTACATTTAATTTATAGGGTTTACACTTTTGTAATCAATGCCAAACCTTCAATTTTTTTGAGAATTTTCTTGTAGATATCAAGACTGATTTGAAAGATCTTTTTTCCTTCTTAAATTGCTAAAAGTTCCTTTACAATGCCTTTTTTGGGCCATGCTTTCACTTAAAAGAATTTCTGGATTTTTCCTTTTCTAATGATGTCTTTGAAGAACTGCACCATAAAACAGCACTTTGCAGGTTTTTTGCAAGGTTAAAAGATCAACGTGTTTTGCTTTCTTTCTTTTTTTTTATCTGACACGTGTACATATGAGGCTGCCAATATATCCATCTTATCAAAGATATGCAATATGCAATAACTTTTTTATTATGAATTTTTAAAATGTTTATTTTGTTAAATGTTTTGTTTATTTATTTTTGACTAGTTGGGATTGTACGAACTGAAATTGAATATTTTTAAAAAAAAAATCTATTCAGACCAACATTTGAAAACATAGCTCTGCCAGCTATAATGTTGCCAGCTTATTGACTTGTTGAACAAGGCAAGCTTCATTCATTATTCGGAACCCCCAATAACTGGAACTTCTACTAACTAGAACAACTTTTTTTTGGTCCCTTGATTTTCACCATTTTGACTTCCCCTGAATTTTTTCAAATAATAAGAATAACTGAAGCAAAGACGGTTTTGAAATGAATTATCACTTTAAAGTAGATTTTTTACTAACATTTCAGAAGCCAAGATTTGTTGTTTCCTACTAAAGGTTGTATTCAGCTGTTTGATAAACTAGTCATACCTGTGCAGTCAAGTATAAAATTATACCTCAATTTAAATGTCTTGAGCATAAACTCCCTGTAAAACGAATCCTAGAGAAGAGGTATGAATATTATCTGAACATGTGTTTAACTACCAGTAAATCTCTTAATCTTTTTAGTGCAATACAAAGTTTGTGATGTATCTCATTGTTGGTGTTACCACATTTCTTGCATATTTTATCTACAAATGGATCAAATGGTTTTTTTCTCCATATCGATGTATCCCTTCACCACCGGAATATCCATTCTTTGGACACAATCCTTACTTTTCTAAAACTAAAGATACAATAAATTTATTGAACAAATGGGGTGAGGATTTCAAGGAGTATGGCTTATTTAGATTAAGCCTTCTTGCCAGTAAGTGTATTGTCTATTTTGTGTTATCAAGTATCAATTAAAGTAAGTCCACTTGGATTTTCCTCCTGTGTCATCAATTCTAAATTTTGATATCAAATTCTGGTGTCATTATGTCATTCTCATAGTGCTCTTGTTCTCCAATTACTAGAAATTGTTGCAAAAGGATATCCAACTGATGTCTTTGCTTGTCTGTATTGACAATAAACTCAATATTTTTCACTTAATTTACGTAAATTTGATATTTGAACGAAACGGATCTGAGTTTCTTTCAATCTAACATTTAATATGCGTATTAAATTCAATATGGTTCATATTGCTATAAATATTTTTTTAACTTTTCATAAAGGTGATATTGTGAAAAAACTTATTTATTGGAAACTGGAATTCTGAGTAACTAAATGAAAATAAGCATCATTGAAGGGCCAAAGGTTAGTGGCATGTGCAAAAGCATTGATCGGCAAACATTATCAGCATTCTTTTCTGGTATCGTGAATGAGATTCTCTATCTTGTGAATAAAAAGGTGAATAAGACTTTTTAAACTGCGAAAGGCTTCAGTACACCACTAATTTCGCTGTAAAATGTGCAAAATCTGCTATTC
This sequence comes from Turritopsis dohrnii, assembly GCA_027922465.2. Classification (NCBI taxonomy): domain Eukaryota; kingdom Metazoa; phylum Cnidaria; class Hydrozoa; order Anthoathecata; family Oceaniidae; genus Turritopsis; species Turritopsis dohrnii. The sequence goes on along the minus strand of BQMF02000121.1, from coordinate 811,229 downwards.
CCATTAAGAATAATAGCGACACATTAATGTGACATCAAAATTAATCCAAGAATAGTTAAGGAGATAACCAATATCAGGAAGAAGGTTCCAACTATCACAATTGCGATTCTTAAGCCTGTAGTGCTGATCACAAAATTGAGATCACTTTGCTCAGAATTTCAATTGGGTCTCTTTAACAGGAGTAGAATTTACTATAAGCATAAAAATTTAAACAAACGTAAATGTAATGTAAACAAACAAGTCAATATGAAAGCTCCTACACATGTTCACAATAATAATCACAATAATCAATAATCCTTTACTTCACCTCAAGTGAAGCCTTTTTATAATTCAGCTTCAATTCTCATTTATCATCATCTATCATCTCCTATTGTCACCAGTTTTTATACAATATTATTTTCCTGGCCTTCAATGATTATATTAAAATATTTCCCTTTGATATTCATCATGAGAAATCATGAATAATTGATAATAGCACTTTCAAATCAGTAATACAATAGTCTGTTCCTTTTTGTTTTTTCTCCTTTTACTGTCCAAACTTAGTGTCTACTGGTTTATTCATATTTGATTGCACCTTAAAAAAATAGCTTCAGTGTGAAAACAAAATTTCTTTAGAAGTGATCTTCAGATAAACTTTTCTTTTTCTTTAACTGATAACTTTTAACAGTGTGGCACTCAACATTGAAATTTGGCTTTTGCTTGATTTTTAGTAATATTAACCATATTTTTTTTCTGAAAACTGAAACATTTATTGTGATCAAAAATTATAATTCTTAGGAAAGATTTTAACTGATTCAGTTGCTTTACAAATGATCATTAGTGGTAAATAAGGAATAACCTTCATTTTCAATGTAGAAGACTTTTAATTAGTTATTTTTTTGTGTTTTAACTCTTTTTTCATATAAATACTTTATATATACTTTCATATAAATTAGGAATCAGCAATTACTGATTCTTTTAAATAAAGTATCAGTATGAAACAAGAAGAATTGAATGAAATGCGAAACTTAGGTTGCTGGGAGAAGTTATTACTGATTTTATAAAATCAGTAATTACTGATTTTCTTTTACAAGGTTCAGTATTAAATATTCCAGAGATGAACAAAATACGAAATTGTAATTCTGGAAACAGTTATTACTGATTTTCTAAAATCAGTAATTACTGATTTTTTTGTTTGTTTGCTCCAATCAATACAAATCTTATTTTGCATGGATCAACTCGCGCACCAAACTGAAGGAAAAGAATAAAAGGGTTACTTGCACATGGCAGCTATTGACAATCAAACTTGGTGATGTACAAAATATTTACAGAAACAAATAAATACAACATTATCCTAATTATAATTCGACATTGGAATGTTCCAGCGCCTCTTCAGGGAGAGGTTCATCAACCATATCATCAAAAATGCAATTGTCTCGTGCCATGTCAAATAACATCTGCACTGCTTCAGGATTAGTGTCGGCAAATATTACGTCGTAGGCAGCTACCAAATTTGAAACACAATCGTCTAAATCAAAGATTTCATATAGTGGCAATGTAAAAAAGGAACTTGTAGTCAGAGAGATTTTAACCATAACTTACCAGTATTATTATATAAGTGTAGCAGTACACCGTCACTCTTCTTCACGTCAAAGGCTGCTACAATTGTTTTTGGAATACTCGATTCGATCTTAGCAAAGCGTTTGGGTGATGTTATACTGTGACTGCCAATTATGCATAAAGTACGTGAACCTAAATAAACGGATCAATTAACTATTGATTTTTACAGAACTTATATCCCAAACCAAATAAAATTATTACCTTTCTTATCATCACCAATAATAAATTCAATTGCATGAAGTGGGCTTGATGCAATTAAATCTTTGATTTTACTGCCCACTTTCAGCCAATCCGTTCCATTCGCAAAATAGTTCATAACTTGGAATAATATAAGGAGGCCGGAGAAGTCGGGTATTTTAAAAAGCATTGCAACTTACTTTCTCTTTGTGAGTCATACTTTTTCGAACATCGTCTTTCTGGTTGTGCTGAACAGCTAACTTTAAAATATCGTATCTACCCAATCCTGAAAAAAACAATGATTAGCTAGTTTTGAAAAATACATTCCAAATAAACACAATTTAACAAAATTTTCAGATGTACATCTACTTACCGAAAACTAACTTTACAGGCACCAACGTAGTTTCGGTTATATGTTTTTCAAACAATAACGTTACGTACGCTCTTCTTCTGTGATTCCCTCCAATAGTGTGAAACGTGTAATTAAGCAAATTATTTTCACTGAATTGATTTGCATTCTGTACATCGGCGACGAGGCATAATAACGGATCCGGACAAAATATTGGGTTCTCTTTAAATTCCTTTGTTAGTCTTTTCACAAAACTCTTCATCAATACTTCTCACCATAAAGTCATCAGCAGGAGCGGTTTTGAGACCGGATGTGAAATAGCTCTAAATGAAAACAACAATTTTCGAGAGGGGTGTTTATTTTTGAGAGACAGCGATGATACAAAGTTCACTTACTTTCCATGAATTTATGTTCTTTTTGTAAACGCTGAAGGAACTCAGAGCAACTCTCGATTTTGTTATCGTTAATTCCTGGCAGATTTTTATTGCTGCTTTCAGGCATCAATGTGGAAAACTCGTGACTTTTTCTTTTTCTACGCTTTGACAATGTATCTTTGTTATCTTCATCATTTTCATAATCTGAATAATCGAATTCGATACTGAATTCATCCCATGTTGATCAGATCTGATTGCATGTGCTGTATGGTTATGAGGTTATATATGATCGCTCACTCAAAGTATCCTGGGATTGTTATCAGTTTCCAATAGCTTGTGAAAATCTTACGTCAATAACTACACTTATCCAAACAAAAGTTAAAAACACGATAAAACGGTAGCGCACGCGAGTAAAAACTTTCAAATTAATTATTAAATGTATTCCTTTAATTGACAACAAATAAAAGACAACAAATGTAAAAATTGCACGTTCATCGTGATGAGTACGTGTGAAAAAGAACCAGCTGCAAAAACACAACCTCTCTTTGAGAATCGTAATGAAAACCGACAAAACATTTACTAGCAGGTTCTATTTACACTTTATTGTTTTACAGCATGATCATTATGTTAAGATTTTTTCTTGCGTAATGAATTGAGAGGAAAAATTTAGAAATGATAATTTTCGAAATCGTTGGAAATGAAACGCCATGGAACCGTTCTGCTCAACACCAAAAAGACAAAAAAAAGACTCGCTTTCGAGCAGTTCTTCGATTAGCGTTGCGTCAGCATATTTTGACGAGTCTAAAAACGTAACTGATGACACCGTTATTTCGGCAGTGGAGTTTCCCAATAGTAGTAATTTTTCTGCAGATCATTCAATTACGCTGTTAAAATCTCTTTGTGAAGAGAACACAACTATTGAAATTCAATCTGATCCAACACTTATTAGTAAATCAAGTGAAAATACAATCAATAATGGAGACAATAATTCAGGTAGGAGAATTTAAAGTTGATTTCATTTTTTGTAACGAATTTTATAAACGCTTTTTTATAGTTGTATCCATTATTTCAATCATAATGTAACTTTTTATAGATAATGAAGAGTTGTATGATACTGTTAAGACAACTGTTGAAAAAGCTGAAATTCAACATGTTTTCTCAGTTCTACACTGCTGTTCAAAGAACTGTTTGAAAGAAATCTCTTCCTCTGAAAAACTGTTAATTCGAAAAGATTTTCAAAGGTTATCTAAGTTCAACCAAAATGAACAATTACTGGAATCATTTAAAACATTTATAGGCGCCGGTTCAAGGTATGTTTCGATATTGTTACTTGTCTGCAATCTTTGTAAGAGTTACAGAAGAGTTGAAATCTTACACTCACTCGATAGTGCAGTTGCGTTGATAAAACGTCGGATTATAATCCGAAAAGAAAATTTATGAAGAAAACTTCTGACTTAAAAGGAAGTCAAAAACACGACTAAAACAAAAAACCTTATATTATTATAAAAAAAACCTGCCCAGGCTATGGCGCGCCAAACGTGACATTAATACTTAGAAGACACTGACAGTTTCATTTTATTGCTTCTCTTTCCATAAATTTGAAAAAATCATAACTATCTTTTCTAGGGATACAACAGATGTGAGAAAAGCAGTTTATCATGTACGCGGATTGACACTATGTTTTGAGAGCTGGTACAAACTTCTAGGAGTTAAACACTCACAAGTTCGTGCAGTGATAAAGTGGTTCAAGAGTGGTTATGACAGCATTCCCCAAACAAATAAAACTTCTGGAAAGTTTGCTAAAAAATCCAACATTGCCAGAGCTTGGATGGGTAGTTATTTCAACAATTCTGGGGAAAAATGCCAATGAGAAATGAAATTCATCTACCAGAATTCCTTACTAAAACTCGAGTCCATGCAATCATGAAAGAGGACATTATGAATCAAAAGGATCCAATATTAAGTTTTTCAAGATTTTGTCGCTTGTGGCTATCGGATTTTAGCCATGTCGTTATTCCACCTGTAAGTCTAAGCAAAAAAAAATCATTTCTTATGCCAATTTATTTTTTCTTATGATATTTCTATCTTTACGCTTCATTTTTTCAGCGTGATCGTATGTCAAAATGTGAGGTGTGCACAACACTTCGTGAAGAACGATTATTATCTAAGGATAAATTGATGCGCACATATACTTAGAAAAACTATTTGAAGATCATAATAACTTACAAAGGTAAAATGTTATGATTTCAGAGAATAGTTTTATTACTAGTTTTATTACTCATGCTGTTTATCTGGTTGGAATATTCCTATCCATAAATTGATGAATTTTCCATTGTTACAACCCTCGCCTCGTTCCTAATCCTTGTAATTATTACGTAATTCACCATAATGACAGAAAATAATATCACTTTTTGTTAATGATACGGACGTCACTATTATTGTAAAAGTAAACAAAGTGAAGGCTGGTGTGCGATGAATAAATTATGAATTTATGGTAGGAGTATTGTTACATAGGATAGGAGTTATTATTTCATTCAGAACTCATCGTTTGCGAAAACCTCAGTTTCTTTGTTTATTTCTTTTGACAACTTCTGAACATTTGTTTCGAAGATTATTGTTAGTCACATACCCACGAGCGATCGTGGGTATGGAAAACGTGGGCACGAAAAAAGCCGTCCATTTCATTGTTTTCATTTGAACATCCCACCGAACAAAAACATTAAAAATCACTGCTGAAGGAGTACAATGAAAATACACTTCTACGCAATGATTATGATTTTGTTAAAAAAATGAATTAACACATTCACTTGAATGACGTCAACGCTCAATACAAAAGAATTTTTTATACACTTTCATTGTTTCAGTAATTGATTTATAACAAGAGAGTTGATTTAAATTCATTGCTAAAAGATCAATTTTCTTGAACAAACAGATGCACCAGTTATTTTTTTCCTATTTCTCATTCATTCACGATCAAATCACACTCAGGAAATGAAACAATACTTTAAGTTTACCTTATCATTTTCCTCATATTTCCGACATGTATTCATTCTTTATATTGAACAGCGAGATAAGTATTACAAACATCGAAGTAAAGCAAAACAAAATCCAGGAAAGTACATGACTTTGATTTTAGACGGAATGGATCAAGCAAAACTGCTGTTGCCACAACTTTGCAAACTTAGCAAAGCTTATTCCGATGCTTGGAAAATTAAAACCCATCTTACTGGAGTGTTATTTTTTTTATTTATTTTCTTTCTAATTTCATTAGGACTCAAAATTGCTAAAAGAAAGTTTACCGATCTTGGTAGAAATAAACAAAAGTTGCCAAGATTTTGAAAGATTACGTGTTGATATGCCAAAGTATTACCGTGGTTCAGCTCTGCTCAATGACAAGGATAAGGAAGAACTGTCTGAGATCATAAATCCCAACAGTGTTTATTATAAGCAACCTGAATTACCACATTGGCTGCTTCCTGATTTATGCTTACGTAAACAAAGCATAACACAATTACCAATGATGACTGAAATTCCACGTAGTAACGCTTTTACTTGTATAGTTCAAGAAATGAACGAAAGTTCTTTGCCAGAGGTCAGTCAAGCACAGTTTTGAAATATTTTAAGAGAAGGTCAAATGGTTACTTCAGCTCCGTTTAGAGTGAACAAATAGCACTACTAATTAGCACTAATTCATTAGGAGCAACGATTTGTAACGTAGCTATAAATGATTTATGCTGGTAATATTTTCTTGATTTAGGTTTACAACGGTCCTTATCAATCTGAAAAGAATTTGGTCATTAGAGTTGAAGAAGTTGATGACCATTTAAAAGATTTAAGGAACGGATCGATGGTGGCTGTGTTGTTAAAGGACAGTAAAACTTGGCCAGTAATTGGGGAAGTTCTGGACCAACAAAAAGATGAAATTCATCTTCATTATTATAAGGGCGGCTATCGGAAGAAATGGGAACCACATATGGTCTATGATAAGCGCAGCAGAAAATCAATTTCATGGACTCAGTGGTTGCCTAAGTCATGCATTATTTTAAGTGACTTTACTTTAGATGACAGCAAATTAACGTCGCAACAAGCAAAATTTTTGAAGTACAAATACCAGCAACTTCTCAATAACCAAACGAATGCTATAGAATTTTGTATAGAGGAGTAATGTCGATATCAATACCGATATTTCCATTTTTTTCTCACAAAAATCAGTAAAGATCGATTTTTCCATTTTTTTCACAAAAATCGATTATAATTACTGATTTTTCATTTTTCACAAAAATCAGTAATTACTGATTTTTCATCTTTACACTAAAAAAAAACAGTATTAATCGATAATACTTTCGAAAGAATTTCCATTTTTGATATATCCTGATAAAATGTTCTTGTATTCATTGATTTTTAAGGTGATCAGTGAGAAAAAACATACTTTAGTAAAATTTGATGTGTTATTACTTTTTATATAACTTAGAAATCAAAAATCCATATTTCCTAACAAGATTTTACTTATTTTTATCTTCTTCGATTTTTAACTGATATTAATTTCATCAATCGCCTGTATTTTGAGACGCAGCTTTACAAAGTTAGTAAATTTGAAGTCTATACCGAATAAGGAATTACCAGTTGTTATATGTAAGTACAGTAAAAATAAAGAACCTCAGAACGTGACACAACAGCTTGAAACAAAATTAGTAACACAGATCCATTTTTTCATCGAATTTCGAATTTTTTTAGTAGTAAAATCAAAAACATACAGAATTATACCGATTTTAAGAAAAGGCCAAATTACACATTTGATTGCCACACTGTTTTTTAAAGTATAATTTCAAAAAAGATAAAAAAATTGCATTGTCACGCCAAATGGCTTAATGTTTTGGCTACTATTAAAATGACCAGTCTCCAACCCGTAATCAATTTCCAATGCTCATCTTTATAATGAAAATTTTAGCATGTCATAATCACTAAAGTTTACATAAAGTATTTTTAGAAAAACAATGGTTACTTGGTGTTTTTGCATATAGAAAAGAGTTGATATCAATCCAACGTTGCAGAAATACGTGTGCCTAAATTTCATTCATTTTATGTTTGTTACATTAACTTATGTTTTAGGTGAAAATGGAATAGTGATTGTACTGCTGAAACCAGATTATCAAAAACTTGTCCTGTCTAATCCGGAAAGGTTTAAGAGAACAAAGTTTTTCCCAAAATTCTTTCCAGCTGCTGGTCAGGGTTTGTTAGTTGCTGTTGGTGAGCATCACAGATTCCAGAAGAAAATGCTTGCAAAAACATTTTCCATGCCACAAACTAGATATTATGTTCCAGTTTATGATCGTCACACACAAGTTCTGATACAAGTAAGTATTGGCATAGTCCTGATATCTGTACGGCAATATCTAAAATGTACCGAAATATCTGTAAATTACAATTAGTAGTCACCAAGCCGGCTATCCCTATCGGTTATCAAAATAATTTTCTCTACACATCACATTCAATTTGGGTCTCAATGCATTGGTTTTGTGCTGACATTGCACACAAGAAAAGAAACAATTTATGTGTGATCTAACATTTCTGTTTTCCCAATCTCTCTCACAACTCACATCTACCATTTTGCATGACAGACAAACAAACAGACAAACAAACAAACAGAGAATCAGCTATTGTGTAGATGGTTATTAACCTTGATTATTAACCATAGTTTATGCAATTTTATTTATTTGGTGTACAAAAATTCTTTTCCCCCAAAATTTTCATAATGAACAGTACATGGATAAAATATCATTGCACCCTGTTATTTATAGTTTCCAAATTTAAAATTGAAGAAATTATTCCCTGCCATATCTTTATTTTGCTTCTATCTCTTTTTCTTCTCATAGATTTGGAAAGATCTTCTCAAAAACTCTACTAATGGAGAAAATATAGACATAAAGCATTATGTCAACAATTTGTCTTTCGATATTATTGGAGAAATTGGTTTTGGTTATCAGTTTAATACACAGAAAACTGTCATGAATCCAATAGTGAAAACTTTCAAGGCACAAACGGAAGGGCTGCTGAATTACGTACCAAGGTTTCTATTAAAATATGTTCCATTTCTGCGTTATGTTCCATTCGGACCTGCGAGAACCATCAAAGATGGAGTAAAAGCATCAGAAGATGTTTTGAAATTAGTAAGTTCTTATGTTATTTGTCATGTATGAGTTAACACTGATTCCCAAGGAATTTGATCAGAGATCAATGCTCCCAAAGTTCAATTCAGATTTAATTAATCATATAGGAGGAGGATCTCAAACTGCTTATCTAGCTACCAAAGTCAGTGTCTGGAAGGAAGGAAACATTAAGCTAGATCAATAGAGAAATATTCTTAAGTCCAATCTCATATCTTATATTATTTGGTCATGCAATGCAATGGTCTATTTTACTCCAGCATTAACTTCATATTTCATTTCCAATTGACTCAGACACAAATCAATAATTTTTTATGATTGTTTCATTTGGAATTCTCATCACAAGTAAGTCTATCAAAAATGTCGCTCTGTTATATAATTCCAAAGGTAAAACTGGAAAATGACAATTTTTTCAGTGGTGTTACAATTTTTAACTCTTTGCCCATTTCAGATATAGCAACTTGAAAGTTATGATAGTTGGATGTCTGTGTGCAGAGCTCATTTTAAGTGCTGTTTAGCTACCTCAACTCCCCATGGTTGCTAATGTTTGTCTCTTCCTTTTTTGTCTTGTGGCATAAATTGAGCTTTTTTCTTTATGGTTGAGTGCTTTTGAGTGCTTTTGGGGGTGCTATTGTTATCTCATTGCACATAGAAATTTAAGCCCATAAAAATTCAATTATTTATTCATAACCTGCTGTATGACAGATAGAAACTTTAACTTTAACAACTGATTTTTTTTGATTTTTTTTTTCATAACATCAGTTGAGATGGTGATGATGAGATTTTTGCCAGAGCAGGAACTTGCCAGAGATGCTTAAACATTCTTTGCTAATCTTTCCAGAGCTTTTTTTTCCTTTCCAATCACTTTACTTTTCAATGGACCATTAAGGATTGTAGGAAAAAGTGCACCCTTCAGACCCAATGGTGGATTCACCTTTACCACTGATGTGTTTAACAGTTCATTGGTAGGTGTAGGATCCATTTTACCTGTCACCTCCCTTAAAATGGAAGCTGATGGAGGGCCCTTTCAGAAGTCATGATGACTAACTATAACCTCCAACATTGTTCACTCTTGACGGTTTCTGGTTGAGATTCTTGAAAATTTTGGATATTTCTTTTAATGTTTCCAAAATCTGTAAGTTACTGTACTGATAGAGCGTTAGAATGCTTATTATGTTAAAGAGATACTGATCTGTACACCCAGTAAACTTGTTAACTACATAGATTTCACCACCATCTTTGGTCTTATCAAAAGCAACCAAAATTCGTTTTTTCTGAGAGACTTTTCTAGACAGAGTCAATATAACCTCTTGAGTTTTCTTTTTTTCATGAAGGATATCTTCTAAGATCTTCTCATTTTCTAACAATGTTTACGTTAGTAGGGCAAAGGTAATACAACAGCTTCCTTCCCTGTGTGGTAGGTAACCTTGCCAAATAGTTCATTTGCGTCAGTAGACATCCCTTTTGATAAGCAGTAGTGGCTTAGTGGTTAAAGCATTAAGCTTAGGAACCCAATATTGAGGGTTCAAACCCCGCTGAGGTCGGGTGTTAAAAAGTCGCGACTCCTGGAGGTACTGCAACTAGCTCGATTCCCTGATGTATTTCGGAGAAAATGAAGGCTAGTCGAGGAGATTAACGCTATGATGAACATCCGAAATATGTAGCCCCATTCCTTGTAGTGGCTTCGGCCTTGAGTGGGGCGAGTGATTTAAAAAAAAAAAAAGTGTGTGTTAAATTATCTTCTGCTGATTTTGATGGAAAATGAGGTCAGTTTTCTTGAGGGAACAAATAGAGATGGAGCGAGAGGACGAAGTAAAGATGGTTGTTAGTGGTATTAGACTGAATTTTATTTCATTGAAGTTGCTAATAAATCTCAGGATAAAGACCCTCATTCACAAAGGAAAATATATTTCTGATTAACTATATATATATATATATTAGGATTAACTAATTAGCTTGGTGGCACAGTGGTTGCCAGCAGGGCATGAGGTTGGGGTTTAAAACATTAAAGTTGTCATATGGACTTCCCATATCAGTTTCATTAACAGTTGAACAGGATTGAAGTTATACTAGGTAAACATGAATAAATGAAATAAATTTTATAAGTTGTTATAAATGTTTCGTGTATAAATGTTTCATGTATAAATGTTTTATATCAAAAATAGGTGATAGATAAACGCAAAGAAAAAGTTTCCTCTGGTACTCTTACGGAACAAGAAAAGAATGATCTCCTCTCCATGATGATGACAGCAAAGGACGAAAAAACTGGTCAAATGTTTTCTGAACAACTTGTTAAAGATAATGCTTATACTTTTTTCATTGCTGGCCACGAAACTACAGCAACATCTTTACCTGGTATACTCTATTACCTAAGCAAGGTAAAGTGTAAAATATAACCTTATTGTAGTAAAATACCAATCTCTGTACTTTATTGGTATCAGTTTAGACAAGATTTTTAAACCAATGAATATTGAAACATATTTGTTTTAGCCTTACTTAATATATGCTTAAATCATATTTCACAGGCTCGAAGTTTATTTAAAGACACAAATAGGCATAACAACTTTCTAGTTTCTTATTCTAAAAATTGGAAAATTATTGAAACCCGAAAAAAAATTAAATTAGTTAGTTTGCCATAATCAAGATATTTAAAAGAATAAAATATTTCAGAAAATGCACATAGTAAAAAGACAGGTATTGGTTTATTTGAAATAAAATTGTTCTACGATGATTAAAATCAATAAAAGCAAACTGGTTTGAATATTGATTTGTGTTTTAGTTAAATTAATTTGTTGTTTTTCATACACCCAAAATAAACAACAAATAATTTTAGTTAAATTTTATTTTTAGAAAATTTAACTATACAATTGCTACGTCTATTTGAGCCTAAGATTATGCATAATTTTTTGGACTTTCTAAGTCTTATAATGTTTATAAGCTTTATTCTTATGGAAAAGGTGTAAGTTCTTTCAAACGAATTTTAGCATCAAAAGTATCAACAAAGGTGTAGAGAAGAGATCCAGTCTGTCTTAGTTGATGAAACTGAATTAGATTTTGACACGTTGAATCAATTGCCTTTCACATCAGCATTCATTAAGGAGAGTTTGCGTTGCTATACCCCACTACCAGTCAATGGTCGAATTTGTACGAAAGATGTGACAATTAATGGTTTCCATTTCCCAGCAAATACTCAATTCATGCTTCCAGTTTTCATTTCCAACAAGAATGAGGAATCATTTCCTGATGCACTAAAATTTTGGCCAGAAAGATATCTTCAGGAAAGTATGTTATATAATTAACAGTCATAATATGAATATCTCAAAAGGTGCTTCTTATGTTTTTATCTACCTAAGTCTTTGTTTTGTGCTAGGAAAATGATTTGATTTATACGGACCACTGATATTATTCCTTTGCTTTGCTTTATAACCTGGTTGATCCAATTTATCCTTATGTACTTATTTACTGATTAATACTTTTTTTTTACTTTAGATGAAAGTAAACAAGGAACATCTTTATCATTTGGATATGGACCTTACAGTTGTATTGGTAAAAGTTTTGCCCTTCAAGAAATAAAAGTAATTGTTGTACGATTGCTGCAGCATTTCAAATTTTCAATTGACCCTGAAAATGAGAATTTTATTCGCAGGATTCAGCTTACAATGAAACACTATCCAAGTTTGAAAATTAGAGTCCAATCTCTTTAACAATTATCTGAAAATGCCAGTTACATATGGACTGCTGAATGGCTTTGTGGAGGTTCTTTTAAATTGATTTGTTATTGACTTTTGAATTTTTTTTTTTTATTATAACAGAATACTCAGCAACTTACTTGATGTAAATAAAATGCCTTTAAGGTTGAAGAGTGGTGATGGCTGTTGAAAATTTAGTTTGAGGTCGATGGGTTATAGTTTTAGGTTTATTACCATGCATGAAATATTCTGCTGTAGTAGTTTTCGTTAAGTTAGGCAGCTGATCATTTAGTTAAGCGATTAAGTAGAGGCTTTTCTACTCTCCTCTTTTGTGAAAATAGAATTTAATTGTATGTAACCATTTAATTTTTAATCTGTTATTTTCATTAATATTTTTTTAACACTTACTATCACATATTTTCTGAACAACTCGAATTTTGTAAATATTTAGTGAATTTGATGATTCCTTTTTTAATGTTAAATTTGTAAACCTGTGAAGAAAAGTAAAGATGGTGTAGACAGCAAAAAAAGAATCAAATTCTTTTCTTTCCTTATATTTTTCCTTCCGTATTTCTTTCTTCTGATCAAAATTCTTTTTTTTTTTTCTGGGCACAAGACATTTTATTTTTTTCCCATTAAGTTTAACGCTTGTTTCCACCGCTATGAAATATCTTAAAGCTGTATTATTAAAGAGAAAACACAATCTTTTGTATTATTTTATTACCAAACCTTCACTTCAGTTCAAAATCTTGTCAAAGACATTGAAAATGTATTGAAAAAATATTGCAGTAGTCAGAAAGATCTGTTTTGTATTGACGTAAGGCTTTCAATATGTGAATTATGAAAAATTATAAAAATGTTCATCTGGTAAATTGTATCTTAAAATGTTTATTTGCAATTTTTTATAATTTTTTATGATGTTTTATTCTTGACTAGATTTTATTGCTTTTCGAAAAAAATATTTTTCAAAAAAAAGCAAGCAATGATAACACTAGCTAACAATGGTTATTGTGTTTTGTAACAGCAGCCAAATTCTATAAATTCTAAACTCTATGAAAATTCATGGGATAAAAGTGCCTAAATTAATAGTATTAAGCCAGTTCCCGTTATTGAGTTGGTCAGTCATCTTACTTAATTTTGTGTAAACATGTTTCATTCATCTAGCTAGAAAGGTCCGGCCATAAGGTATAGACTAAAGAAAATGTATTTCAAGTAAGAAAAGTAAGAAAATCAAAACACTTTCTCTTTTTTTCATAATGACAGATGTTTCTTTATTTAATTCCTGTAATGTTGGTAGGAAATAACAATGCTGAAATGTCTAGGCAGCCTTTTTGTTGTTGAACAAAATAGATATTAATCAATAGTTTTGTTTTCATTAAATCTTTTTAGTACAGTAAAAATTTTGCATGTTTTGAAATGTATTTCATTGTTGGCGTGACCATATTTCTCGCATATTTCATCTACGAATGGATCAAATGGTTTTTTTCTCCATACCGATGTATCCCTTCACCACCGGCATATCCATTCTTTGGACACAATCCTTACTTTTCCAGTAATCAAGATACAATGAGTTTAATGAGCAAATGGGCTGAGGAATTCAAGGAGTATGGCTTGTTCAGATTAAACACCATTGTCAGTAAGTTATGTTTTCCTGACATGTGATGTCATATGTCATATTTGAGATATTTTATTATAATGAATTTGTGAATGTTTCAAATGCACAAGAATGTTGTTTTACTGAAAGTCACTTGATTTTGATACCTTTTGCTATTATCATTTTTTTCTTGTTTCTTTGTCAAATAACTATTAAGGCCTGTCCGTTTCAAATTTTCACAACTTCGAAAGGGTTGAATGAAATTGAATCAAATCCACACAAACGTAAAGAAAACTACTTTCAAAGATATTTCTTCGGAATAATTGTTTTTCTATAGTTTCAAAATTATATTTTCACGGGACTTTTATGTTTACCTCTGATCTTTTGAGATATATTAAGATTTTGTTTAAAATGGAATTGGAGTTGACATTATTAGCATGGTTGTTAGTCTTTCATATTGTAGTTGGTTTTACGAATTTATTTTAGGTGAAACGAATGGATTTTTGATTGTTTTGTTGAGACCAGAGGATCAGAAAGTTGTTCTATCAAATCCTGAAAAATTTCCAAAATTCTTTCCAGCTACTGGTCAGGGTTTATTAGTTGCTGTTGGTGAGCATCACAGATTCCAGAAGAAAATGCTTGCAAAAACATTTTCCATGCCACAAACTAGATATTATGTTCCAGTTTATGATCGTCACACACAAGTTCTGATACAAGTAAGTAATGGCTTAGTCCTGATACTGTGCGGACAATATCTTTTTTATTGAAAACATGAAGAAGTATTAAAATATACCGAAACATGTAAATGAAAGTATAGCACATACTTTACCATTTAACCTTACTTTATTTAATTTCATTTGGTGTACAAAAATTCTTTTCCCCCAAAATTTTCGTAATGAACAGTACATGGATGAAATATCATTGCAACCCGTTATTGATAGTTACCAAATTTAAAATTGAAGAAATTATTCCGTGCCATATTGCTTCTATCTCTTTTTTTTCTCATAGATTTGGAAAGATCTTCTCAAAAATTCTACTAATGGAGAAAATATAGACATAAAGCATTATGTCAACAATTTGTCTTTCGATATTATTGGAGAAATTGGTTTTGGTTATCAGTTTGATACACAGAAAACTGTCATGAGTCCACTGGTGAAAACTTTCAAGGCTCAAACGGAAGGATTGCTAAACTTCATACCAAGACTCTTACTGAAATATTTACCACTTCTGCGTTATGTTCCATTTGGACCAACTAAAATCATCAATGAGGCTACAACAGCTTCCGAAGGTGTTTTGAAATTGGTAAGTGGAATCACACTTCAATTCATTGAGATCTTCCCCAACCAAACATTTATCCTGGAAATGTACTGTTGATTCTAATTTAAGATTTTGGCGAAGCTTTGCAAATGTTTTTATGTGATCATCTAGGTTCACCTTAATACCCAAATTCTCTTGTTATGTTTGTTCCAGTGATATAATGTTCATAAATGATGTATTACCATCAACTATGGACTTCGATATTTTCCAAAAATGTTTACCATTGGATATATAAGTCGTCGCTATTCTTTTGATACAGTAATTATTACCTCCATTGTCTTGATCAGGGTTGATTGACTTGTCTTTCTTTTCACAGTATCTTCGTTGTTAATTTCTTATAAATAGTTTTCTCTTTCTTGCATAGTTTTATTATTTGCCAAATTTTCGAGACAACGTGTATGGTGGTGAACAGATCATGGATTGTAAATGAGTTTCTGTTTGTACTTCCTTTACTGATAATCGTTTTCTGACCTTCATTGATAGTTTTTTTGTTTACTTCCCTGACTTCTGTCGCTAATAGAATTCATATTTTAGAATATTAATTTTAATAAAAGGACATGTTAAGATTAATGTATATATTAAAACCGTACGAAGCTTTTCGTAAGTACAAGCTTACATTATCAAGTATTCATGTTTTCATTTGCACTAGTAATCGGCCGTTTATCAGTGGAATCATCTGTATTATCGAAACAATTCATTTAATCCAGTTTACATGATGCGCAAGAAGTGATTTTGATTATGAAATAAAACATTTAGAAATTTGGTCATTGAGTTGATTTCTCACAAATGCATTTTCTTTTTTAAAGAATTTTGTTAACCGCTCTCTTGTTACTAAATTTTTCTTGATTATTAAAACTTCGGAAAATAGCTCCTGGTTAAGTTATTCATCCATATATATCCATATATCCGTATTCATACATTCGTGGTCAATATGTAAGTCTTCATCAACACTTACTTTATCATAGCATTTCAAAGCAAGCTTCTTCAAGTTATAGTAATTCACAGCAACATAATGCCTTTTTTCATTCGGAATATAGGTGATTGATAGCCGCAAGGAAAAAATTTCCTCTGGTAGTCTTACAGAACAAGAAGAGAACGATCTTCTCTCCATGATGATGACAGCAAAGGACGAAAAAACTGGTCAGATGTTTTCTGAACAACTTGTTAAAGATAATGCTTATACTTTTTTTATTGCTGGCCACGAGACAACAGCAACATCTTTACCTGGTGTATTATATTACCTAAGCAAGGTAAAGTGTAAATAATATTGTATATTGGACATGGTCGTAGAAGATTCGAATTTCTGGTAAAGAAGATACATCTTTACGTGAAATCATATTGGTTATGAAATAAATATCTTTTTAGAAAACTTTTAAGAATGTAGATGGATAAGAAAAGTTCTGGATTTGATTCAAGTATAGTACTAGAATGTCGGGAAATGCAATGCTATGTATAATAGAAAAAACAAAAAGTATCGACAAAACAGCTTCATACAGTAAACTCTTTGATTCACCCAACACCCAAAGAAAAGAAAACGTTCGATTTCTCGAAACTTCGAACTACAGAGGTTCATATACAAATATAAAGATTCGACTCTACATTGATTTCCTGGTCTTAACCCTTAATATATTTTTTTACGATTCTTAGCATCAAGAATATCAACAGCGATGCAGAGAAGAGATCCAGTCTGTTTTAGATGACAAAACAGAATTAGATTTTGACACACTTAATCAATTGCCTTTCACATCAGCATTCATTAAGGAGAGTTTGCGTTGCTATACCCCACTACCACTCAATGGTCGAATTTGTACGAAAGATGTGACAATTAATGGTTTTCATTTCCCAGCAAATACACATTTCACACTTCCAGTATTCATTGCAAACAAGAATGAGGAAGCATTTCCTGATGCGCAAACGTTTTGGCCAGAAAGATATCTTCAGCAAAGTATGCTACATGATTGTAGAAATTTTCTTGTCATTATGAGCTATTGTGTCTTTGCTTCTCTATCAACATTTATTTTACTTCCTATTGTCCAATCTTCAATGTTCTATGACGGCTCATCTAAGCCATCATTTTCATTCTCTCTGTAAATCTGATTTATCTTAAGTAGAGAAATTTAGTAAGTAGAGAAACGGCGCGGATTTAATTTAGCGCACGTCACCGAGATATTTGGCACAATTTAGACTTTTTGGTCAAAATTCACCTTATTTTAAGGCTAATTTCGAGTGCTTCGAAGAAAAATCAAATTTGCCTTGAATTTAATTTAGCGTTTTGCGCCAATTGCGCCAATTTTTTTCCGCGCCAAAGATTTCCCCATAAGATAGTTATTGAAACTTCTGACAGCTTCATTGCAATAGGTTATTGTAAAGATATAAATCCTATGGTCGTTATTAACTGACGATTACTTTATTTTTATTTTTTAGATGAAAGTAAACAAGGAACCTCCTTAACGTTTGGCTACGGACCTTACAGTTGTATTGGTAAAAGTTTTGCCCTTCAAGAATTGAAAGTAATCACTGTGCGATTGGTGCAACATTTCAAATTTTCCATTGATCCTGAAAATGAAAATTTTATTCGTAGAATGAAACTCACTGTTAAATACTACCCAACTTTAAAAATACGAGTGCAGTCACTTTAAGTTATTCTTTTACAATTGTACCTGTTGTATCTCTTTCCTGCTGGTTTTTTTACATTTTACATTTTACTACATATTCTGATACATATCGCTTGTTGACTATTGCGAAAATCAATCCGCTGTACTGTGTTGGTACTTTCTCATCAAATTTCGTCTCACTTCTATACAGTACGAGTCTGAAAAACTGTTACGCAAAATTCAAATTAATTTAAAACTGAAATAATTGGATTATCATAATAATTTTTACAGCGTTTGATAGGAAATTTAAATTCTTATGTCTATTGTTGTTCGCCTATTGTTTCTGTAATTATGTTTCTTATTACTATAATAGTATTCACTTATTATTTTCTCTCTGCAATGGTATATTTGAAAGCAATTAAATCTTTAAAACGAGGCGATACTTTTTGGCTTCCAATAACACGACATTGAACCAGAAATCAGGGAAAGGGTTGAAATTTTTGATAAAAAAAACCCAACAAACTCCCATACCTGTACTGTTGATGACTGTCTGTTTTTTATATTTTCACAATTAATATGGGTTGTCCGCTATAAAGAGGTAAATTTGAAGAAAAGAAATTCCATAAACAGATCGACACCCTTGTTATTTCCAGATCCGAAAAACATTGTGTTGTATTATGTTAACCACTTTTTATTCCATATTCTAAAAAAGATTTCCAATTAACAAATTTTATAAATCTTTATAAATATGTGGAAAAGGTCTTTATGATGTTAATTTTTGTACCTATTTTAAATTATTTTTGTAATATTGATATAAGTTTTGCTGGGTTTTTTTTAATCATAATTGACAATTAACATTTACATGAATGTGACTAATGCTTCCCAGGAATTAGTTGATCTAGCTGCAGTGGCATTAGATGGACATCCCATAAGTCGGATTGGCCCTTCCCTGGCACTACTAACGCAACATGGGAAAACCTGACAGACACCTATGATTTTCATGAATTACACTTAATTGTATGTTTTTGCTGTTCGATCATGTTATGAAAGTTTAACTGATTTTGTTCCACTTGTAACGTACACTATCAATTTTCTCACTATACGTAGAGAAACGCAGATAAGATGTTTAAAAAGCAAGGTATCTAAAAAGTAGTTCTCACTAATTGAAGAAACTATAAGTTTCGTAAAATTAAGCAACCTTGGGCTCTTATCCAAGGCTCTTTTGATTCACTTACTTGCAACTGCCAGTTGACTTAAGCCAGAGATACGTATAGTGCCATCAGCATATTGAAAAAGCGCTGGTAAAGATGTTCCATTGCTTTAAATTTCCTACGAAGGTCAATGTGCAGTCAAACAACCCCGAATGGTCGTATTTTATAAGTGTATCCCGAGCACAACATATGAAATGACTGGGATTCGAAGTTTTAATGTTAGGGTTTCTTGCATAAAGTTTGAAAATTAAATTGGCTAGGCGTTATATTTAAAATAGATGGCTCAGGTTAGGTAAGAAAACATCCAAAGGAAGTAATTCTTTGTGCATGAAGATATTTCGGAAAAAAAACAGTAAATTACTTTCTTCCACAAAATAATGTTGAAATAATGCCAGATTCCTATTTTATTTATACACTTATTCATACACTTAAGCAGTCTCTCTCCCCCTTTTTTATTATCGTTCCATTGGTAGCATAGCATTTGAATTCCTACCAAAAATGAAGAACATTTGTTTTGTTTTTTATATATACCATGAGCTTATTATTGACTTTGGGACACCCGTAATGGTAAGTAATAATTTATTTGGCATTAACACAAAGTAACAAAATTACATGCAAATTTAAAGGCCAGGAGACCACCACAATAGTAAAAACTAATCAGAGGTGGTGGCCACCTTTACAACAAAAAGAATGGAAAAGCAGAATGATAGATAAACAAAAGAAATTCTTATTACAGAAAATAAAGCAAAAAATCCTACGAATCAATTTGACAAATGCCTAAGTGACGAGAGAAAAATTTCAGGAAGCAATATATTGACCTAATAGGTGAGATTTAACGAGTAACTTTAAGTTTTTAGCTGTCATTTCAGTGAGGTTTCTGTGAGGATGCAAACATTTAATATAATTCCACTGAGTGATCGACTGGTAACAAAGGGAATGAAAACCATATGCTACAGTACTCACCCTCGGTTTCTTAAGGAGACCCAAACTCCGCTTACGAGTAGGATATCCATGATCAATCTCGTCAAAACTTAAAGAATCACAAATGCCAGAAGGTAGCCTGGAATTTACATGTTGATGAATGAAGAGAACATTGAGTAATTTAACGAGATCAAAGATGGTTAGAATTTGAAGTTTGTTGAAAATGGGGGCTGAAGGAGAACGAGGAGGAGAAAAAGAGATAAGCCTAATGGTACACTTTTGAAGAAGGAAGGCACGACGGGAGTAAAGATTATTGGTTTGAGCCCAGAGTTGACACCTATAACTCAAATGAGAGCCAAAAATAGCATGATATACACCGAGAATAATGCTTGGTGGAACATAGTGACGAATTTTTGATAATGCACCATGGCTCTCCTAAGTTTGCCACAAAGATTTGAAATGTGCTGGTTCCAATTTAGAAGCTCATCAATCAGTACACCCAAATATTTTAAACAGGAGGTTTGTTGAAGTTTACGCCCATTCAAGAGAATATTCAAATTCACAGAGGTCTTGAATTCGCTTCTGAAAACAATGTATTTTGTTTTCGCATCATTAAGGGCAATTTTGTTGGCATTAAGCCAGGTATTCAAACAAGTAAGATCAAAAGTGATAGTTGTGCTAAGAGACTCCAATGATCTGCCAAATTGAATTAGGTTTGTATCATCGGCAAAATGTGTGACTTCCGAGAATCTAAGGCAGGAATGCAGGTCGATTATGTATATCAAGAATAACAGGCGTCCCAAGACCGAACCTTGAGGAACACCGTGACAGATAAGACGACAAATAGACTTGGAACTTGCAACAGAAACAAACTGGCTACGAAAAGACAAGTAGGAGGAGAACCATTGATTCACAATACCTCTGATGCCGTAATGATTGAGCTTGTGACATAAGATTTGGTGATCGACGGTATCAAATGCCTTTGACCGTCATCTAAGAATTGTCTTAAGCGCTCTACCATGCTGATGAGAGCATGAGTAGTGGAATGAGATTTCCGAAAACCAAATAGCCTAGAATAAATGACGCTATTGGAGTACATCAGCTTTTCAAATATCTTGTCGATATTTGAAAGTAGTGAGATTGGTCGGTAATTTGAAGGTTCAAGAGGCGAACCTTTCTTAAAAACGGGTATAACTTTCGAGATCTTCAAGGAACTGGGAAATATTCCAGAAGAAAATGAGAGATTCACAAGATCAGTGAGAATGGAAGAGATTTCCGTGGAAACTAGTTTAAGAATTTTAGTTGGGACACTATTAGGTCCAGAGCATTTCGAAAGAGGAAAATTAATTTTGAAACCTCATGAGAAGTGACTGGCGAAAGAAATATTGAGTTCATGTTAGGGTGATTTAAAAACGACGTATATTGTTTGTCACTTTCTGGGATGTTAGATCTAATAGTGTCCGCAACAGAAGAGGAAAAAGAATTGAAAGAGTTTGCGACTAGAAGCGGATCAGAGGTAACAGTGTCATCCATTCTAAGCGATATTGGTTTGGTAATTGAGCAGGATTTGAGAGATATAATCTCCTTTACACCCTTCCAAATCTTACGCATGTTGCTGGAATGTTGACTAAAATAACCTGCGAAGTAGTTGGCTTTACTACGCCTACAAAGTGAAACAATTAGATTTCGATAACGCTTGAAAATACTGTTATAAAAAGCCTTGTTGTCATCTGTTTTAGAAGTCAAAGACTTGCGAAAAAAAAAAACACGTTTAGACATAGACTTCAGAATCCCAGATGTAATCCAAGGCTTTTTATAACGTTGTTTCTTAGTCATTGTGGCTGTTGGCACATGTTGATTCACTAGAGTATTGACTTCGAGAAGAAAAGCATCAAAGGAAGTATCAATGTTCCCACCCTCTAAGTCAAGAATTTCATGCCAGTTTAGGCTCTGAAGTCACGAACAAAATCCTGATGTTTAAATTTGGACCAGTTACTGTAAGTTTGAGAGAAATTATTACTACCACTCTGTTGAAATATTCCAGACGAAACACAAAGGAATTGAGGAAGATGGTCTGAGATTGAGTGCAGAAGATTACCAGCGGAACATTCACGAGCAGTAGTGGTAGCAAAAATGTTGTCTATTAGGGTTTGAGACGTTTCTGTAATTCTTGTTGGCAAAAGGACTTGAGGTAACATCGAATAAGAGCCTAAGGTGTCCAGGAAATTAGAAACATCAACATTGATACCATAATTAAGAAGATTGATATTAAAGTCTCCTAGCAAGAAAATCGACTTATTCTCCCTAGCAACAAGTTGCAAGAAGGGAGAAAGAAAATCATTTGTGAATGTATTTACACTCATGCCAGGATGTTTGTAAATACATCCAACAATACAATTAGATTTACTAGAAAAAGAAATTTCAACAAAAACAGATTCGAGCTCTCTGGGTTTATATAAAATTTCAGAAAGATCAGATCGTGGAAAATAGGACAAGTGATTTGAGATATACAAAAGGGCTCCACCAGCTGTGGACTCAGTTGGTGTATGTTCAACACAATAACCTTCGATATTAAAATCAAAGGTCGGGGTGAGTGTTTCAAAAATCTAGACTCAGAAATCCCAACTACGTTAAATTTCAGGTTAAGGAGAGACAATAGTGCATTAAGTTCGTCAAAATGTCTGCCTAGAAATGACACATTCAAATGTAGTGCAGAAAAAGTAAGTTTAGAAGAAGCAACAAGAACATTGAATTCCTGACAATCGTAATACTTACAGCTCAAACTAGATTGATCATCGTCGGCAAAACAGTTACCATTAAAGTTTACAGAGTCAAGGTCATCTATAAGAGATCGATAGGGAGCACTGTTAATAAAATTGCTACAGCCAACCATTTAGAAAGGAAAAAATCAAAATATTAAATTAAAAACTCAGCATGCCTAAAACATAATGGTTTGCATCTAGCGCAATGAACTAAAAGTAAACTAGAAGCCATTAGGCTTGAACAATTTCCGCGTCAGCCCTTGAGAAAATTGCTTTAGGCTAATAATTTGATACAGTCTGGAATTCATCAAATTACTCCCTTCTTTAATTTATTTAACTTAATCTTGACAGCTTTGCAATTCACTATGATGTTTCGGAGCCAGAAACACAGTTCACCAATATCTTGTGCATGATGTTTATTCATGAAAATTGAAGATTTTATTAAAATTTGGTCCAAATTTGGCCCAAATTGTCCAATTTTAGTCAATTCTGACAAAATGACTGTCAAATTTGAAATCAGCACCTTTCAATTGTAATCCATGCAAAATTTCAAGAAATTTGAAGAACTTTCGAAATTTGGTCCAAATTTGGCCCAAATTGTCTAATTTCAGTCAAATCTGACAAAATGATTGGCAAAATTAAAATCAGCACCTTTCAAATGTAATCCATGCAAAATTTCATGAAATTTGAAGAACTTTCGAAATTTGGTCCAAATTTGGCCCAAATTGTCCAATTTTAGTCAATTCTGACAAAATGACTGTCAAATTTGAAATCAGCACCTTTCAAATGTAATCCATGCAAAATTTCATGAAATTTGAAGAACTTTCGAAATTTGGTCCAAATTTGGCCCAAATTGTCCAATTTTAATCAAGTCTGACAAAATGATCGTCAACTTCGAAATCAGCACCTTGATTAAATTGCCCAATTTTAGTCAAACATGTCCTAAGTTTTCCTAGCATAGGTCAGTCATTAGCTATTCTGAATAAACAAACAATCCGAAATCCGAACGGACTTTCCGAAAACAGCAAAAAAGTGTTACATAGATAGATAGATAGAATGTGTAAACCAAACAATTTCCTACGCTTAAAAGCGCGGAAATTGAATAAGAGTAAAATAAAACGTATACCTGTGAAATAAGAAACGAAAATCAAAGCCACAAAAATTGTGAAACACACTCACAGCAACACTCACACACAGAAATGTTCACTGAAGTTTGAAAACTGTCGTAGAAAAGAGAACAAAAAAAAATAATAAAATCACAACACACAACTTATAAAGTCAACTAACTTAACTATTACTAGTAATTTAAAAGTTATTATTAACAGTTGCACTTTCGTATAGGAAAGAGCTTCACTTAATGAGTAATAGATTAACGAAATTAAAAAGACAAAAATGTAGTATTAAGTTTAACAAAGGGAGAAAAAAGAAAAGAATTGCAAAATGATCCTTGGGGAGTTTGCGCGGATGTAATTAGACTGACGTGATTGTTAAAAGAGGGGCATATTAAACTATTTAAAAAGTAACAGAAAGAGAAAAAAAAAAATAAATAAATAAAAAAAAAAATAGCAAGCCAGAAAACAAAAACAAAAACAACATACCGACATAAAGTTGGCCTCATACCTAGTATTTTAACACGAGAAAAAGTAAATTGTTCGGTGCTTCCGAAACTTCATTAAACTGAGACAATACCAAGAAACTTATCCATGGTCTCAAAAAATTTGAAGCTTCCATCTTTTAACTTTGCCACGGTGTTACAATTAATATCAGCAAAAACATAGTCTACATTCGTATCAGAGTTCGATATATGAGTAGAAGCTTGGTCAAGAAGATCAAGTCTAGCTTTTGTAAGATCTAGGTAAATTTTGCAGGAGTCGGATTTCTTTCTGTTTCTATATAAAAATGTTCGTTTTCGAAAGGAATGAAACTTGACAATAATTGAAACCAATGTGCAGTCTAGATTATATATTATTCAATGATATCCGCACACAATGTACTTCTCCAATTGCAGCGCAAGAGATTTCACTGATTCGTAGACATTCAGGTCCAATTGAGCACAAACGCTCCCCTCGTCTGCTACGAACTAGTGTGAACGCAAGGGGTCGGTAGCTTAGTGGTTAGAGCAATCGCCCGGCAAGCGAGAGGTCGTGGGTTCGAGTCCCACTCGATCCGATAACTTTGCGCTGCAATTGGAGAGGTACATTGTGTGCGGATATCATTGAATAATAATTGACAATAATTGCTTTTCCATTTTTTCCTATTCTATAGGCACGATCGATGTCCTTATCCACAATATTTAGATTAAGATCTTCACATACCTTTAACACTTTTCGAACACAATCTTCAGACGTTTCATCTTTCTCCTTTTTTAAGCCAACTAACCTTAAGCAGTACCGTCTAAAATATTGCTCGTTGTCGTCTGAGGTTTTGTTATTGTTCCCACAACGCTTGTTAAAACAGCAACCCGCGGTCTTCTAACTTCTGTATTTGATCTTCTTGAGAGTTAACAACATTTTCGAGTTCGTTGATTCGTTTATTTTGATTGAGTATCAGCTCATTTTGTTCAGATATCAACTTTTTTAAATCATCGATGTTATCTTTAGTAGCCAGTGTGGATAGCTTCCTATCTATTTCTTCAAAGCTCAATATTTCTTGTTTGCTGCTGTTTCTTGTTAACATTCTTGTTTATTCTAGCACAAATTTTCACGCCCACTTTAACTTCACAGCTCTAGAGCATGACCGTACGCTATGCTGTCCGACGCGATCACCTGCTGTCCGACGCGATCACGAGTAGTAAAGTCTTCAAAATACCCGTGGTTTCTCCTACTACTACTACTACTACTCCAAGTTATGAACGTTTTTGTGCAGCGTAAGGACAACATTTGTATTTGTATCAGGTTGACTTGTCATACGGTTCATGCCATTGGAACTATTCAGTGAAGTTTAACATTTTTTTTATGGTTGTCAATGTACACATAACAAGAGAACCTGAGGCCTGAAGGTCAGCGCTTTCAGGAAAGTTGAAGAGTGATGGACTGTAAAGCAAAATCGAAAACCTTTTTGCTCACCAGGAAGCTCGCAATAGGAATTTTTGAGATGCAACTAGTGTGACAGTGAATAAAAAACCCCAGTTCAAATGCGAAACATATATTGAGTTCATAAAGCAATATATATCATTGTAGTAAAATTTAATTCAAAACAATCATAGATATTAAATATATATACAACACATTCACTCAAATACTTATGAATGCACCATTAATGTCTACACATAAAACTAACAGAAACAACAGGACATGAGGCCTGAAAGTTAGTGATTTCAGCAAAGTTGAAAAATGTTGGACTGTGAAGCAAAATTTAAAAACACTTTTGCAGCAGGAAGGTCAAAATAGTGGCAGCGATTCAGAGAATAACACATTCCAGTTGAAAAAGCAGACAGGTACCCTCTCAAAATTGATTGCATATACCAGCATCATTACAACAAAACTTAATCCAATAAAGTCTTCATCAAAGAAACTAAAGCTACGAAGCATTCACTCAAATATTTGTTGATGTCTTATTTGTATATACCTGAATATGTAAAACTAAGTTTATATAAAAAAGACTTTCATGTAGGGGTTTTCTCTAAAGTAACTTATAAGAGATCTTTTGCAAACAAAATATGATTTTTTCTCAATTGAAGTGAATACAACGCTGATTTTGATTAAAAAAAGTTTGTATTAAAGTCAAAATAAGTTACTAAGTCTTCAAATAAGCTGTTTTTGAGTATATATATATACTTCAAAAGATTTTATGCAGACCTTGTGTTATATATATATGATCACAAAAAGTTCAAAAGTAAACCTCTCCCTATGCAGATGATTCCGAAAAGGGGAATGACTACAGATCATTAAAAATTTATGACAATATTAAAAAATACTATGCTCGTATGGGTGACAATGTGTCTTTCACACATTTTTGTTGTCTGTTTGGGTAACTATAGATTTCTACACACACACACGCACACACATGGGAAAGTCATCTAAGTTGACGGATGTAACTATATAACAGATTACAAAAAATAACATCAACATTATGTATGGAGGAATGCATAATGCATCATAGAATAGGCCCTTGCTTGGCTTGGAGGTAGCAGAGCTCACGTATCTCCTGACCAATTTAATAACACAAAATCAGAACTAAGTAGCTAGCAAGGAAACTCAGCAGTATATAATCACAGTATCACTATAAATCTGTGTTTCCAGAAACGTAAACTCCTCTTTATTATTATGGAGGCCGCACTCACCCTGATAAAGTAGTTGTAATTATCAATCAATAAACAATTCTTAATTATGCCACAATCAACAAATAGCCTCTATTCCAGCCTTAAAATTAAGGCTTGTGTTTTTAGTGGTATCAGCCTACAACTGGGGACAAAAACTTATGGACTTACAGACGGACGGACGAACACAAATGCTAATGAAAGATCAGCTGTGCTGCCGCGCTGACCAATAACTGATAAAATCGCAACTTTGGGGAAATAGTCACATTTATAGTCACATTTTTGCGAATCTTGTTTATTTTAACAAGATGCATTTTTGCTCGGCCATCATGATATCTTGACTTCACAAACATGTAGATCCCAGGTAATAGCATTACTTGTTGTAAAACGCGCCTTGATAAATAACCTGCGTACTTAGAGAAGGGAGCTCAATAAATCTGTATTACCGAAAGAGGCCGATAGGTGGGGCCGATGCGTATAATTTCAACATGATTTTCAATTTTTTGGAAAGACAAAAAAAATCCTCATAATTGACAAAAAAGTCCCCAACTTTGCGGTATTGCAATGAAATGTATTTTTTATGTTTTTTGTCGTAATTGAACTTCCGCATAACTTGTCTTTTTTTACAACAATGTTTACAGTTAGAACATGCCACTTCAAAAATCATTGGACGTATTATCTCCATAAGTTACCATTCTAAAATTAGTAACCATTTATTTATTTATTTATTATCTCAGTGAATATCAATGAATGCCACACCTCAATGATAAGATTAGTTGCTATGGGATTGCCTTAAACACTTTTCTAAACCTTTCTATTTTTCCATTAAAGCACTTTTTAATGAATTTTCTATAGGAAGGCATGGTGAGTTTAACATAATCGCCTGCCTTTTTAATTTAGGAACTTGAGCCCTAATTAGGACCCAGTCTTCAAAATCATGGCATCATGATTGCGAAAGTCTGTGGAGATTAAGTTTTCCAAAAACTACAAGTAACTGTTCAACACTTTGATTGAGCACTGAATTATTTTTCATGCAATTTTACAATAGAAAGAATGAAAACTTTGATAAAAAGAGGTGTGGCAACAACTCAGAACAACTCTTTCCTTAGAAAAAGGCGCAGTTAATAAAATAAGTGACAGCTCTAAACTTCACTGAGAGAAGAGAAGAGAAGGTTCATTTAAAGCAGAACAGAAAAACATAAATTCCACTGATTCGTAGGCATTCAGGTCCAATTGAGCGTGTTCGTTCCCCTCGTCTGCTACAAACTAGTGTGATCACAAGGGGTCGTTAGCTTAGTGCTTCGAGCAATCGCCCGGCAAGCGAAAGGTCGTGGTTTCGAGTCACACTCGATCTGATAACTTTGCGCTGCAATTGGAACGGTACATTGTGTGAGGATGTCATTAATTAACATATAAAATACGGCACCTTGGTTTCAAAAACATAAATCACAATCGATCGTAATCGACTGGAAAAAATCTTTTTGGACTCCTCCACATTTATGACTGATCCGGAATGACCGTATAAAAAGAGCGTTTAAAAAAGCTACCTAAAAGTGTTGACACGGATGCAGAGACGGATCTAGAGAGATTTTAGCGAACATACCATAACATGCGACATTTCCCAGTGAGGAAAACCGTCAAAAAGTTACTGCGACAAAAAATATTTTTATTGAAATAGTGTGTATATTTCTATAGCAATACACTCCTTCGCAATGATTTTGTGCCCGCCTGGTTACTTGGGAAGTAATCGGGGAGACGACTTGAAAATATATATCAGGGAGAGAAAGTCTCGTGTAATCAGAGACGCAAATATGCGCATTAAGAAAATCTAATGAACGCGCTAATGGTTATTAATGAATAGGTTATATAAAAGATCTTTCGTAAAGTAATTTAAAAATGAAGTGTTTAACCAAACAAGAAATTGTAATAGCTACTGATTTTGATTATGGGAGGATAATCCCAACAAATAGAAGATCAAGGTAAATAAATAGAAGCTAGGTCCATAGAAATACGAAAAGAGATAGAATAACATCGGCCTCAAATCTTTTGTTATATCTGCGTGTACAATGCAGGTGGCCGTATAGTTGTGCAGCTCTAATTTATTTCAAATGTTCGCGCCGACTTTTAAATTCTTTTGTTTCCAACATTTAAACGCCATGTGTCTTAATAACTTCAAACAACAGAAGTTGTGCTTTTGAGGTATGTCTTCTGACTGTCGTAAACTTCTTTTTACCGACAATTTTGTTTAACAAACACGAGGAAACTCTTTAACATTCAAGATGGAGAATAGTGAATATGAAGCTCAGCTGGAATTCGATATAGAAGATGATGTTCTTATTAATCGACTAACATTATGTATGCGTCCTTTGCAACGGACGCTTTTTTGACGTCGCTGTTATTTTCTGGTAATTTTGGCTACAAATACTGTTTGAAACTACTAAAATTGTCGATACTTTACCTCAACT
Organism: Turritopsis dohrnii; assembly: GCA_027922465.2. Classification (NCBI taxonomy): domain Eukaryota; kingdom Metazoa; phylum Cnidaria; class Hydrozoa; order Anthoathecata; family Oceaniidae; genus Turritopsis; species Turritopsis dohrnii. Next base: position 781,755 of record BQMF02000121.1, on the reverse strand, counting down.
TTCGACTACGACTGGGGCAGGAGTTAATTGGACCCTGGTCTTGAGTGATTTTTGAGCGTAAACGAAAACTTGTTATCGTATCGAAGAAAACGGTAGTTCTCGTGTTGTGATAAAGATGAACAAGCTTCTGGTCTTTGTTATAATTTATCTATTGGCAGATAATATTGCTTATTCGACTGCTGCATCGAGTCAACACAAATCTGCATTAACCTATACTCGTCACACCAAACGAAGGCTCAGTGCACCAATCTTGTTATACAAGAACCACGACGCTACATTTCAATTAATTCTCTCCGGCGATATAGAGACAAATCCTGGACCGACTCATCGACCGACTTGCAGTATTTGTCAGAAAACTGTCCGGAAAAACTCTTTCTACCATGAATGCGTGGTCTACAAAAATACAACACACACGAAGTGTATCCTCAGAATAACCAACAAATCTGCACCCAAACTTTCAATATGGACATGTCACAGTTATCTCAACTACCTTTTCATGGCACTGATATATTGACTATCCACCAACCAACGCAACTCACCAACTTATCAACAACTCTAATAACTACAGAAAATGATAACCATCTAGCCCAACTAACCGCCAATAGAAATCATATCAGCATCTGCCACCTAAACACGCAATCCTTAAGTTCTTCCTTTCCGGAGTTCGAGGCAATGCTATCCAAATACAAATTTGACATCATTACCCTTTCAGAAACTTGGTTAAAAAAGAATCCACCTCTGTTTCGCTACATAACGATTCCAGGCTACAAATTTGAATTCAAAAATAGACTGCATAAACGTGGTGGTGGCGTTGGTTTGTATATACGAGAAGAATTTTCCTACAAGCTGAGATCTGACATATACAAAAAGGATGATACAATCGAGCATATGTGGTTAGAAGTGAAAAACAAGAGTAATTCTTTCTTGATCGCGGTGCTCTACCAGCCTAGCCCAATACTCGCTGATAAACAGATTTGGACACAAAAATTTGATTCACGAACATAAATCTGCTAAATAAAGAAAATGCCGCTGTGAAACAATACCAAGAAACGTTAGACCATCTTGGCCTAAAGCAACACATCATCAAACCGACAAGGAAAGGATCAAAACTTATTGACCACATCTCCCCGAACATTGATAAGATCCATCATCAAGATGTTCTCCCATGTGATGAAATTAGCGATCACGACGCGCCATACATCATATGCAGTATCAAAAAGCCGAGGTTCGAAACACGCTACAAATATATTCGGTCTATAAAACAATTCGACCAACAATCTTTTATAGCCAACGTAGATAAACTTCCTTTGAACCTAGTTTATGCCATGGAAACACCTGAAGAAAAACTAGATGTATTTAACAACCTCTTCCTCTCATGCCTAAACCAACATGCACCCCTCATCAAACAAAAGATTACAAGACCACCTGCACCCTGGCTAAAAGATCTGAATATGAGAGAAATGCAAAGACAATGAGATCAACTTCGCAAACAAGCACACATGACACAAAATACAGCTGACTGGGAAATGTTCAGAAACATTAGAAATAAAATTAAGATGCTCATAAAAACTTCCAAATCCAACTTCTACAAGAGGGCACTATCATCCAAACGCCCAAAAGAGGCTTGGAATACCATCCACCGCATTCTAAATCCAAACCCTCAGCGTATTACTGCAGATCCAAACGTACTTAATGAGCATTTCAACACCACTGCTAAAAGACTCTTAAATTCGCAACCTAAACCCGAACGTCTTCTAAAAGACCTGATTAACGACCTTCCAGTCCAAGATAATGCATTCCAAATCTCCGAAGTCAGCTACAATGATGTAAGGAAAACAATTCTAGGACTTCGTAATGATTGCTCAACTGGTCCTGATCAGATCCCTTCATACTATCTGAAGCTATGCATTGATGAAATAACAAGCCCAATATGTCACAACTCGTCGATAAGCAACTCAACATTCCCAAAACAATGGAAAATCTCTAAAATCAGTCTCAGAAAATCAATCTGGTTCGTGCCAATCAAAGAGCGTGTTGAGCATAGCATCGTAAAATTGGCATGGAAATCAATTAATAACCAGGACTGGCCGAAACTAATTCCAATGAAGATGAACGAGCCACAACGACCAACGAGGAATGCCAAAAGACTAACTATCAACTACGATAGCAAAAACCCTGCTTTGTTTGATCATGTAGCCACGAAATCATTCAATGATCTCCCACAGTCCTGTCGCACAACAGTTAACTACAGAAGCTTCTGTAAAGTGACACATAAACATTTACTAGACAGAGCACTGGCAAAAACTCTGCAATAATATAAAATAATATTTAAAAAAAAAGAAAAATCGAGAGTTTTATATATATATATATTTTTTAGCACACTCTCGCATACACAATATACGCTATTTCAGTATAATAACCAATTTGTAAATCTTGGAACTGAAATATAACCCATTATCATTGTTACTATTATTGTTATTATTAGGATATGGATGGCGAGGAAGAAATGCTGCCTACATAGTTTTGGCCATAGCGTTTGTTATAATACACCTTATTTCTACTTTTATAGTGTATTTATTGAAAAGGGAATCTTTGTCTATTAAAACCAACAGTTTGTACCTTGGAAGCGCACTTCAAATTCTCCTATGCATAATTTGAACTTAGATATCGCAGCAAATCTTCCTTACTTAAGGGTTGGGACTTAAACATGCCCAACAGTACTAAAAAAATGTAAAGAGATGTTAAAGCAAATCTTACATAGCAAGGTTCAATTATTAGAAGCTACCCCGATTCTCGGAATAACCAAAAAATCGACCTGAAAAAATCATGAGTGATGATATGTGAATAATGTTGAGTAGGTCTCTCAGAGCCGACAAAAACCGTCAATTTTTTTTATAATTTGTGCTAAGTGGTACATCTTCGCTGTTTCATTAGAGATGACAGTTTTTTTCTGGTAAAACTACAAACCTTTGGCAACAATTATGCCAACTTTCAAATTAAATAAAGCAATTGAAGACAAGATAGGGTCATTTTACCTAGAACACCCACTATGCAGCAACTCGTCCTCATTTTGGATATGCATTGGTCAGTGTTTTTTTTCTTTGTCTCTCTTCAGTTGCACAAAATTTAATGACTTTGCATTCCTTGATTCCTACCCTTTCAAAGTAGCTCATCAAATACAATCGTTAAATAAAAGTTTTGAAAATAAATGACTCATCCAATTTTGTTATGTGGCAGATACGCTGCACCTAACGTCACAGCGGCATATAACCATTGATAAGCATTCAACGTACAAATTTTCATCGGAACAGTTTGTTCATGCAAACACCAACCATATTCTCATCTTACAAGCTTCGTTAAAACCAAGGTTGATTTCTGCGAGACTATAGTACTCATGCAAAAATTATTTTGCGTTAGTGTTAAGCGTAGTAAACTTAACGTGTGTGATGAAGTAAACGAATGAGAATCCATTTTCAACATTTCAGGTAGAATGGATTGTCAAGCTGACTAGGTAACACTGAAAGCAACACTGAAGTGTTTGTGCAGCGATGGTGTAGTGGTTAGTACCTTTGAGTGCGACCACTGCGACCCGTGTTTGAGTCCAGTCATGTCGTATCTCGATACTCCACTTTAGAAGCAGCGTATCAGCCTATAAGAGCCATCGACTGACTGCACACTGGCCTTCGGGCAAGTTAGAGCAATGCTATACGCATCTCTGGCGGTAAGACAACTACTAGTTGTAAATCGGCGGGCAGAATAGCCAACCGTTACGGATGGAACTAAAAACTCCCAGTTAAATGAAGTAAAACCCAATATTGCAGCGTAATACTACACAACCCAAATTGTGCAGTGATGATGTGGTGGTTAGTTGTATGATGTATTGAGTTAATTGAATTATGGGAATTATAGTTTATATCAACCAACAAGTTCAGAATGAGGTCATCCTCAAAAATACCTAAGTTCCTAACAAACAGTGGTGCCAAAAATCAACTATCACTTGTCTCCTACTTCCAGGATCCCTTATCTTTAGATCAAGTTTACTATTCGGGACTAGCTAACGATACTGATACCCGCTGGGCTAAAAATGTGGGTCGAGTGGATTTGCGAAGACATCTGCACCGTTGGACTATTAGCAAGAAAATCTGCGAGAGCTGGAAAAAAGTTATTTCGGCTTTCCGGGTATAAGATTTAAGAAAAGAAAAAACATTTTCGGCCTCTCGGGTGCGGTCTTCAAATACAGTAATAGCCTGAAGAAGGGAGAACAAGGAAATTGAGGTTATAGCTTCTTTTCATGAATGATCAATTTACATCAACGAAGATTTCTGAGCTTTTTCTTTCTTACTCTTTCGTACATTATTCTTGTTCGCAGCTGTGGAAACGTGTATTTGTTCAGCAGATTCGACCCTTTAAGCATTTTTTGCACAAGCTTCTCTGTGACTGGGCCACCGGCAATAATGCGTTTACATTTTTTCTGAAGTTCAACTAATTCAATAGCGGAATACATAGATTTTCGTTCTTGTCCACTAGATATTGATGGTGGAATAACGATAAAATTGATAAAATTGTTGAATTCCTGTTAAAAAGTAATGTTATTACAAATAAAGCGACACAAAATGGTGACTCTTATTATGTGAACGCTACTTTAAAAAAGTTGTCTGAGAGTGAAATACATTGCGAAGAGGATGTTATCAACGTAAAGGAATTTAAGGGTTCTGGAAACTCAACCGTTTTAGAGGATTATTACGAAAATAAAGATCTTGCTGACTTAAAAAGCATGTTACTTGATATTACTGCTCAGTTTGAAGCGTTAAAAAATTTTGTAATGGAAGAGCTGTACGCTATCAATAAAAGCATCAATGTGAAAGCGGAAAACGATTATAAACATCAAGATTTGCTCGATCAAATCAAACACTTAAGGGATGAAAATAGTTCAAAAAATACAATCATAAAACTGCTCTTAGAAGAAAAAATTGCTTTTCATGCTAAAAAAACGATTGATGATCAAGTAGAACCTTTTCAATTCCCTAAGGGACATGCAGTTCCATTGAAAGAGATAAATGAACAAATGGGTGATAATTGGAAAGAACATTTTATAACTCCCAAACGCCTGTGTAAGCCAAGGTTAATGACAAAAAATGTGAGTAACGACATAACTGTTACAAATCGCTACGAAGCATTACAAACTTTAACAGATAATGACCAAGATGTTAACCATGACAACAATGTTAATTACGCAAATGACAACCTATCTGCAAGCCATTGTGGTAAACAAAAGAAATCGAAACGCAAAGTCACGGCAGTTGTAGGTGATTCCGTCCTGCGCTTTGTGCGCAATAAGGAACTTAGCTCGAGTGAAAACCTGGTAAAAGTCAAATCGTACAGTGGCGCTACGATTGAAGATATGTATCACCATGTTGTTCCAACGATGAAGAAAAATCCTGAAACACTAATTTTACACTGTGGAACAAACGATCTACGACGCGAAGAAGATGCAAATACGATTGCAAAGGAAATTGTGGATCTTGCAGTAAATTTTAAAACCGAAGAAAATTCAGTCGTTGTCTCAGGGATCACGCCACGTGGTGACAAATTCAAGGAAAAAGCAGAAGAAGTTAACAAAAAGGTAAAAATGTTTTGTTTAGAAAGGAATATTGGCTTTCTATGTAATGAAAACATCGATTCGCCGAAATATAGATGGCGCGACAAACTTCATTTAAGCAAAGAGGGAACGATAATTTTTACGAAAAATTTGAAAGAATGTATACTAAGTTTGTCAGACTGACAATCATTGAACGAATTCTCATCTGATAGGCTTTTCTCTGTTGCCTCCGTTAATGCTTCGTTAAATTCATCAACAGAGAGAAGTCTTTTGGATGCTTCTGAAACATATGTTTCTAAAGATAATTTAATAATAAATGATATCTCCAATTTTGGGAGTGAGCTAAATGAAAGCTCAAATAATTATTTTATAAATACTCTGAAAGATGTAAGATTAAAAAACGTCCATAGATTAGTCATTGCTCACTTAAATATCAACTCTATTCGCAATAAATTTGAAATGTTTTCTGACAGCATTGCGGATAAAACTGATATAATTATGATCTCAGAAACCAAGATTGATGACTCGTTTCCTAAGAGTCAATTCTATATCAATGGTTTCCATCCACCCTATCGACTGGATAGAAATGCGAATGGGGGTGGTATTATGGTATTTATTCGGGAAGATATACCGAGCAAGTTAATTCATGAAAGTACAATACCGTATGAATTTCTGCTTCTGGAAATAAATCTGAGAAGGAAAAGATGGCTTTTATGTTGTTCATACAACCCTAACAGAAATTTTCTTACAAATCATTTAGATGCAATATCTAAGCAGTTAGATCACTTTTCTTGCAAATATGAAAATATTCTACTACTTGGTGACTACAATGAGGAACCACACGAAAGAAATTTTCAGAGCTTCTTTGATATGTATAATTTTACAAGCTTAATTAATGAGCCCACTTGCTTTAAAAACCCTGAAAACCCTAGATGTATTGATCTTATTATCACAAATAAACCAAGATGTTTCTGTAATTCTATTACCGTAGAAACCGGGTTGTCTGACTTTCATAAAATGTCATTGACAGTAATGAAAATGTTTTTTCCGAAGCAGAAACCAAACATCGTGAGTTATAGAGATTACAGAAAGTTTTCTGAGGAAGCGTTCAGGAATGACCTATGTAATGTGTTGAATAGCACACCAGTAAATCAATTTGAAAGTTTTTTTAGTTTATGTACGGAAATTGTAAATATGCATGCGCCCGTAAAGAGAAAGTATGTCCGAGGGAACAATGCCCCTTTTATGAGCAGGGAAATTCATAAAGCCATAATGACGCGTTCACGATTACGTAACAGATTAATAAAAACCCCTACCGCTGAAAACAATGCAGCTTATAGAAAACAAAGAAACCTCTGTACAAAATTAGTTCGCCAAGAGAAAAAAAGGTATTATAACACCCTTGATGTAAAACAAGTAACAGATAATAAAAAGTTTTGGAGAGTAATTAAACCTTTGCTCTCAGATAAAGATAGAAAGAACAAAAAAATTACACTTGTTGAAAACGGAAAAATAGTTGACTCTGAAGAGGATATATGTAAAGTTTTTTCAAATTTTTTTAAAAATATAGTTTCTTCACTCGATATAAAGAGTTGGGATAATGACAAAACTTTTATCAATCTGGGCATAGAGAATATAGATCTAATCATCAGAGCTTTTGAAACTCATCCAAGCATCACGGCTATTAAATCTAACATTAGAAATTCGGAGTTTTCTCTGCAGCCAGTCACCTATGATGAAGTACTGAAAGAAATAAACAGGCTAGATGATTCTAAAGCAATACAAAGCACAGATATTCCTACAAAATTAATAAAACAAAATAAAGACATCTTTACTCGATTTATAATGAACAATTTTAATGATTCATTAATGCGATCTGCCTTTCCAATTAAGTTAAAACTGGCAGAAGTGTCACCTGTTTACAAAAAAAAGGGATCAAACTTAGAAAAAGAAAATTATAGACCTGTAAGTATTTTGTCTAATATTTCTAAAGTGTACGAGCGTTTAGTTTTTAATCAAATGAATGGATATTTTGAAGAGATTCTCTCAAAATATCAATGCGGATTTCGCAAAGGTCATGGCGCGCAACAATGTTTGCTCAGAATGATTGAACATTGGAGAAAAGCTGTTGACAAAGGAGAACAATTTGGTGCTGTTCTTACAGACCTCTCTAAGGCATTTGACTGTCTACCTCACGAACTTTTAATAGCTAAACTTAATGCGTATGGGATTGAAAAATCAACCTTAAAATTCTTGTGCAGCTTTCTTATAAATAGAAGTCAATGTATTAAAATAAATGAAAAACTCAGTACCTGGGAAGACATTATTTTTTGGCGTACCGCAAGGATCTATTCTTGGTCCGCTGCTTTTCAATATATTTATTTGCGATCTTTTTTTATGTGTAAATAATATTGACATCGCTAATTTTGCGGATGATAATACACCATATACTTCTGGTCCAAATCTTGATTTCACACTGAGAAAGCTTGAATCCGCCACTAATGAAATATTTAAATGGTTTGAGATTAACTCAATGAAAGCAAATGCAGAAAAATGTCACTTGTTGATTAAATCAGAAAATCCAGTCTTTATAAAAATTGGAGATTGTAATATTAATTCCACAAAATGTCAAAAGCTTTTAGGTATTGAAATTGATAATAAACTATCTTTTAAACAACATGTAACTGGATTGTGTATAAATGCCTCAACAAAGCTTAACGCAATAGTTCGTCTTTCGCCTTACCTGGATTTTGAAAAGAAAAAGTTACTTATGAATACATTTTTCTACTCTCAATTTAATTACTGCCCATTAATATGGATGTGCCATAGCAGGGAATTAAACAATAGAATCAATCGGCTACATGAGCGATGTTTAAGAACTATCTATAATGACAGAAAGTCGTCTTTTGCTCAACTTCTAAAAAAAGAAAACTCATTCACAATACATCAAAAAAATTTACAAAGTTTGGCCATTGAGCTATATAAAATAAAAAATGGATTATCTACAGTTTTGATGAGTGAAAATTTTAAAATAAATGGAAATGAAAAGACTTTGAGAAAAAGAAACGACTTTTCGATTCAAAATGTTAGAACAGTACATTATGGTTTAGAATCCCTAAGCTATCTTGGCCCAAAAATCTGGGCCCTTGTACCGGAGGAAATTAAGAGTTTGAAAACACTGTTTTCCTTCAAAAACAAAATCAGGAAATGGGCTCCAGAGAACTGCCCATGTAGACTTTGCAAAACCTACATTCCTGATTTAGGATTTGTTAATGTTGGGCATGCATAGGACATAAATTCTCTGAAAATCAGGAATATTTTATTGTGTTGTGAATTTTCATTTCTTATGCTTTGTGTAATTGTAGATTTATATTGTTGACTTTAATTAGCTAAACTATTGTAAAGCTATGTTCTTTCTTTATATATATGTATATGTAGATTCTGCAGATAGTCAACGTGAAATAAAGCACAACTAACTAACTAACTAACTAACGTCAGTAAGCGCTTAGGTGACAAAAAACATCATATACATATTATTGCAATTCACTCCTCAAATAAACCTTAATAAGTTACCAGAATTGACCTCTCAATATTATTTAGAACAAAATGGCCTAATACACCCACCTCAGATTGAACATTAGGACTAGTTTCCATTTCTAGGTTTTCATTGTTTTTCATCTACACATAAAGATACTCACTATAAAATCAAACAAACGAACAGCAATGAGAAGACTTTAAATGTAAAATGTTAGTTACCTTATTGCAGGATCCCGTAGAATTATTATCTTCAGAACTGTCGTTGCCTTCTTCAGGAGCATCCTTCAAATGAGTTGCATTACGCAAAAACGAGGCGATGGATGTTATAAGCAATTTATGAAAAAGTGGATTACCTCATATCCTGTGGTGTATTTGTATAATCCACGAACTTTATCATACAACTGTTTTTCTGTACAATTCTTTATTCGGAGATCAAAGAAATGTTTTCGGATATCATTCATAGTGACACTTCTCCGAGCGATGTGAGCTGCAAAAACCTTCTTTAAGACGATCTCCTCACTTTCAGTCCAAATTCTTTTTATGTTGACAGGCACACGTTCTTTTTCAATAACCTTTTCATCCATATCAACATATTTCCGCTCCATTTCCTCATTATTTCCAAAATACGTTCTTACAACCCTTCCACCTAACACAGCACTTTTCTCTCTACGCCTAACATCGTAATGTTTTTCAGCTGTTTTCACACTGTGAGCCATCAAATCGGCAACTTCTTTCTCGTGACCCATCTTATCTTCTCTAATGACAGAACTTGCACTCTTTCGAATTATGTTGCAGGATATTCTTTTGGGCATTGTATCGTTGATAATACCTGCCTCTGCAAATAATTCGTGAATCTGACGACTTATGCTGCCGCTATCCATCTTTTTCCCAGTCCACGTGATGAACACATGATCACATTCAGTGTCCAATTGAGACCTTACTTTATGAACAAATATCTGCAGCCATCCGTAAACATAACTTTCGATTACAACATTAGCATATCCATAACACCAGAACATTTTGTGATTCTTGACTTTTATCAACCATGTGTCATCATTCTGGCGCTTCGCTCTTGCGTACTCCTTTCTGAGCATATTGGAAGAAACTCCAGATCGAGATGCGGTACCAAAATGGATTTTGAATAACATGTGATCCCTCATTGTGATCGCCGCCCATGTGCACTTGCTCTGTGTCACCCCGGAGACCCCAATAAACCTCATATTTCCTGAAAAACAGCTCGTACAACTTGTGTTCAGCCAGAGGCAGATTCGAAATCAAATATCAAATATCAGTTTAAACATGATGTTTTACTTATTTATTTTTTAAAACAATCGTTGATCAGTACAACAATACACTCAAAACGCAGGGAGAAAAAACTTCAACTTTTTATTAGCTTTTGTTTTAAAAAAGTTACGCGCTCTAACATGGGTGCTATCAAACAGGGGGAAAATGGTTTTTCTTCTTAAAAAGATCACAAGGGAGGAGAAAGAATGGCACGTGCTAAATAACTAAACTGAATAAAATAAACGTTCGATCAGATGCGCTTAACAATTAAAAGAAATTAAACAAGATGCCCTTGCAGGCATAAGGATTTCTGCAAAATCAGCTGAAGTATGAAAAAAGAAAGACTATGACATTCTTGAAATTTAAGAAAAGTTTAATCCGCAATATATATTTATTAAATTTCTGATCATGTACTCCCCAAAAATGTGGAGAAAACATTATTGTGTGCACATGGGCGGCGAGCGACGCCGCCTTTTGGCGGATAGTCTATAAATAGCCGATTCTCTGTCTGTCTCTCTGTCTGTTTGTTTGTCTGTCACGCAAAATGGTAGATGAGTTGTAAAAGTGACTATTTTATTTTATTTTGTGCGACGTCAGTGTGAAACCATTGCATTGAGACCCTAATCGAATGCGACGTTTAGGGAAAATTATCTCGGTAACCAATAGGGATAACTGACGTTTTTTGGGGTCCACGATGCAGGTCATGAGGTGACGAAAAAAATTTAGGCCGACGATATCTCTGTAACGGTGCATCATAGACATATGATCCTATACATTTTCTTGCTCAGACTTTCGAGCTCTACAAGATGGTAACACTTTCCATTATTAATTCCATTTTCCGTGAACTTTTTGGGAGGTGACACAACGCAGGCTGAACATGGGCGGCGAGCGACGCCGCCTTGGCGGCTTGTCTATATATTAATAGCCGATTCTCCGACTGTTTGTTTGTTTGTCTGTAAGTCACGCAAAATGGTAGATTAAGTTGTTAGAGTAACTATTTTATTTTATGCGAGACGTCAGTTCGAAACTTATGCATTGCATCCCCAATCGAATGTGTGACGTTTAGGGAAAATTATCTCGGCAACCAGTAGAGATAACTGACGTTTTTTGGGTCCGCGATACAGGCGATGGGGTGATGAAAAATTTGGGTCTAATTTTTTTTTGAGGGGGCGGGCCTGTGACGTCATCAAAATATTTGATCAAGGATATCTCCGTAACGGTTGGTCGTAGCGAAACGATCCCACACATTTTTTTGATCAGTTTTTCGAGCTCTACAACATGAGCACGCTTATCATTCCTTAGTTTTATTTTTCGTGAATTCAACGCAGGCTGATCATGGCGGCGAGCAAGGCCGCCTTTGGCAGCTAGTCTATATATTAATAGCCGATTCTCCGTTTGTTTGTTTGTTTGTTTGTAAGTCACGCAAAATGGTGGATTGAGTTGTGAGCGAAATTATTTCTTTTTTTATTGTGCGACGTGAGTTCGAAACAAATACATTGCAACCCCAATCGAACGTGACTTGTTTTGGCTGGTGAACCAATAGAGATAACCTTTTATTTTTATTATTATTCTTAGTTTTATATTCCAAGGGCCACCGCTGACTTGGTTCTGAAAACAATACATCAACTAAATACAAAGAAACTAACTGATTAAACATTTTGGACAAAAAGCAGCAATGGCAGATTGTGGCAGCATGTTTGCCAGTGTATGTTTGCCAGTGTATCCTAACGCTTGCCTGATTGTCTGAGACGGGTGAACTTTTTTTTCGAGCAATCAAAATGTTTAAAAACCGATAGGTAAAAAAAGAGTATCATGAAACAAAATATTTTTTTGCTTTTCTTTTAATAATTGGATTTCTGCGTAAGCAAGAAATACTTTACGATCGTCCGTGTTTTTCTGAATTTTTTTTTTTCATCTTACTGTCCAAACCTACGCATTTTTGTTTCTTAAATTTCATTGGTTCATAAAAAAGCCGTCTCAATCGTGATTGGTGCATAATGCCCGATTTCTACGAAAGGGTGCTAATATAGCCACCTTAACTTCAATAGCGACAGTTTATTGGCTTGATTTCCGCCATGTGATCATCCGGGTATTTTTCGACTTTACGTTTGCACGCCGTTTGCATAATGGCAGAAGAAACCGAAGAAACCCACATAGACTTCCACATTGATTGATCAATACTGAATAGATTTAAAAGAAGATTTACACTTTCAAAACCAAAAGTAAAAGGTAGAAATTTATAATTATCTTACAATGATTCTACTGCGTTCATTCCTTTCTAAAAACAAGTTCTCAATGTTTTGTAAAAACAGTGTGTGCAAATCAAATATCAAATATCAAATATCAGTTTAAACATGATGTTTTACTTATTTATTTTTTAAAACAATCGTTGATCAGTACAACAATACACTCAAAACGCAGGGAGAAAAAACTTCAACTTTTTATTAGCTTTTGTTTTAAAAAAGTTACGCGCTCTAACATGGGTGCTATCAAACAGGGGGAAAATGGTTTTTCTTCTTAAAAAGATCACAAGGGAGGAGAAAGAATGGCACGTGCTAAATGACTAAACTGAATAAAATAAACGTTCGATCAGATGCGCTTAACAATTAAAAGAAATTAAACAAGATGCCCTTGCAGGCATAAGGATTTCTGCAAAATCAGCTGAAGTATGAAAAAAGAAAGACTATGACATTCTTGAAATTTAAGAAAAGTTTAATCCGCAATATATATTTATTAAATTTCTGATCATGTACTCCCCAAAAATGTGGAAAAAACATTATTGTCACTATGCAAAACTTGATTAACCAATAAACTTGATTATATCTGAATGACATAAAGTTCTTTATTTTGTTGGTACGAAACGATATTAAGGATTCAGTGATCAATTCAGATAAGACAATGAGTATGCATGTAAATCAATGTAAATGTTATGAATTTAATGTCTTTGTTGTACCTGAAAAGAACCTTAACTGTCCCAAACTGTATATCTGTTGTTTTTAGCCCAATCAGAAATGTACCTTCGAAATACACCCTCCATACCTCATTCGTACCTTTTGAGGTATACCTAAGGTATACACTAATGTCCGAAATTCGTCCCTTTCAGGTACAATGTGGGGACAACTCAGGTACAATATCCAATATACGGAGTATGGCGAATACATAAGAAGTGCGTACCTTAAGTGTACCTCCGATATACCGCGGGTATACCTTAAGTACGTTCGCGTGATATGAGATTTGCACCTGCGGTATACCTCAGGTACAGTAAAGGTATACCTCAGGTTTTACAAAAGGTATACCTGAGGTATACCGCGTTATCATGCGGGTTGTCAATCTTCCTAACAGAATTCCTAATTCACAAGGACAAAAGGAAAGCGTAGATTTTAATGATACTAAATACAACTATATATACATACAAAATCAACATACATAACTAAAAACAGAAATTTGTGCTTTAATTCGAGTAACAATATGTCATTGCCATCTTTTTAATTTAAAAACATACATTATCTGAACTAAATTTCATGAGAAGATCATAAAAATTTATTCAGAAACTTAAAAAGCAATAAATTTTTAATTACGTATACACGCCAGGGCATTATGAAAGCATAACTGACACAATACGAACCTTACATTAACTCCTAATAAACTTAATGAACAAAATAACATCAAATTTATATGCTTTCAGATATCACTGTGATTACGTATGTACGGTCAATCTTCCTAATTATGAAAAGACTTCCCAAACACAAGAAGTAAACAAAGATTAGGATTATGAAAAATATGACCTAAACTATAACTGAAAACAGAAATTTGCGTTAAAAGATGTCCAGTATTTAGAATTTACAGACAATCAAGGTAAGTTTCAATTTGCTATCGTAAATAGTAAGTCCCCATTCTTAACTCAGGACATTGATAATACAGCCAAGAACTATACAAGTATATAAGCTGAATAAGCTAGGGAAACATCAAACATAAAATGAGATGCACAGGCAGAGGGTAGACAAGACATTCCTTGTATGTTGCTGGAGCTGAAGAGGAAACTAAGCTGAGCTGTATGTATCCAGAGCTTAAAAAGCATTACAGCCCAAACATGAAACAAACGGTGTTTTGTATCTAGAAAGGCTTAAAAGAATCCCAGACATTTTCCAAAAAATAAAAGTTGCACACACTGTTTTTACAAAACATTGAGAACTTGTTTTTAGAAAGGAATGAACGCAGTAGAATCATTGTAAGATAATTATAAATTTCTACCTTTTACTTTTGGTTTTGAAAGTGTAAATCTTCTTTTAAATCTATTCAGTATTGATCAATCAATGTGGAAGTCTATGTGGGTTTCTTCGGTTTCTTCTGCCATTATGCAAACGGCGTGCAAACGTAAAGTCGAAAAATACCCGGATGATCACATGGCGGAAATCAAGCCAATAAACTGTCGCTATTGAAGTTAAGGTGGCTATATTAGCACCCTTTCGTAGAAATCGGGCATTATGCACCAATCACGATTGAGACGGCTTTTTTATGAACCAATGAAATTTAAGAAACAAAAATGCGTAGGTTTGGACAGTAAGATGAAAAAAAAAAATTCAGAAAAACACGGACGATCGTAAAGTATTTCTTGCTTACGCAGAAATCCAATTATTAAAAGAAAAGCAAAAAAATATTTTGTTTCATGATACTCTTTTTTTACCTATCGGTTTTTAAACATTTTGATTGCTCGAAAAAAAAGTTCACCCGTCTCAGACAATCAGGCAAGCGTTAGGATACACTGGCAAACATACACTGGCAAACATGCTGCCACAATCTGCCATTGCTGCTTTTTGTCCAAAATGTTTAATCAGTTAGTTTCTTTGTATTTAGTTGATGTATTGTTTTCAGAACCAAGTCAGCGGTGGCCCTTGGAATATAAAACTAAGAATAATAATAAAAATAAAAGGTTATCTCTATTGGTTCACCAGCCAAAACAAGTCACGTTCGATTGGGGTTGCAATGTATTTGTTTCGAACTCACGTCGCACAATAAAAAAAGAAATAATTTCGCTCACAACTCAATCCACCATTTTGCGTGACTTACAAACAAACAAACAAACAAACGGAGAATCGGCTATTAATATATAGACTAGCTGCCAAAGGCGGCCTTGCTCGCCGCCATGATCAGCCTGCGTTGAATTCACGAAAAATAAAACTAAGGAATGATAAGCGTGCTCATGTTGTAGAGCTCGAAAAACTGATCAAAAAAATGTGTGGGATCGTTTCGCTACGACCAACCGTTACGGAGATATCCTTGATCAAATATTTTGATGACGTCACAGGCCCGCCCCCTCAAAAAAAAATTAGACCCAAATTTTTCATCACCCCATCGCCTGTATCGCGGACCCAAAAAACGTCAGTTATCTCTACTGGTTGCCGAGATAATTTTCCCTAAACGTCACACATTCGATTGGGGATGCAATGCATAAGTTTCGAACTGACGTCTCGCATAAAATAAAATAGTTACTCTAACAACTTAATCTACCATTTTGCGTGACTTACAGACAAACAAACAAACAGTCGGAGAATCGGCTATTAATATATAGACAAGCCGCCAAGGCGGCGTCGCTCGCCGCCCATGTTCAGCCTGCGTTGTGTCACCTCCCAAAAAGTTCACGGAAAATGGAATTAATAATGGAAAGTGTTACCATCTTGTAGAGCTCGAAAGTCTGAGCAAGAAAATGTATAGGATCATATGTCTATGATGCACCGTTACAGAGATATCGTCGGCCTAAATTTTTTTCGTCACCTCATGACCTGCATCGTGGACCCCAAAAAACGTCAGTTATCCCTATTGGTTACCGAGATAATTTTCCCTAAACGTCGCATTCGATTAGGGTCTCAATGCAATGGTTTCACACTGACGTCGCACAAAATAAAATAAAATAGTCACTTTTACAACTCATCTACCATTTTGCGTGACAGACAAACAAACAGACAGAGAGACAGACAGAGAATCGGCTATTTATAGACTATCCGCCAAAAGGCGGCGTCGCTCGCCGCCCATGTGCACCTGCTCTGTGTCACCCCGGAGACCCCAATAAACGTCATATTTCCTGAAAAACAGCTCGTACAACTTGTGTTCAGCCAGAGGCAGATTCGAAATCAAATATCAAATATCAGTTTAAACAATGGTTCCAAAAAAATGATGTGTTACTATTTATTTTTTAAAACAATCGTTGATCAGTACAACAATACACTCAAAACGTAGGGAGAAAAAACTTCAACTTTTTATTAACTTTTGTTTTAAAAAAGTTACGCGCTCTAACATGGGTGCTATCAAACAGGGGGGAAATTGTTTCTCTTCTCAAAAAGTTCACACGGGAGGAGAGAAAAAAGGCACGTGCTAAATGAATAAAGAGAATAAAAGAACGTTCGATCAGAAGCGCTTAACAATTAAAAAAAGAAAATAAATTATTAAAAGAAAAGCAAAAAAATATTTTGTTTTATGATACTCTTTTTTACCTATCGGTTTTTAAAAAACGTTTACCCGTCTCAGACAGTCAGGCAAGGATACGTTAGGATACACTGGCAAACCGAACATGCTGCCACGTTCTGCCACTGCTGCTTTTTGTCCAAAACGTTTAATCAGTTAGTTTCTTTGTATTTAGTTGATGTATTGTTTTCAAAGCCAAGTCAACGTGGAATATAAAACTAACAATAACAAGACGACTTGGAAGTCGAAAATTTCGCTATATTGCATTCTCACAATTCTAACAAATATATACTGTTCAGAGAACTGTGAGATACAATAGTTGATAACGGTAGCAGAATTTCAACTCGCAATTATACAAAACAAATAGATCAAAACTTATTCGTCTCAAATTTGGCTTAAAGTCTTCAGGACGGTGTCACAATTACATAAATCTACTCTCAACAATTATAAAACATTCTCAATATAGCATTGCCAAATTGCCCAATTTTGGCCAAATTTGACAAAATGACTGTCAAATTCGAAATCAGCACCTTTCAATTGCGCTTTGTGCAAAGTTTTATGAAAATTGGAGAACTTTCATAATTTCGTCTAAATTTGGCCCGAATTGCCCAATTTTGGCCAAATTTGACAAAATGACTGTCAAATTCGAAATCAGCACCTTTCAATTGTGCTTTTTGTGCAAATTTTTATGAAAATTGGAGAACTTTCATAACTTGGCCCAAATTAGCCCGTTAGTCAGCCTGAAAGTCAGCCTTGCAAAAGATTTTATTGCTAAGGTGTGTGCGGACATGGCTTTTATAAGCAATTATTTACTTTAGTGAGATCGTCCAAAATGTCACGGAGATAGAACGACGATACCAATACTTTGCTATACTAGCGAAATTAATAATAAAAACAAAACGTTATTCCTATTAGTTCATCAGCCAAAAAAGTCACGTTCGATTGGGGTTGCAATGTATTTGCTTCGAACTCACGTCGCACACACAAAAAAAATAATTTCGCTCACAACTCAATCTACCATTTTGCGTGACTTACAAACAAACAAACAAACAAACAAACAGACGGAGAATCGGGTATTAATATATAGACTAGCCACCAAGGCGGCGTCGCTCGCCGCCCATGTCTACCTGCTCTGTATCACTGTATCAATAAACGTCAAATTTCTTTATAAACGGCTCATACAACTTGGAAAGGATTCGAAGTCACAACCTCTGGTGTGCAGTCAGTGTTACATCAACTATTTTTTAAGTTTTTCATTATGTGTTACTTATTTATTTTTTAAAGCCAATCGTTGATCAGTACAACAATATACCCAGTGGGCAAAATCATCAAAAAGTCACTGCGACGGAGAGCATTTTTATTGAAATATTGTATATATTTCCATTGAAATGAACTCTTTCGCAGTGATTTTTCAGCAAATTTGCCCACTGGGTACTCGAAACATAGGAAGAGAAAACTTCAACTTTTTATTAGCTTTTGTTTTAAAAAAGTTACGCGCTCTAACATGGGTGCTATCAAACAGGTCGAAAATGGTTTCTCTGCATAAAAATACTGACATAAAATATACTATTCTAGTCAGTAAAAGGTGGTTCATGTATGCCCTTGGGCACGGCCACCTTCTTGTTTTTATAGATATCTACTAATCAAAAAGTATAAACAATCAATCTATCAAAATATACAATACCAGAAGGATGGTGGCTCCAAAATGTGGTCACTGCTACAAAGCTGTTGCAATCACTCATCGATATTTACCTTGTGGAATTTGTCAAAAGATTTTTCATATAAAATGTGGCAATATCAAGCCAAAAGATTATGAACAATATAAAATCCAAACGCCATCAGTGAGTTGGACCTGCCAGTCTTGTGGATTGATGGGCGCAGGGATAAATGTGGCCGTTGAACCAAGTCGGCTGGCTTTTAGGGAATTGGTCGGTGACATCAGAAAGTGTCGGGGTTTATCGGTCGCACATATTAACATAAACGGAATTTATACAAAACGTAATCAAATTAAGCTACTTCTTGAAGAAACTGATATTGACATTCTGGCAGTTTCTGAGACACATTTACACAGTGGGATTGATGATGGCGAAATCACAGTCAAAGGCTATGAACTGTTGAGACGAGACAGAGTGTCTGATACTGGTTGGGGTGGTGTCTTAATTTATCATAAAACCCCTTTAAATGGTATTGAATTTGATATTAATGTAAATGATCTCGAAATGCTTTGGATCGAATGTACGGTAAAATCTCAAAAGATTTTAGTTTCGTGCCTTTATCAGCCACCAAGAAACAAGAAAACATTTCTCGCAAAATTTGACCAAATTATGGACGTTGTCAACCAGAAGAGAACAAATTTTGCCATCCTCGGAGACTTCAATATTGACTTGATTAGCGACAACAACTCAGTTTATCAATTCAACACACTCCTAAAGAAACACCGATTGTGTAATATCGTAAAAGAACCAACACGAATAACCGAAAACACAACAACCTTGATTGACCATATCATAATTCCAAAACATTGCGATTCAAAAATAAAAAACACTCATGCTATTGATCTTGGCTTATCTGATCATCATATAGTATATTGTACAATTGATATTTTGAAAGAAAGGAGCAAACCTATCTACAAAATTGTAAAAAACTACAAAAATGTTGATGTTAAACAACTTAAACATGACATCAGATCAGCACCTTGGCATATCTGCGACATATTTGATGATGTGGACGACATTGTTTCCACTTGGGAAGAGCTATACAAATCAGTTGTCAACGCTCATGTGAAAGAAAGGAAAGTGAAACTTAGAGCTAAAACACACCCTTGGATGAACAGTGCCATTAGAAAACAGCTAAACCAACGTTATAAACTATTAAAACTAGCTCAAAAAACTCCTAAAGGCTCACATGAATGGGAACTCTATAAACGAGCCAGGAATTATTGTACTAACTTGCTCAGAGTAGCCGAAGCTAATCATTGGAAGGAGAAATTCAAAAACCTGAACTCTTCTAGCAAGGAATTCTGGAACTGTATAAACGAATTCACAGGAAAATCAAAATCTAATTAAATCGGACCATTAGAAGACCCAGCTGGTCAAATAACCAATGATAACCAAGTTAAAAGTGAAACCTTAAACGACTTTTTCGCCAATATTGGTAAAATCGACAAGGACCCAAACAATGCAATGTTACAGTCCCACATTTATCGTATTACACCTACTATCAATGAAATAGCCTACAGTCGAGACGATTTACCATCAGCTTTTAAACAAGTGTTCAAGCCAAACAAAGCTGGAGGTCACGATGGCATCAGCTCAACAGTTGTTAGAATGATAGGTGAAGATATTCTTGATGGTATACACTACATAGCTGAAGGTAGCTTCAGTTCACTCAAATTCCCTACTTCTTACAAAACATCTAAAGTGAGCTGTATCTTCAAAAAAGGCTCCAAAGTTAAAAGCGAAAACTATCGACCAATATCATTGTTGTGTCTCCCAGGAAAGGTTTTGGAATCAGTTTTCTCATCACGTATTGACTCACACATATCCCATCACCAACTTCTGAGTAAACACCAGTGGGGATTCCGAAAAGGAAGATCACCAGAACTAATGCTTCTACGGTTAACTGAAAAACTGTCTCATCATTTGATTGAAGGAAAATATGTAGGGATGATTTTTATTGACTTCAGCAAGGCATTTGATAGTGTATGCCACACAACACTCCTAAAAAAGCTGCAGGCCATTGGAATCAGTGGCGATTCGTTCGAATGGTGTAGTAGTTACCTAAAAGACAGGCAGCAATTTACCATCGTCAATGGCTCTAAATCTGGTTTAGCATCAGTTGACCAAGGAGTACCTCAAGGTTCTCTCTTAGGTCCTCGCTTCTACTCTTGTCATGCAAACGATCTACCTGATACCGCTGAAGATACCGTAGATCAAGAGGATGAAGACCAAGTCGAAATGTTTGCTGATGACACGAATGGTATCACCATCGCATCAAATTATGATATACTAATCGCTCAAATCCAAGATCTTTGCAACCGGCTTCAGAAATGGGCGAAACTTAATGGGATGATCATCCACCCAGGAAAAACCAAAATAATTGTCTTATCTCGAAGACAATTTATCGGCCCAACTGCTAGCGTAGCACTTGAAAATCGCCACATCGAAATTGTTAAAAACCATAAAGTATTGGGTACCACCATCGACAACAAGTTAACTTGGAAAGCTCACACTGATAAAGTTATTACCAAATTTAAGGTTAAGGTCAAGCAACTCAAACGAATGCAAGCCCTTAGCAGCAAAGTTCTTGAGGACTTTTACTTCAGAACTGTAATACCATCCGTCACATATAATATCTCTATCTGGGGTAGCTGTCATAAAAGTTATATTGATGCACTAGATGAGATTCATGCAAAGGCAGCAAAAGTAATACACCACTTGCCATACCAGTTGTCAACGTTCGATACACTTGAAAAAGTGAAATGGATGTCAATATCGTATCTGTACAAACGACGTCTTCTTTGTTTAATGCACAAAGTTTATTACAAAACAATCGACCCTGAAATTGTGTCAATGTTTAAGTATGCTAATCCTTGCAGAAGATTTCGTCGTGAAAATCAATTGGCTGTTACTGTCGATCATGGAAATAAAAACTGTTTTTCTTACAAAGGTGTTAGGATCTGGAATTGCATGCCAAATGAACTCACTGGGATTGAATCACATTTGCTTTTTAAACAAACTCTATCGGAATATAAAGAACAAATAAACTCTTACTCTTTTGAATATGACACCTTTCATATCCATAGGGATTTTATTTTCCTTTAAATTAGATTAAAGTTTAACTCCTTAGCACCTCACTTCGAGGCTAATAAGCCCTTATCAATCTCACCGCCTAAACTGAGGTTTGTTATTATCATCTTCTTACTTTTGTTTGTTCCAATGTTAGCTTTTAACGTATTATCTAAATATTTTAACTTTGCAAAGGTATTTAAATTTGTTCAATAGTAATTTCAGTTTTAAATTTTTATATATATATAAACAATAATATATTTGTGTGCTAACTCTAGATATCTTTTGTTTGTGGTTTTAGCTTCGTTTCGATCAATAATCCTTTTTAGTTTTGTGCTAACCTACCTTCTTTCGTGTCCTGTGTCTTAGTTCATAATATCCATTCTAGTCTTTTAGTTTCCATTACCTTAACTATATCGACTAAAACATCTAAGAACATTTTATTCCTTATATCGTATTTATTCAATATTTATTACGTAATATTTTTATTGTATATAGACCATATATATTATTTTTTATCATAGTAGGTCCACATCAGCTTATGCTGCCTTTTTTTGTAACCTGCTTTACCAAATAAAATAATAATAATAATAATAATAATAATATCTTAAAAAGTTCACACGGGAGGAGAGAAAAAGGCACGTGCTAAATGAATAAACTGAATAAAAGAAACGTTCGATCAGAAGCGCTTAAAGGGAAATTAAGCCTTTATCAAAAACTTTTTATATTAGCTGCAGAAAGGTCTCATTAATCTTCTGTGACCATTAAAAATTATTTTAAATGATAACTATACTCAGTTTTTCGTTATTTAGTATCTAACAACGGACGCCATTGCAGTGCTCTGCGATGGAAATTTTGACGTCACAGCGCGATCGCTCTTTTTGTAAGGATTACATAAACTACAATATTTTGTTTTTGTTGATGAAAGTTCTTGTGTGCTTTGTGATATAAAACCTTTATTAAAAAGTATTTCGTTTTAGATCTATAGCAGGTATATGTGCGTAAGTGAGTTTTTGAACAAATGTGTATATTTTAGATGTATAAAAAATGAAATCTTCAGTATGACTGTTTTTGTTTTTCTTGAATTAACGATAAAGTTACTGTACATTTTGCTGTTTCTTTATGTTTAAGATTGTTATGTTGGTGAATGATAAATATCTTCGTGTTTTCTTTGTTGTTTTTCCACCGTTTCTCGTATCTTTATAACGTAGGCGTAAAAAACATGTCATCGTGTGCTGCCTACGTCTGATGTTTCTGCAAATGAAATTCGCTCTGTGACGTCATGATATTTATAACGAAAGCTGTAATGGCGATTTAACTAAGTTGTTTTTTTAGCAGTTTTTTTCATTTGGAATACGTTTTATACATAAAAAGGTGTTCCTCTAGGATAAATGAAGTATTTCATGCTCAAATTCAGAAAAGAAATTTTAAGGCTTAATTTCCCTTTAACAAATAAAAGAAATTAAATTATTAAAAGAAAAGCAAAAAAGTTTTTGTTTCATGACACACTATTAAATAATTTTGCTCACAACTCAATCTACCATTTTGTGTGACTTACAAACAAACAGACAGACAGACGGAGAATCGGCTATTAATATATAGATTTGCATCTGAAAATTAAGCTATCTCGAGATATTGAGCACTTTCTTTTTCACAACACAGGTGGCATTGAAAAAGGAAATATCAATAGAAATATATCCACGTGAGAATATTTTTGTTGACATTGTATAATGTCTTTTTTCAGAAGAAATTCATTCATTACAAAGTCTTTGCTGAAGTTATTATATTTAAACAAAAAGTTTGCTGCTGCTTTAAAACTTGAATCTTGAGACAGACGAACGTTAACAAATGTGAGCGTTAACACCATTAGCAAATTTGGGTGATTTTATCAGTAGATGTTTCCTGTGTAACGATTCAATTACTAAATCTGATAGTTTTGTGCTTGTTGGTCTGTCTACTTTAAAAGATCTTTCCATACGGTGGGAGCAACTACAAAGAGATGTTTGCTATAATGCTCCATATAGTGAATTCATAATTCACTAATGTTTGACGTCGATTTTCAGGTAAAATATTGATCTGGTTTTTTAGTGTTTTTTAGACTAATTCTGGACAAGTCTGGGATAATACTCAATTGTATGAATTTTGTAGAAATACCACGCACTGATGTTAAAGTCAAAGTGCATGAAAACTGTCGAATTACATTCAAAAACAGTATAGTAAGAAAAAAGGAGCAAAAAAAAGAAAATGGACGTAAGAAAAGAACAAGAAGAGGAACAAGCAAAAAGAATCGAAGAGGAACAAGCTTTAGAAGGGGAGACGCCGAGACGTGCAAGTCTTAGAAAGAAAAGAAGTCATCAAAACCAAAAAGAAGTGCTTTATTTGCGACACAATTCTCTATCGTGATGACTTCACATATAATAAAGGTGGCCTTGGACGTTGTGAGTTGGACCAATCACAGCAAACACTATTGAAGGCAATGAAGAGTAAACTTAAAAATGAATTTGACAGGTATGAAGCAGCTCAACGACTTGATATCCTCGGTAGAAGCAGTGATTTTGATCTTTTTGCAGTGGATGTTTATTACCACAAAAAATGTTATTCTGGTTTCACGTACACATACGAGCTTAAATTGCCTTTGACTGATGGTCAAGAGTCGGAGGATACACTCAGTGATTATTTTTTGCATAAGATTGAACTGAGGGTATTGAAAGATAAAGAAGCATTTCTTCTAACTGAATTGATGTTAAAGTTAAAGAAGGTGAGTTGCGAATTTGGTTTGGATTCAACACCAAAGAGACTGACACATACTTATGAGCTGAAAAAAATGCTGCAAGTGCGCTTCGAACATAAAATAAACATCGTTAGCTTTGGAAATTGCGATGCTGTGATATCGAAAGAAGTCGACCCTCTGACTTATAGTTATGCAATAGTCAAACGTAACGGATTGTGTGACAATGACATAATCAGAGCTTTTGCAAATTTGGTAAGAAAGAAGACTGCAGACGAACAATCCATGAAATGGCCACTAAAACCGAGTGAGTTTATCGAAAACTTGGAGAATTCAAAACCTCTTCGATGCATTTACAACGCAATTGTTTGGTCCTTGAATCCGCAAAGAAAGGTGAACGAAAATGGATACACTGAGACAAACAGTTTGCTACAAGCTGAAAAAGTAGCTGCGGTTACAGATTGCTGGAAAAGTATTATCAAAAACAGTAGAACGCCGACTCAGACAGCAGTAAGTTTAACTTTGCACCGCATCACTGGAAGTAAAGAAGCGACTGTCCTACTAAATAGATGTGGTATGGGAATATCATACACAGATGTCCGGCTGTTGACAAACGAGTGGGGGAAAGGTATCACACAGAATTACAAAACCATTTTTACGAGGCAATTTAGCAATAAGAAAAGTGTGCACATCAGCTTTGACAAACGCTCACAGGATATCATACAAGTGGTACAATCTTTCAATCAAACGGTGATGCAAGAAATGATGATGGGGATTTTCCTCACGATTTCCAATGTGACAAAGAAGATGATCAAGAAGAAATTGATTACGGGAGGTACAAGATCCCTATAAATAGAGAATCCATTCAATTTTTTCCAGAATTCAGCGATCAGTATGCCGACTCACCATTGTTAACTGCTTCCTTGCATCGAGACATGGCTTGGACGATTGTTAACACAATTGGCGTTGATTGTTTACAAAATGTTGGTCTGGAATTTGAAAAGGGTTCTTTAAAAGACGTTGGTTCATGGACGGCTTTTATGAAAGATACGTCAAAGACCGCTACAGAGAAGACGAAGATTGAATACCTACCGGTGATTCCATTTCCACCATCATCATGGAAGCTGTTAAATCTGAATTTCCTGTCGCGGCTGATACTGACATCCTTGTTTTGATGTGTTACGCTCATTGCCACGAAAGAAAGACTAATCAATGGATCATGCAAACCGACTCAGAAAGATTTGTCAGCAGCAATTCTATTGTTGATCATTATGTGACCAAGATCTGCAATATCTTACCAGCATATCATGCTATCACTGGCTGTGATACAACATCATATCCCGCCAACATTGGGAAGGTGAAACCTTTCAAAAAGATGATAAAGCTGGGCAAAGAAGATCTTCTAGCAGATTTTGGTGAAACTTTTATCGGTGAACCAGTCTTTATGAATGCCATGTCTTATTTCCAAACGATCATGTATGATGGAAAGGAGAAAGAAACCATCACAGGAACAAGATGTAGAATGTACTCCAAACAAAAAACGAAGTCAAGTACAAATCTGATCCCAGATGAAAGTGGCACAATGGAACACTTGAAACGCGACAACTTGCAAACTTTTATTTGGATGCAATGCTTGATGTAAAACATGGAGATGCTATTAATCGAGGGGAAAGGTTGAAAAGACGATGAAGGACAAATAACACCAGTATGGTTTATCACGGCAAAGAAAAATGAAGGATACTTCGCGGATAGTGAAGAACACGAGGAAGATGTAAGACAATTTATTTTACAAGTTTGAAGATAATGACGGTTTATTGTGAATTTATCAAGGATCGTATTTTTAGAGTAAAACAATTCTTTTCAGGAACAAGCGAGTAACAAAGGACGGAAAAGGATCAAAGTGATAAAAACAGTAAAGGAACAAAGGGTAAATAAGAAATTAAATGGATATGAATTCGAGTAGCTCATTCTCATAAAATGTATACCAATGATTTTTTCCATTTCTTTATTTCAGACTCGAAATTCCAAACGACCAAGACCGATATTCAGTGATAGTGATACGAACACAGATGACGAAAGCTAAGAAGTTACTAAGAAGTAACGAAAGACAACCGACACAAAGAAGTAACGAAAGAATAACGAAACCAAGAAGTAACGAAAGAAAACCACCACTAAGAAGTAACGAAAGAAAACCGCCACTGAGAACTAACGATAGAAAACCGACACAAAGTAGTAACGAAAATAACCGACACTAAGAAGTAATGAAATAAAAACGACAATAAGAAGTAACAAAAGAAAACCGACACTATGGAGCTCTAAAAGCTTAAGTTAGGACTTATAATTACGAGCGATTCATAGAGGCACTAATGGGCCTGCGAATCTGTATTTCCTGAATAATAATAATAATAATGATCCAAACCTGTTAAAGCATGAAGATTCTTTCAGTGATGATTATTCTTATGATTCATATGACTCTATGGAAAATAGTTACAACAGCAATGAAATATAGAAACTGAATTCTTTTCTTTTCTATGAATATTACCTTATTTTATTGAATGAAAAGACACTTGCCTGCTATGGGTCTCAATAAAAAGAAAAAATATATATATTCCATTCGTCAACAGTGCTTTTTTGACCCAAACGGTAATATTTCATGCATCAAAACTGTAGTTTCTCAAAGCTGTTGTGAAAAATAACATAAAAAATTGCTATAATACGCCCATGCATTTTGAAAACGAAAGTGCTCAATATCTTAATTTTCAGATGCAAGTCTTTTATTAAAGTTTGTTCAGCAACAAATTTCGAATCGAATGATGTATAATATGTTGGAGTTTGAAGACAAAAATAATTTTGTCTATGGGGAGGGCAAAAATCCGCCATCTTGGCCACCAGAGTCAAAAATCTGGGTGGCCCAGAAGCTTAAAATATTTCTATCATCATAAGAAAGAACCCAAACAGTATGAATATTAGACCAAAAAATGGATAAGATTTTCTTCCTCTGGTACCGGACTAAATATGAAAGGAAAACTTAGCAGTATTCACTATTTTGTTGCAACTAACATCACATGCAAATAATTAAATTTGAAAATGCAAGGAAAGCAGAGGCGAGAAAAAAGGATGTGCCAGAATTGAAACTTTCTGACAATGAACAGCAGGTACTTTATAATGTGGCTGGTTATATTGTTTTCGCATTGATTAAGAAATATGAAAAGCTTAAAGAAAATGACTCAAAGAACATTGCAGCTGCAGCTTCACTTCAGTTTTTGGAAACTCTGAAAGTTAAAGGAGACTCCAATTTAAGAGGATATTCCTTTTTGGACTATACAAAGAAGCGGTTAGAGGTGTTAGACCGAGGTGGCTTAATCAAAGTGAATGATGACATGGTCTTCTTTGTCAGACGTGTTGAAAATGCAGTTCGTACTTGTTTAAATGTGGAATTAATTTTGAACTACAAAGGTGAAGACTTACGGAAAGTAATTTATGACGAAATAAAAAAAAATTCATTGATTGATAAGTACTGGGATGGACTTGCAAGAAATTTTCCCAACTCTGACCTCAGTGATATTATAAAAGAACAAGTTATTGAAAAGTGGATTGATATTCGAGCTCATTCCTTTGTCACAGCTTATGTACAAGTTTTGAAGAGAAAGTTGGCAAAAATGAATAAAAACGATAAACAAGAAACTAACATTCATTTATCAAAGGTTGCTGAACCTGCACTTAGAAAAACTTTATTTTAAAAAAAATTGTAATGTCAATATTTTTATTATAAGTGAAACGGTATTTTAATGTAATGTTTTAATGTTCAGCTTTTGTTAGTTTGTTTGTTTGTTTGTTTTCTTTCTGGATCTTTGTGCTAGGGTTTATTATTTCCTTGACTATGCTTTCTTTGTTGAAACCGGATTGAATTTATGTTTCGATAATGGTTGTGTTATATTTGAAATATATTATATCTTGTGAAACGTGCCCAATTATTTTGTTCCCGTAATATACCTTAGGCCGATTTTTTTTTTTTGCGTCGCCTTATTTTAGCGATTTTAGCGAATGACCGTATTTTCGCTAAATTAAAGTTCCGGAAAATTTGAATTATTAGCAAAACCTTTTCTTTACCTCTGGCAATTTTCCGTAATCAAGCGGTCATTCGCTAAAATTAGGTTGCGTTAAATCCGTGTTCATCCACGCAAGGTAAAGTGCGATATGAAATTTCTTAGATTGTTGCCTATTTTACACCGTGCTGGCAACTCTGTAGGCGTCGACGGGGCTATCATCATCTATACTCATTCCGGCAATAACAAAGTGCGTATAAGTAGTGCTCTGTGTAAAAGCTATATGACGCAACAATAACGCGGGATTCTTTTGATAATTCAAGTAAGAAAGCACGAAATAGTAAAATCCACTTCCGACGATTTCCCAAATTTGCATCAAATCATAAAAATATTATCCTTGAAAATAAAGCCTGGCTCACATCTGCGACGCAACGCAGGCATACGCACTAGTAAAAAATGTTACATCCAAGCGCAAACAAGCTGTTCACATCTAACAATGCGATGCAAGGTACTTAAAGTATTTTCTCTGTTATGCTGTTGTGTGTGATGGATGAGAATGTGCATTGAATCATGGGATACTCATCGGATTAGGAAAAGAAATTCAAAATTTAAAAGATCGCATTTGCTAACATCAACAATCGTAACAAAAACACCTTAGACCAAGTGCAAGAACTGTTGCACTTTTTGCCAATAATACATGTTTTTTAGAATGTGTAGCTATAAAAATAGCTGTTTTGACAGGATTATAGTCACTGTCCGGGACTTTGAGCTGATAACACTCATAGTCAGAAGCTTGTACTTCACTTGTGAGGTCTTTTCTTCGGTAATCGAACATCGTTAACGTCTATAGCTGGGCGAATGTCAAAGTTACGACCAGTTGTGTTGCCTCAAAGATCACTGATAAGGTCAGATTTCATCAGATTGAGTGCTATTTCTTGTTGTTGAAATTGTGCCAAAGACGGGTTGTCGTTACAACCACCAGCGCGTCTTACAAAGTGTGTTGGTCAATTCAATAAACGAATGGACTAAAATGAAATAAAAAAGATTGTGGATTACAAACTGAAACAACTGAAACTTACTCTCAACCCAGTTATTTTTATTTTTCTACTATACACAAAAAGTGAAATGATTATAATAATATTAAATTGCCTTGAGTAAAATAAAAGCTATAAACTTGTCATAATGCCTGACGGCTCAAACAGAGTTTATCTTCTTCATCTTGTGTTAACCCAACAGTGGCTTCGACTTTTCGCAGAGGATATTGTCACACCCTATGGAAGCAGCGTGATAAAAGTTTGTGACTTGGTACAGAAATGTCTAGACGGAAATGTTTGCGGCAACTTTAGAAATTATTTCAAACTATCGCAACACACACAATGTACGAGAAACAAGAACTGTCTCGTGGAACTGCCAAAGATCCGTTTTGAATACAGTCGTGGGTCGTTTTATTACATGGGAGCTACACTATACAACAAGCTGCCAACAAGATGAAACAAGATGAAACTTAAGAACTTAAGAAAAAGATGCAACAAGATGAAACTTAAGAACTTAAGAAAAAGCAGCAATTTTACTGAATTTAAGAAAAATTTGAAATTATATTGCATGAGTCTATAAGTACTTAACTTTTAATTTTTCATTTATGTATTTGCGTTCATCCATTCTAACATAGATGCCTACTATGTCTTACAACTCTATCAGTCCTTTTGTCTTACGATACTAAAGATCGATACTATTTTCATGAACATTCTTGATCCTCTCAACCCAATTTTTCTCCTGCCCTCAGCTCCTTAATCTACTCAGCATCCCCTACTTATTTTAATCTATTTAACCCATTATATACATGTAAATACAAACTTAAGGATAGTCCATACCCTCCTAAGCATGATTTCAGTTTTTCCCTGATAATTTGAAATGTGTTGGTTTTTTCTTATCAAAAGTATATATTTTCTGAATCCTTATTTAATTATCTGTCTAATGAGCCATATTTTGTTTATTAAAAATGAAAAGAACAGGAATTAGAAGAAAAAAAGTAAAATCTAGAACGCATTGAAATAAAAAGTTCCAACTCCCCTCCATTACACTTTTTTTTCAAACAAATTGCACTTTTGAAATCCATGATCACTTGTCGAAAAAAGTTTGCCACAGTTTTTTTTAAAACTCGTTACTTCCAAAAATATAAAGCTTTTTGTTCATGACCCTATAAAAACGTTGATTCTTTAACTCCAACTCTCCCTCACGAGGCGAATTTTGATTCTTTTCAAAATATGTGGCAAACTTTTTTGCGCAAAGGCCAACTGAAAAAAATGAAAAAAACTGCATGGTTATATCTCGTTCACAAGGGGAGTTGGAACTCTTTAAATATTGGTCATCAAGCTAAAATTACTTTCAGAGAAAATCACATTTAAAGATTTTTTCTTCTTCCATCGCTTGTGTAAACAAAATTGAATAGCGATCAAATTCTATTGTGAATGTGAGATGCTGGAATGTATGAAAAATTAAAAAGGTAGAAAACTATCTCATTGAATAATGATAGTGTGTATAATTGTAAAGAAAACCACCTGGTTTTATTTTTAACGATAATAAAGCAAAATATTGAACACGAAAAGTAAACAAAGCCGAAAAAGTATGTATGGCGTCATGCATGTGCGTATATTCTCTTTGATGGAAAAATCAAAGTTAATTACTTGTGTAAACAAAGATTTTTTTGTCTTTTGGTTTTTGCTAATAACTCCATAATTATTTGGAATTTTAAAATTCTTTAAAATTCTGCAACACACTTTGTAAGAACTAGTACAAGAATAGACATAGGTGAGCTGCCATTAACATATAAGTTTAATACCACTTTGCCTTTCATAGTCATGTGTTATTTCAAACCTCAATGAAAAAGCAAATTCACATGCAAAAACAAAAACAGCAGAGGGAAATACCCGTGACACACTGACAAAAATACTAGCATGTAGCTTTAGCTAAAAATGCCCCCGCGCTCAAGCATTCCAATTTGTACACACAGCAAGCTATACATTGCAAGCCTATACAACGGAAACAAAAACAAACAAAACTTTGTTACTTTTTGTTATCTCTTAGGCCTATGTCACACTGATGCTAATATACCTTTCAAAAAGTGTAAATAAGGCTTAACAAGTAATGTCAGAAAGTATTGGCTACAAACAAAAGAAATGTGTGAACTGAAACATGGATATGTATTTTATAATCAAAGTAAGATTTGTTAAAGAAATCATGTAAGAGCCAAAAGAAAAAAAAAACTTTTTCAAAAAAAAAAAATTAAAGCGAAAAATCCATAAGAAATTTGCGTTTCAAATTTTAATTCAAAACAAAAAATAGCCAACGTTTACATAAAATAGCAAGAAAAAAAATATAAAAAGGTTTTATTGATCATGATCACTAGTGGAGGACAGTTAAAGAAGAAAAACAAGAATTTGTAATATGGCTTTCTTGCATACACAGAAATCCAATTAAAAAGTTCCACCAAAAATCAGTGCATTGAATAAAATTTATTGAATGAAAGATTTAGAGCTAAAACATATACAAACATAAAATGTATGGTTGGCAAAATTTCAGATTTCAAGCTGTGCTTCAAAATCCTTGTTGTTCACTTCACTAAAACAACACAAAAGTAATATGAAAAATGTTTAATTAATTTTAGCATACGAACTTTTTAAATAACATAATATAATATAATAATAAATTAGGAAAGAGATACGAAAAAACATTCTGTCTCCCACTTACAGTACCATGCTTTGAAACGGGAAAAAAGCAAAGTCAGCTAATAATTGTATTACACCGTGTAGCGTCAACACGAAAGTTGGAGGATGAAGATGATGAACAAAATCGGAAACTGACATTCGCCTATCTCGTGAAACTACTATGCCTCCTCGCTCGCTTACGCTCGCTGCGGGGGCAATTACTGATATAATAATAGAATTTCTAATTTTCAAGGGAGAATGATATGACAAAGTGACAACATTAACAGAAACTCTTACTTCAAATCGAGGATCATATTGATATCTGAATATGGTTTTCGGTCTGGCTTATCATATGTTTTACGCATAACGTTTAAACAGTCGAATGCACGGTCAAATAATCCCAGAAACTGAATAGATGATTGTGTATAATACAAATTCTGACTGTGCATTGCCTCTGCCACAGACTTGCTGATAACCTGGAAAATAGTAAAACATCTTATCAAAAAACAAACACACCACTCTGAGAATAGTAACAATAAGAAGGAGGACATCATCATTTATACTTGAAAGCATGCGCAATAGAACTGATATGAATATACAGCTGGTAGCAAATTTTAAATATGTATAACACTTGGGTTGACTTTAAACAAATAGAGTTCATAAGATTAATTTTCATAAAACGTGTTATGACACACATAATCTCTTTCTACAGTAAGCAAAAGGAGGAAATCTTATTTACTTGTGCAGCCAACTTCACTCTCATACGGTTTCGTGGTGTAAGCTTTATGCGCTCTTCCCAGAGTTTGTGCAATTTTCGTAATCCCAAACCAATTCTATTGACTCCTGGGTCCCATTCGTACACTGATAATATATGCATCCAACTGATATCCTGCCCATTAACCTGAAAAATAATTGTAAGATAAAAAGGACCAAATGTAATGTTACAAAAACACTTCATAATAACCTGTATCAATCCAATTTCAAATTGGGTTATTACTAAAATTACCAACTTACATGAAGATTTCTTGAGTTAAGGTTTCCATGAGAATTTTCCAGGTTATTACGCATGGTTTTCAGAACATGTGGTACATCTGACATGAAGAAGATCTTCCTTTCAGGAGCAAAGAGATCCCATGCCCAATCGTTCTCCATTCCCAAGGCATTAATCATAAAATTCTTTCGATTGGGAGAGGCACCATCACACACCCAGACTCTAACTTTAGAGCTAATTCCTTCCAGCACACGAGTTGCTTCCCAAACCAAAGGAAATAATTGGTCAGCAGTAAAACCCAATGATGCATGGTAGCCAAAAGAATAACATAGTGAGGTACAA
This sequence comes from Turritopsis dohrnii, assembly GCA_027922465.2. Lineage (NCBI taxonomy): Eukaryota > Metazoa > Cnidaria > Hydrozoa > Anthoathecata > Oceaniidae > Turritopsis > Turritopsis dohrnii. The sequence goes on along the minus strand of BQMF02000121.1, from coordinate 748,278 downwards.
ATATCACGAACCATAAAAACATTGACATAGCTTGCATAAGAACGTTCAGCTTCAGAATCCTCACACCGCTGTTGAAATTCCCTTATTTCTTCATTTAAATCCCCCATTTCTGTGAATCCAACTAACTTGCCATTTGACCTTTTAAACGTCAGTCCGGATTTGATTTTGATTTCATTGAAACACAAGGACACATTTTTCTGGTATTCTTTCAGTTTTATAATTTGGGAATCATCAATGAGCCTTTCAATTACATCAGCATTAAATCCTGACACTGGTTCAGTAAAATTAATGTATTGCTTTAATATGTTCACATGTGGACGAACAATGAATTTATCCTCTTACTTGTAGCTAAGAGGAATAAAGTGGTATGCAGCTTAAAAACCATAATCAATGGATGCCATCTCATAGCTTTACTGCTTTTTGTTGACTGTTCCAATTGCTGCTGCCAAAGAAGCCATTGAGGAGTGCCTTCTTCAAAAGGTGCCATTTTGTCATTGATTATTGCTTTAAACAGCGAGCTCTGCGTGGTTTCAACAATGACACTGTCCTTCTCCATCATTTTTTCAATTTTTCTAGCATACCGTACTGATTTAGCAACAGCAGCTCTCCTTCCCACTGCAAGGTTTTCAATACGTTTTCCCATCTCTGCTATTGTCAAATAACGGATGTTGACAGGGGAGTCTTCTTTTATGTTGCTTTGATTGATGTTTTCAGATGTTTATAACCTTTACAAGCATGACATATGCCATCGGTATCAATCAGAAGTTCGAAATTCACATGTCATATTATACAGAAATTTTCTTTTTCTAAAGGCTAAAATACACGATCATTTTAAAAAGACATTTTTTAAATGATCATTTAAAACTGATCGTGTAAACGCTCAAAAAATGACGAAAAGTACCCGTCATTTTCAACTATCATTGAAAAATGATAACTCAAACATGTTTGAGTTTTCATTTAAAGGGAAATTAAGCCTTTATCAAAAACTTTTTATATTAGCTGCAGAAAGGTCTCATTAATCTTCTGTGACCATTAAAAATTATTTTAAATGATAACTATACTCAGTTTTTCGTTATTTAGTATCTAACAACGGACGCCATTGCAGTGCTCTGCGATGGAAATTTTGACGTCACAGCGCGATCGCTCTTTTTGTAAGGGTTACATAAACTACAATATTTTGTTTTTGTTGATGAAAGTTCTTGTGTGCTTTGTGATATAAAACCTTTATTAAAAAGTATTTCGTTTTAGATCTATAGCAGGTATATGTGCGTAGGTGAGTTTTTGAACAAATGTGTATAATAAAAAATGAAATCTTCAGTATGACTGTTTTTGTTGGCTAGCGGATATGCTAGCCTTTAATTAGCATTCGATGGTGTCCCTCTCAGGTACTACCCTGTGAACCGCGCACCGCGCGGATCTCAGGCTAACTGAAGGTCCGTGGCCATTTTTCTTAAAAATAAACAACGATAAATGAATCATTAAACTTTTGTTGCTTATGTAACCACTAATTTCAGACCCACGAGGAGAACAATTTCAGATGCCCACGTTCTTCTTATAGCAGTATTTTGAAATACTTGAATATTTTGAAGAACATTAAATTACTGAAAAGAAAAAGATATATTCCGAATATTTTGAATAACATTAAATTACAGAAAAGAAAAAGATATATTCCGATCGTGCCAACAAAACAAGGTAAGATATAAGTATTTATTATTGTTACTGATGATGAACTTTCCGAAAAGCTTCTGATACTTTAATTTTCTCGATTGAAATATTAGCTTTTATTATTACTGCATTATGTGTCTGTATTTTTGTGCGCAAACATTGTTCCATTAGATCTATTCCTGTTAGTTATATAGATGAGTTTCTGATGTTCAAAATCTTGAAGTGTGCAGAGAGCATCTAATTGCCAACCAAGATGCGTGCGCATTTTGGTAGGAAATTGACTTTTGATCTATATACCATTTTATGTTGAAACTCACAGCAATTATCCAGCAAGTAAACATTACGTCAATTAGAAACTCATCTATAAGGCTTGAGGGGCTGTGGTTCTACTTTTAGTGGTGGGCCATAATATTTGGTGACAAAGCAAGCAGGTTGAAGTTTTTATAAAGTCTTAGGCTTTAAGCAAAACTTAAACATGAAACATTGTACCAATAGTTACATGATAATTTTCTTAATAATTGGAAAAGCTAAGAAATTTTTAATCACTTACAAACTCATTAGCAAGATTTATTAAAGAAGATTGCCTTGTTTTTGTTTGTCAATGTGTTGATCATCAAAATGTTTGTTTGCATTTCAATGTATATACATTTCAATGTGCTAATGTAACAAGAATGTAACACTATTTCATCTGCAAAGGAAATTAACTTGATGTGCTCTTATTTGCTATTTCAACATTATTTAAGAGTCAATTCAAGCTACGAAGCTTAACTTTAAGTTAGATAATAATTCGATACCTGCCTTCAATATTCCTAACTACAAACGGCCTTCCTATTTCCGAACCCAAATTGAAACCACTTCCAACCGTTTATAAATTTAAAACACGAAACATACTGTCAATTAAACTATGACACGAATTCAGCTTTGACTGCCCTTACAAGACTTACGCCTGAATTTGGTAAGAAATTATATTTATATATAGTTTCTTAAAAAAAGTATGGATGTATATAATATTTTCATGACCATAATCTCTGTTTATTTTTTTCGTTGGGAGTTAGGAGCGCCATTCGCAATTAGGAACATTGACAGCAAATTATGAGATGTTGACAGTCTGTCAGTATAAGATTCAAACCACTTACATAGGCCAGGCGTAAAAGGAGATGAAAAACACACAGAAATTTTCCTTGCTGCATGGACAATATACACGTTGAATTGGGCAAAACTGCAAGTTAAATTTGGCATAGTTTATAGAATTTGCCCCAAACTTAATATTGCGAATTGAAAACAATAGTTCTTTAACTTAAAATTCATGCTTTCTTTGTAATAAACAATTGGCATTATACAAGTTTAAAAATCTCCATGAGAAGGACACCAACCTTTGTAAATGTGTTTTGTACAACTACTATGTCATTGTCAAAATCAGTTGATTGGTTGAAATTCGTTTAAGCAGTTGAAATTGATTATATAATCAAGATTTTGTTAAGCTTTTAATGTGTTCCTCAGGACTTCTTACAGTGAAGTTAATATTTTTAACATTACACTGCCCAACCTGTTATAAAATGGTAGGCAATAAAATTTGAGAAATGTTCAGATTTTAACCTAGGCTTTTTTACCCAACCTTTTATATAATATCCCACAGTCTCACTGCATGCTTGGTGTTGGTTTAGTTATGTGTTTTTGTGTTTGAACAAGTTGTTTTGTTTTTTTTTAGGTTGGTTTTTGTTGGAGCCTATATCAGCCATCCTGCCAACCTGGCAGGATAACTGCTTATTCTGGTTTTATCAGCCATTACAGCATTTAATCTTTTTTTCGGCTTATGAGAGTTACTGGCTAACCAGCATAATCAGCTTGCCAGAGTTATCGGCTTACCAGAGTTCAGCTTACTAGAGTTATCGGCTTACCAGAGTTATCGGTTTACTAGAGTTATCGGCTTACCAGAGTTATCGGCTTACCAGAGTTATCGACTTACCAGAGTTATCGGCTTACCAGAGTTATCGACTTACCAGAGTCCAGAGTTATCGACTTATCAGAGTCCAGAGTTATCGACTTACCAGAATTACCGGCTTACCAGAGTTATCGGCTTACCAGAGTTATCGGCTTACTAGAGTTATTGGCTTACTAGAGTTATTGGCTTACCAGCTTGACCCGTTTGCAAGTGTTAGATTCATTGATTTCAAACTTGTATAATTTAACAGTAGTTTGATAATTTTGTGTTAAGAAAAAAATTTAAAAAATAAACAACAAGTTTCCTGGTAAGGAATTTTATTTATCCATTGTAAACTGCAATACAACTACCATGATCTACATTGATGCCTATTGCATATCTTTGGGCAATAATTACACAACACATTTTAATTTGAGTTCTATTTATTCAAATTTCCAAATAGGCTCAGGTATGTCAGATGCAGGCTTATCTCGATTGTTGAATCCAGCTTCTTTTTGTGCAACTTTTTTTTATTTAGGTATAATTTTACTAAGATCTGGCGATATAGAAGGAAACCCCGGGCCGATTGTTCCTGTTAAGACTATTAAAGGTTCCTTCCACCAAGGTGACCCGCGTTTCGGAATTTCCGCTGGTACCCAATGTATGTGCAATGCGTTATGGTCAATTTGTTACTCTAATATTAAAGCTCTTCATCGTTGGGTTCAATGGGATTTAGATAATATATTAAAGCAAGGCAATATGCTCTATACAAGCATGGGATATATTCATGAATTCCTTGCGTTTTCTGACATGCCTGATGATATTAGCTTTTCCCATGACAAAATAGATTTTCGTAAGTCTTGCGTACATGTAGGGGAACTCTCTCACAACACTCAGTGCATTCTTTGTGTCCCCCCTGATTTCAACTGTGGTATATTTTTAGCTTGTGGTCTTAGTGTAGCATTTTTTATAAGTAGATCTTCCGTTTATATTTTTGATTCGCACAGTCGTGATGTTAACGGTATGGTGAACTCCTCGGGTGCATCAGTCCTATTAAAATTTAACTCCATCCACGACGCTGAAGAGTATATAAAATACTTTTATTTAGACCAATTTGGCAATGTGTGTTCAAATTACGAAATACAGTTCGTTAAAGCTCTGTTATCAGATAGTGTTGTTACTGAAACGAAAAAGTACTTTGAGAAAGAAACGCGGCGGGAAAAATATCGTAAACGTCGACTTGACACTGCATTTAAAGATACGGAAAGCAAAAGGAAACGTAAATATCGTGATAACCTGGCTGCTGAACAAAAAGAAGCTTTAAACAGTAAAAGGCGGCGCAGAACTCGTAATGTTGACAAGCAACACAGAATAGCTCAACTTACTGAAAAAATAAGAAGGCTAGCCCGAAACAATTCAAGTGAGAAAAGGGTTAATGATTTCAAATCGCAGGTGTCGAAAGGCCCGTATTATATATGCGTAATTTGCAACAGAACTTTATACTATTCAGCTGTAGTTCGATTTGATATTAGCAGGTATGCAGGTTTTAACGAAAATGTGTTTTCATCGCGGATTTTAAGCTTTGATGGTCACGAATACATTTGCAAAACGTGCCACTCTAAGCTTTCAAAACATAAAATTCCATGTCAGGCAGTTTTTAACGATTTAAACATTTATGAGTTACCCGAACAATTTTCAGACATCAGAAGGTTAGAGAAAATTATTATTTCTAAACGTCTTTTATTCAAAAAAGTCACCATAATGAGCAAAGGGCAAGCTCCGAAAATAAAGGGCACAATATGTAATGTGCCGATAAATGCTGATGATATTTGCAATGTTCTTCCAAGAGGAATGGATAATAATGGAGTTGTGAGAGTTGCCCTTAAGAGGAAAATGACCTTTAAATCGAATATTTTATTTGAACCTGTACGGCCAAATTTTGTTAGAGAAATTTTGATTTACTTAAAAAGCGTCAATCCCTTATACTCAGATATCCAAATAAACATTGAGAACATACCACAGTTTTGGGTAAACACTATTGACAACGAAGATGAAGAGGATGAAATCCATTTTGTTAATGATGATGATATAAGTCAGGTCAAAATAGTTTTACCAGAAAATGAAGATATAAACCCTTTGGATAATTACCGGATCGGCACCTCTGAAACTGCGTATGTTCCGGAGCTATCTTTTAATGTATTAGATAGTTCAAATGTAACAATTGCACCTGGTGAGAATAAAGAACCTGTGCCCATAGTTTGTGATGAAAATTGTGAAATACTCGCACATCCTTATCTGTTTCCCACCGGTAAATTTGGATATACACATGAAAGGAAGGTTAAATTAAGCCCTTGTAAATATTTTAACCAAAGATTACTTAATTATACACAGAGGTTCGCGTCTGACCCAGATTACATATTTTATGCGCAATCGGTTACACAGCATTTAAATCTTATTAACTGTGTAAACATTGCCATGAAAAAAATCAGAACCGAAGGTCTAACGGCCGGACGACTTTCACAAAATTTTAAAGAAACTATCAATGGTTTAATTGCAAGCGACAATGCATTCAACTTCATGAATAACTTAAAAGGGACTCCAGCTTACTGGAAAAGATTTCTTTTTGAGGTTCTTGCAATGGTTAAGCAACTCGGATTGCCGACGTATTTTATGACATTGTCATGCGCTGACTTACGTTGGAATGAATTAGTCGCAATTATTCAAAAGCTAAAAGGTAAAGAATTGACAAAAGAAGAAATTGAAAGTATGAGTTATTTGGAGAGAACAAACGTCCTCCAATCTAATCCAGTTTTGTTGGCAAGACATTTTCAATACCGTGTAGAAAACTTCTTTAAATATATTGTGATCAATGGAACTCTGGGTAAAGTTACACATTACGCGATAAGAGTAGAATTTCAAGTACGTGGTAGTCCCCATATTCACTCGTTACTATGGGTTGAAGACGCCCCAAAACTTTCTTCAGATACAAAAACAGAATATGTTACGTTTGTCGATAATGCCATTAAATGTTACTTACCCAAGAAACAAAAAGAGTTACAGGAATTAGTTAAGGTTTACCAAGTACACCATCATTCGAAATCATGTCGAAAATATACAAACATCGAGTGTAGATATTCTTTTGGTAAATTCTTTTGCGATAGAACCATCATCGCAGAACCTTTATCGCATACGCTTTCACAAGAAGACAAAAATAATGTATTGGGAATGCGAAAAGAGTTACTTAGCAAAGTGAAAGATTACATAAATAGAAACTTAAATCCCAAATATAATAACATATTTAACCCATCAAAAGAAGATTATCAAGAACCAAAATCTGTTGATGGCATCCTTGAAGAACTAAATATTGAAAAAGAAGAATATATCAAATGTCTTGCCATATCAACCGATGATAGTTACCAAATTCACTTTAAACGTTCTCCAGATTCATGTTTTGTTAATAACTATTTCGAAGAGGGGCTGCTAGCTTGGGAAGCAAATATAGATATACAACCTGTTCTAGACTATTACAAAGCAGTAGCTTATATGTGCGCCTATTTATCAAAATCAGAAGATGAATCTACAGAAGCAATGAAACAGGCGGCAAAAGAGGCTCATGACTCAAGGAAAACCCTTCAAGAGAAAATGAAATCTATATCAAAAGCATATAGAACACATAGAGAAATGTCTATTCAAGAAGCTGTTTCTATTGTCCTACCAGAAATTTGGCTACGTAAAACATCTCCAGGAGTTATTTTTGCAAACAGTAACTTGCCTGAAAATCGTTATCGTGTTTGTAAAACAGAACTGGAAATTTGTAACATGCCTGAAGACGAGACAAATATTTTTAAGAAAAACATGTTGGATCGGTATATGGACCGACCGAATCGAACTTTTCAAAATGGAAAATATGCTGCAATAGATTCATTATGCTACGCGGAATTCTTATCAAATTATTCCCTTGATTGCAAAAACAAAGAGGAAGGAGAAAACGACTGTCAACCTCAAATTCTCCAAGAACTAACTTTATCTGATAGAAATTCAGTTTTGCCAAAATCAGTTCCCCTTATGTCTTGTAAGGAACGTGTAAAATTGAGGAAAACGAAGAGTGTTTTAAGATATCATGTTCCCAACAAAATAAAAAAACCTGAGGCCTTCGCACATCATCTATTAATGATGTTTTACCCTTTCCGAACAGAAGAAGAGCTTAAAGCAAGCGCTACTCAAACATATATGGAAAAGTTATTAGAACTAGGGGTGTTGGAAACAATTAATGCAAAAAAAATCATTTGCGAACCTTATGGGAAAGTGGTTGAGGAAGCATTTGCCCAGTTTAATGAGAATCCAAGAGGTTTAGATCCATTTGGAGAGCAAGAAAATGATGAACTTAGAGAGAGCATAATCGAAAATGAACCAAGCGACTATGATGAAGATAATGAAGATGAATACCAAGGTGGGGCTCAAATACAAACCGTAGCACCTTTGATATCGGATGACGATCTAAATGAAAGAATACGTTCTCTTAATGTAAAGCAACGAAACATTTTCAATTTTATTCTCAACTGGACTCGGAAAATGATTCAATCTTCGAAAACCGATCAGGTGCCAAAACCTAACCCATTTCATATATTTTTAACAGGAAGTGCCGGTTGCGGTAAATCACATCTTCTTACCACGATTAAATTTTACCTGCAAAAATCCCTTACGTACGGAATGAAAGATGCTAACAAAGAGAGAATGTTAATGATGGCTCCAACAGGAGTGGCAGCAGTTAACGTTGATGGTTTTACTATTCACTCAACTCTAGGTATATTACCAGATAGGTCAAATGGAAAGTGTGTTTCTAAGCTAAGTGATAAAAGAAAAGCTTTGCTTAGACAAAGGTTGTCTGAACTGATGAATATAATAATAGATGAGATATCAATGGTTTCAAATAAGCTGTTACTTTACATTCATCAACGACTATGTGAAATAATGGGAAATATCCACGATGTTCCATTTGCAGGAATATCAGTTATTGCTTGTGGTGATTTTTATCAGCTTCCTCCGATTCAACAAAGACCAGTATACTCAGAATTCAGTGACAACATGTTAAACATAGACCACTGCTGGAGATATTTCAAAATAGCTGAGTTGACGGAAGTAATGAGACAAAAAGGAGATACAATATTCATCGATCTCTTAAATAATATAAGAATAGGTATATTAACTGACAGAGACGTTGAACTATTACAATCAAGATTTATTAATCTAGAAGATCCAAATTATCCTTCAGATGCTCTGCATATTTGGGCAGAAAATGCTCCAGTAAGTGAACATAACAAACTTATGTTAGACGCATTATCAGGAGGGGAAATAGTAGTAGAGGCTTATGATAAGTTACCATCAAATATATCCGATGCCGTATTAGAAAAGGTTTACCAAAGAAATCAAATGGATACTGGCGGTCTTGCCCATAAGTTGATTATCAAAATAAATGCAAAAGTAATGCTGACTACAAATGTTGATGTCGAAGATAAGTTATGTAATGGACAGATTGGAACAATACATAATTTGAAATTTGATCAAAGAGGGAGTATTAAAAAGATATATATAAAGATGGACGAAGATGGTGTTGGTATGAAAGCCATAAATTCGGATAGTTATGGTCGATTGCATAATCTAGTACCCATTGAAAGAGTGGAGAAAGAGATCAAAATAAAAAAGAACTGTTCTTCTTCTCCTAGTATTAAGCGGTTTCAGTTTCCTTTAGTTTTGTCTTGGGCTTGTACCGTTCATAAAGTTCAAGGGAAGACATTTTCGAAAATTGTATTCAGTTTTGATCTTTTCAAACAAAAACGCTTCAACAACGGCCAAGTTTATGTTGCTTTGAGTCGTGTTACATCATTGCAAGGACTTTATCTTACTGGGACTTTTAACATGAATTCGGTGAGAATGGATCAACGGGCATCTGATGAATATGAATATATGAGACAAAACGCAATACTAGAACAAGTTGAAACTATTGATCCACTAGATGATCATTCTTTGACTTTTTGTCTTCTTAATGTACGATCTCTCAAAAAACACGCAATAGACATTAAATGCGACCAATTTTTAATGGAAAGTAGCATTTTATTCCTTACAGAAACGCAGCTAACATCAGAGTGCAACACGTCATCTATTTCGGATTTTTTGCATCCTTTTAAATTAACCATGAATTCAACAGATACCCACAGATACTCAAGTTTGGCTCTGGCACACCGAGATGACATCAACATTATGTACTCTAGGACGATTCCTGGTTTTTCCTTATACACACTATCAAAATCCTTCTTAGATATTCCTCTAAATTTCATATTATTATACCGTCAGAACAAAATCAAACAAAACGAGTTTATTTACATGATTGATCACTTGCGATGTCAGGTTGATACCGTCCATATAATTTTAGGCGATTTTAACATAAATTATTACAAAGATGATTGCAACTTCTTGCGTGAGTTTTTAACCGATTACAAAATGGTAGTCAATAGTTCCACGCACATTTCTGGATCTTTAATTGATCACGTTTATGTTCATCAGAGCTTTGTAGATAAAGTTGATATCAATGTATTAATACACAGTGTCTACTTTTCTGACCACGAAGCTGTAAAAGTTAAGTTAGTTCCGAATTGCAATTGATTTTTGGTAACAAGTTACTGTCAAAATTCCATACTTAGGTGTACTTGTTGACAGTGCGCAGTGTTTTCTCCACCAGCGTTGGGGAAAATAATGCAATTTTGCGTATATTTTGACCAATGAAAAAAATCCTGGTGGTCTTTTTTATGGAAAAATATTAGAAAAGTGGTATGGATATGACCAGCAGAGCAGAAGTAGAAGTGAAATTAGGATAACGTATAGTTAAAAGGGTTTACTATACTATGATAACACTTCTCCTCGACCATCACAGTTAGGGCAGCAAACAGCTAGTTGTTTCGAATTATCTGGCCTGGTTTACCTCAGCAGACACCAAAACAACTCACTTTTCCCGAATTTCTGTTTAAGCATCGTGTTTTAACAACCCATATAGTACATCCAACCTCGTTTTTAAAATAAAAGTTGTTGTTGATCATTCCGTAGGGTGTTTTGATAAAAGATGATAATTCCTATGTAATTAAGTCAAACCATTGATTTAACAATAAAATGCATAACGAGGTTGGATGTAACTAGGTCGAAACACGGTATTTAAACAGAAATTCGTGAAAGGTATACACGGCGGTCAAACCTTGCTAAATCCTCTCTCAATATGGCATAGTTTGAATCTTTTCATTGTAAATGACTACCTATTGGGCAATTTTGGCAGAATCAAACTTTATTTCTTACGTTACTTTATTTCATATCTCTCTACCGCCCGCGCCCTCAACGGTCGCAATCCGCCCGTACTTTGATGCGATAGCTTCTAGCCACTTCTCTTCTTTAACGTACTTGACAGAAATAGGACGTGCACACATTTCTCAAGGTAATTAGTGGTTTTTAATCACTGTTTATCGCTGTAATCACGACCCTTAATTCTTTTAAAACTTTTTCTTTTATCATATTAAAAGTTTTAAATCTTTTGGGAGGTATTTTTCTAAATTTAATTTTGCTTTTTATATACATTAACAAATTCTATGATTGTCCTGACACGAGTAACGAAAATAGACGAGTTCCTGATTTTAATTACCAGTCAAAGCTCTGTTATAAGCTTGAAATTACAAACTTCACAAATATAGATTTCAAGTGTGAAGAACCAAGTTTAAGCGACAAAATCTTGAAGTGTGCAGAGAGCATCTAGGGAAAGGCATGCTCATGTTCTCAAAATAAAAACACTAATGTTTATTTCAATAATGTTAAAACTGACAAACTCATCTATAATCTTCTACTTCTTGTTTTCAGGTCGAAATGTCAAAACGTAAGATTGAAAAAGTTGATATGGAAAGTGAGAAAGGTACTATACTATATATATATATATTTTTTTTTATACTTCTTTTTTTTTATTGTGAGAGGTAAATTGTAATGATTGGCCTCTTTTCTGTGTGCCTAATAGATATTTAATTTAAGTGCAAAGTTAACCTACCTACACAGGTTATCTTTAAATAGACGTATTTTTCATACATTCATTAATATATTTATTCATGCGCAATGACATACAATTTTTTAACTTTGTAAAACAATAAGCCATCCAGGAGTCTTGTGACATGAGTTGAATTTATTTAGGTGATGTTCAATCTGTGAAGGGATACATTATGAATATGTCTCCTATCAAGTTTGGGAAAAAAAATAATAAACCATACTATAATTTGAATGTGGAATCAGCAAATAAAACCATGCACCGTGCTGTCTGTTTTTCACCAACTAAAAGGAAAATATTGGATAAGGCCGAGCAGCTGCAGAGTGGCTTGTGTATAACTAATGTTAAACAAGCTGAAGATGGAACATTGTTAATAAATGAACAGTCTTCCATCAAGCTGGAATGCCTTGGTTTCCAACCAACATATCAACTGCCTATTGAGACAATAGATCAGGTTATCAATGAAGTAACCACTAATAAATCCATAAATGTCCATGGTGTTTTGAAATTGGACGACATCACATCAGTCATGGTCGGTGGCCAAAATGTACCAATACGCCGTGGATATGTATGCGACAAAACTAATTATATAAAGATAACCCTTTGGAGGGAATATGTAAACCTGGAAAGCAGTGACACATATATCTTAGCAAATGTTAGGAAATCTATATACAACAACGAGGCAGAGCTTCAAACTACACACACCACGTCTTTTCGGAAAGTAGATGCTATGGAGAATATTGTTTCCCCAGATCAGACTGATTCAGATGTTACCGAAACTTGTAATTTCATTGCAGCTAGATACGAGCATACAGCCAAGTGTTTATTTTGCAGTGTGATAATCGACTGTAAAGGTAAGAAGGATCAAGTCACTTGTGAAAAATGCACTGGAACATGCATTTTGGAAAACCTCTCACAAATTAAGCAGTGGGTAGTTATAATGAATGTGCAGAATGCAAGGTTTACGTTGACACTCAGTTCTTCATTGCTTGACTCCTATGAGATGTCTGAGGACCAACTCCAGTTGCTACTGTTAACCAATACATTCATCGTCCAATATCATCCTATGTCTTGCACCATCAAAGAAATTAAGTTGAAAGTGGCTGAAAGCTCTAATGAAGATGATACACCCTAGGATGCAGTTGTCTTTGATAATTCTTCTGAACAATTGGTTTTTGTTGATATTACATGGGTACATGTATGTTACTGTTTTATACAGTCCTTCTGTTACGATCTAGTTTTTTTATGATCAGTATATGTATTATTTCGTTGCTTGACCCACAAGATTTCTGATGACCAACTCTATCCTGTTACTTTTAATCAATGCATCAGATTATTCTATGTCTTTCACCATCAAAGAAATTAAGTTGAAAGTGGCTGAAAGCTCTAATGGAGATGATACACCCTAGGATGCAGTTGTCTTTGATAATTCTTCTGAACAATTGGTTTTTGTTGATATTACATGGGTACATGTATGTTACTGTTTTATACAGTCCTTCTGTTATGATCTAGTTTTTTTTATGATCAGTATATATAAGATGTATTATTTCGTTGCTTGACCCAGAAGATTTCTGATGACCAACTCTATCCTGTTACTTTTAACCAATGCATTAGATTATTCTATGTCTTTCACCATCAAAGTTGGAAGATGTACTTAACATAGCTGAATTGGGCGCGAAAAAATTGGCGCCCAAATTTGAATAAAAACTTCTTTAACGGTCATATTAATTTGATTGTTAATAATCTTGACAAGCAAAAAGATAAACCTAAACACTGTAACTGTTAGCTCTTGGCAGCCTGTTGAGCCCTCTCGCAAGGCCGTGTCGTCATTTTGATTTGTTTACGTTCGTGTGGTTTAGGACTGTGATTTCTAGCACGCAGATGATTTTAACCTAATTGATTTATCCGAGTTAAAGTACTTTAACACCGAGTACATTATTTACGGTTTGCCATTCTGTTTTTTTGTTCCTTTCATCTACTTATTAGTTAGCTATTGTTTTGCAATACACCTTTCCCGAATTCGTTTTTTATATGTTGTATTCTGGCTGTAATGTCAGTATTGGCCTCGTTTCGATGCGTTCTTTTGTTATTTGGTAATTATTAAGTTACAGACTTGCTCATTTGCAAATCGCAGTGGGAAAATTTGTGGTAATTATAAGCACAGAGACTAGGCCCGTACTGACAACTCGGCCAAAATGTAGCTTGTAAGCATAAATTCGGCAAAGGTGTATACAGGTTTTAAAAATAAGTACACGTTTTTTTTTTATAAGAAAAATTTTTATAAGAAAATGGGGCTCAAATACTTCAAAACCTTAAGAAAATGCCGAGCCTCAGTTTTCCAGAAATCAATTTTTTTGAAACATCAGCTTTTTAGGTCGTATTGAGTTTCGGTAGGGAAAAAAACGGTTAACTTTGGTATTCTGACGTCATTCTAACGGATATAATCTCAAGTAACATAAGTTTCATAAAACAGCAAAACTGAAAAGAATTCCGCAGGAAATCGTATTGCTATTTGGAGGAAAAAGTGATTTTTTTCTCCAAAATTGATGTTGCTACTGCTTATGATTAAAGCAAAGTCTTAACAAAAGGAATTCAGAGCGGAAAAGTTAAGAAAATATTAAGAAAATCTCAGCCTCCTTTGGTCAAAAACCTTAAGAAAAACGAGGCTCGTGCCAAAAAGTGACTTTCTTATAAAAAAAACGTGTATTTTCGTTGCGCATTGTCACCTGTTAAAGTTTTAAATAGCCAACTGTTCTTTTCAAATTCATTCTCAATAATTCCTAATAGACCTTTCCCGAGTTTATTTTTTATCAAGCTCCGCCTCGTTTTCGTTAGGGTTAACATGGATAGCATATTGAAAACGAGGCGGAGTGTGATAGAAAATAAACTCGAGAAAGTCTATTGAAAAGAATTCGACAAGGTAAAAAGATGTCAGTTTCTAGCAACATCGTAAGCAGAACATACAGTAACATCTGCTGATATCTTCCGAAAAATGTGCATGGACGAAAGTCTTCAAGTTTATCCACACTTGATGCATCTAAAGCTTACTTATCCCACCTTCGACAGCAAATGTCGAACGTGGGTTGTGATGAATCTATTGTGCACACCAACGTTCGCCACTAAGCGAGAATAGCTTAGGGCCTGATATGTTATCTGAAGATCAGTTAGAAGAGTTAGTGGACGAATTTAAGAAAAACCCAGACAATCAAGGCATATAAAATTATCGCGAATTTCAGAAAACCGCGTTAATTTTTTAGGACGTAAACAGCTGGTATTCTGTTTCACGTGAACCAATATGAACCAACGGTCCAACAATCCGCTAGCCTTAAGGACACCGTCCTCTTGTTTCTTTTAATCGATTTCTTTTAATCTATTTTAATCTGATCGAACGTTTTTATTCAATTCATTCATTTAGCACGTGCATTTTTTTTCTCCTCCCGTGTGATCTTTTTAAGAAGAAAAACCATTTTTTCACCTACTTCTGACAGCACCCATGTTAGAGCGCGTTAAACAAAAGCTAATAATAAGTTGAAAGTTTTTTCTCTCTGTGTTTTGAGTGTATTGTTAAACTGATATTTGATTGGTTTAAAATCGTAAATAAAAACCATATGAAGTTCACGTTCGGAATGCATTGTGTAAAGCAAGAAAGTCTACTAACATTTTAAATGCGACCGCGACAATGAACGGCTGAGTTAAGAACATGCAAGATTTGAAACACCAGGAACGTATTTCTTTTCACGTGCAAACGAGCTTCATTAAGCGATAAAGCCAGCAGCAAAGGAAGTCTTATCGCTGGTTTTAAGTGCAATAATTTGGAGCAGGTGGTGATACAACGCAGGCTGAACATGGGCGGCGAGCGACGCCGCCTTGGCGGCTAGTCTATATATTAATAGCCGATTCTCTGTCTGTCTGTCTGTTTGTCTGTCACGCAAAATGGTGGATATGAATTGCGAAAGAAATCGGGGAGTCAGCAATGTAAGATCACACATAAATTATTTCTCTTCTTGTGCGCGACGTCAGTGTGAAACCATTGTATTGAGACCCAAATAGAACGCGACGTTTAGGGAAAATTATCTCGGTAACCAATAGGGATAACTGACGTTTTTTGGGGTCCGCGATACAGGCGATGGGGTGATGAAAAATTTGGGTCTAATTTTTTTGGGGGGACGGGTCTGTGACGTCATCAAAATATTTGATCAAGGATATCTCCGTAACGGTTGGTCGTAGCGAAATGATCCCATACATTTTTCTGATCAGCTTTTCGAGCTCTACAACATGGAAACACTTTCGGTTGCCAATTCCTTAATTTTATTTTTCGTGAAGTGAACGCATGCTGAACATGGGCGGCGAACGACGCCGCCTTGGCGGCTAGTCTATATATTAATAGCCGATTCTCTGTTTGTCTGTTACGCAAAATGGTAGATTAAGTTGTGAGCGAAATTATTTCTTTTTGTGTGCAACGTCAGTGCAAAACAAATTGCAACCCCAATCGAATGTGACTTTTTTTGACTGGTGAACCAATAGGAATAATTTTTTTATTAGATTTCGCTAAGCGAAAGATATTGATTTCGTCTTGGTATCTATCTATCTATCTATCTATGTTCGGCTAATTTTTTTGTTCCGTAATTCCCTGCCAATTCCGATTCGGTTTCGTTTCAAGAGACAGTTTATGAAACCCCGAAATCCCGCTATTTTTTGCACCAAATTAAAAGAAGTGGAAGCTTGTGTTTGGGCCTTGTGTTTGTTGTAATCGTTGCAATCTGTTATTTTGTCTGTGAAGGACAAATACAGTGTTGATATTGATAATTTATTTTGTGAAATAGAAAGCTATGATGGTCAACTACGTTTGTTTGACATGCCACAAAAAATTCATGAAGAAACAATAAGAAAAGTTGAGCATGTTCTAGTTTCACAGCGTATTTTATTTTTAAAAACTATGATCATGCGTAAAGGAAAATTTCCCAAGTTATAAAGAGCCATTTGTAATGTTCCGATTATATATGTGAAGTTCTTTCTCATAGCAGTGACAGTTTGTTTGTTTGTAAATAGCGCTAAATGTGAAACTTCAAAAAGTTTACTTATAAATTCCCTATTATTCCTCAGCAAATTCGTTGAATTGTTTTTTAGAAAATTTTGACTGATAAGAGCTGAAATGAAGAGATAACAATAAAGCTTTGTTTTCTTTTGACTATTTTAAAAAGTGAAGGTTTAAGACTGGTGTTTTTTTTTGTTTTGCTTTTTGTTTGTTTGTTTTTTGTCATTGCGGCATCAAAGATTTTCTGAATAGTCTTTCTTGTGCATTCATGGCGAGGAATCTCAGAAATTCAATTTTTGAGTTTTTGGCTGTTTTTTGCCTTTTCGATGACAAATGTATGATATTCACATTCTGTGGGGCAGTTACTGGAATAGCTTTTTATTATATACTTGTGATGTAAAATCTAGATTCTAAATGGAGTTTTTCTTTCTCTCACTTCATATGTAAGTAGGAAGTGAAAGACAATCTGAGGTAATCGAGAAGCATTTACAATTCTGAAACTACAGAGAGAAGCATCAGGCATTCTGAAAATTAAACTGTATTATAAACTTTACATACCGTAAATGACCGTTTAAGCACCCAGGACTCAATTAATCGCCCCATCCGATTAAGCGCCAAGGTCCAAAACTGAAGCTGGGCGCATATTCGGCAAAAACATAATAATATTGAGAAAAACATTGTTTTTAGTTGAACAATATTTCAGCAAAATGAAGGAAAGTTAATAACACGGGAATGAATTATTTTCATCTCAAAGTGAGAATATTTGATCGAGCTTTTTCTGAAATTGCTCGAGTAGGACACAAGCAGTTCTTTTGTCAGTATTCAGTGAAAAGATAAACTGTATTAGTGATTTTAGAGATTTTTTTATTAACCACCCAGGACTCAATTAAGCACTCCTTCCGTTTAAGCGCCCACCATAAAAGTTCAAAAAAATTATAAACGCCCAGGGTTCTTAATCGGTCATTTACGGTATGCTGCTTGAGTTCTTTAGAAAATTATATCATCATGTATCTATACAAAATGATTGTTTAGTTATTGTAGGAAGTGTCATTTTGTGAAAGGGACAATTTTATAAATAATGTTGTCAATTTATCTGTTTTATTATTTTTAAGTATATAGTCACTATCAAAAGTAATCAATATCAATGTATGAGTTGGTATGAAGATATAAGCATGACAAACTTGAAACATTTAAAACAATGGAACCGTTGAACCAAAGACAGATGTGACCATGCTCAATGTGCACTGTTCGGTACTTCCGGTAATGGTTTCAAATTGACACAATAGCAATTAACCATTTGAAGGAACATGTGATCCATTCAACCTTGTTTTAAAGTTAAATTTTCTAGACATATCAATGTGCAACATAAACTGAGCCTTGGTCATTATTTCTGGGATAATTTATGAGAAAATTATTAGCAAAGTTTGAAAGATACATGTCTTTTTGGTTCATAAAGAACCTTAACTTCCCCATTATTAGTTTAGAGAGTATCAGCTCTATTTCCACTATATTACTTTCTCACTTTTTTATGAATGCATATAACTTATGACCTTGTTATTTTGCATAGCTGGTTTTTGACTGTTTTTCAATTGTTTCTTTTTGAAAATATGAATGTTTTAAGTTTAATAATACTTACATATGTTTTGAATCATATATTTTATTTTATGTGATTTTCCTGCCTGTATATTTCCAACTATTAGTGCCAGAAACATTTATGTATAAAGAACTGGAAATTATTGTTGCATGAACCACTTTGTTTTATCCTCCTGTTACTCGTCTTTTCGACTTCACTTTTACATAACCGAGTCCTTTGATTGAAATAAAAAGTTCGAACCATTATAGCAAAGTAAATGAAGCATAATAGGGTTGTCCTCTCTTGGAACTAATAGTGATATTCATTAATTTTTCAAGAAAACTATCAGATGTATAGTCTGCATGTACAAGTCATGTACATGTCGGTTTTCACGCATTCTCTGTCATCGCTGGCTGATGGGTGATTACACGCACTTACTGCGCACTTACTTACTCCCTTACATGTTGGTGCAGTTTTTAAAAGAACAAGAATTTTCATTTATCAATACGGCAACTAGCCAGCCTCTGTCACTAACGCATCCATGTATGTAATACGGAACGAATTATAGCGAACTACCAAGACATCGTTTTTTCCCCTCGTTTCATTGGAACAATGACTTTGTTACTTTCAAGACCTCTTTTTAAAAATAAGTCCGTACCTGATACATTTCGCGAAATCTTACTCAATCTCGTTGAGTCTTGTTAAAATTATTATTAATTTTATATTCCAAGGACTACTGTTGACTTGGCTTTGAAAACAGTACATCAACTAGATACAAAGAAACCTACTGATTAAACATTCTGGACAACAAACAGTGGTGGCATAAGCGTGTTCGGTTTGCCAGTGTTGTATCCTAACGCTTGGCTGATTGCCTGAGATCGGTGAACCTTTTTTTCGAGCAATCAAAATGTTTAAAAACCGAAGCTTTCCTTGCACGAAAAAAGAGTATCATGAAAAAAAAAATTTTTTTGCTTTTGTTTTATTAATTTAATTTCTTTGTTATGCGCTTCTGATCGAACATATTTTTATTCACTTTATTCATTTAGCACGTGCCTTTTTTCTCTCCTCCCGTGGGATCTTTTTAAGAAGAGAAACCATTTCCCCCCTACGTTTAATAGCACCCATGTTAGAGCGCGTAAATTTTTTAAAACGAAAGCTGATAATAAGTCGAAGTTTTTTCTCAATACGTTTTGAGTGTATTGTTATACTGATAGACGATTGGTTTTAAAAAATAAATAAGAACACATCATGAAAAACCTGAAAAATTGATGCAAAACTGATATGACACTGCATACCAGAGGTTGTGATTTTGAATCTGCTTTGGCTGAACACAAGTTGTACGAGCCGTTTATATGGAAATTTGACATTTATTGATACAGTGATACAGAGCAGGTGGAAATGGGCGGCGAGCGACGCCGCCTTGGCGGCTAGTATAATTATAATTAGTAAAAGTCAAAGTTAATAAACATTTAAGATAGTATAATACTTTTTATAATATATTTCCCCATAGGGTGAAATATATGTTAAAACGGGAATTTTTCTTCTCCTCTTCCTCCTTCTCCGTTCACTTTTATAGCCGCAGTTCAGTATTCAATTTTGGCCTAACCAAGATAGATAATAATATAGGCTAGTCCTTCAGTGAAGTAGTATGCCATTTTGTTCAGTCAGTGAAGACGGGTGGTGGAAGTTTTTTGCTTTCTACTAGCTTTTAAAATGATTCAATAGATTAAATGTTGGATGATAGAAATAAATCGTTTGAGTTCAGTGTTGTCCTAAAAGGTTTTTTAAAAACTTTTGAATGAACGTGTATAAAGCAGAGAGAAACCAATGATACCAATGTCGTGCATGTTTTGTTTTTGTTGACAATAATATTATGGTGACTGCTTATTAAATGCTTGAAACAGTAAAGCATTGAAGCCGTGATTTCAGTGCAAAGGCGAAAATTCGTTATTAAAAGCCAGGCTGAAGATTTATTGTTATTTTACATCCTGATATAATGTAGTCCAGCCGGCGCTGTTTCCTTTTCGCACCCCCCTCCCCCCTGAATACTTGAAGTTGATTTTATAAAATGTCACTTAAAGCCCATCTCATTTTTGAAAAACCCTTCTTTCCTAACATGAAATTGTACACATAATATTTGTTAGAGTGCTTTTACATGAGAGCCGTAGTGAACTCAAACCGGTTTGAAATTTTAAGCTGTTTGAAATCGCCATTCTGTTTACATGAGAAATTTCGATACGGTCTTGGCCAGTTTTGTCGAGTAAAAATCGAAATAATAGATTTACTAGTTTCTAGCTCTCTCTCTACGAGTGCGTTTTTACATAAGAGCCATGCTGAACTCACAACGGTTTGAGATTTCAATACGGGTAGAAATATTTTCTATACACGATTGAATGAATTTAGCACATTCTGCATTTTTATTTCATATGTGTCAGCAAAATTTAATTAACATGCGCATGCTTGTTAACACATTTTATGATAAAACAATGAAATGAGAAAACTTTCATACCTTTCCAAGCCGTATCGAAATTTCAAACCTACTTCACAAGTAGGTTTGAAATCATCACGGGTAGAATTTCAGTACGGCCGTTATCATGTAAACAGCGCTGAAGGTTTGACCAGGAACCGTAGTGAAATAATTACCCGTATCGAAACTCGTAACGGGAGGATTGAAATTTCAAACCGGTTTGAGTTCACTACGGCTCTCATGTAAACGCACTCTTAGTAAAGATTTTGATTGCTTTTGATAGTTATTTGCTTATTATGTGTACCCCGGTATTTTTAATACTATTTTTCTTTTTTTCTTTTGGACACCTGCATACGAATTTGATTGTATAATGTAAGATAGTTTTATTCAAGTTACAAAATCCAAATTGTTTTGTTGATATATATTGTTTCCAGTGATTTTTGTGTATAAAACCATACGTTTATTATGATGAAATTGCCTTACACATTGGGGAAAAATTGATCACATTTAGGTTTTATAAATTTTTAGCTATGCCCATAGTAACTTCTCACTCATTTAGAAACCTTAAACCATTTGACCATGAACATGTTCCTTTTATTGTAAGTTCAAAATAAGTTCTTTTGTGGTATTACTCTACCCTGATTAGTATGAACAACATTTTCATCTTATGCCTGGTTCACATATGCGACGCAGACGCAAGCACATGCGCAGACGCAAGAGTAGTGTACACTAGGTCGACGCAACGACGCAGACGCAAGTATCAAAAAGTTTTGATCCTTTGCGTCGATTTCTTTTGTTAAAACCTTTGGAAACAATGAAAACATGCTCAAAATGTGTTTTGATATATCCATAACGATGTTTTCAATTTGTTATTAGTTTCTAAGCGTTTTTATAGCGAGAAAGAAATTACTGTAGAGAAAATCACAACATTACAAAAAATGGAAGAAAAATTAAGTGAAGTATCCAGTACTTTATGATAAAGCATCGAGTCACTTCGAGGATAAACGAAAAAAGCTGCTTCCGTGGGATGATATTGCACGACAGACAGGATTGCCACATAAGTTCAATTTTATAATGTGAAAAGCTAAACGACTTTATAAGATTCAATCGTCTGATGAAGACTATAAAGTACATTCTCATCCATCACACACAACAACAGAAAGAAAGAAAATACTCTTGCGTCACACTATGCATGTGAACAGCTTGCGTTTGCGCTTGCGTCGATGTCATATTTTAGACGAGTGCGCATGCGTGCGTCGCTTGCGTCTGCGTTAATGCTAGTTATACCATTGTCATTATTTAATGATACATCTTCCTTGTGGTTATCAATGCACACACAATAATTGATAAAATTTTCGCAACTTTGGGGAAATATATAGTCGCATTTTTGCGAATCTTGTTCTATTTATGAAAGTACTACTCGCCATCAATAATTAAATAAATCAGGAAGAACAACAAAATGTTAAAATTCTATTTAGCTTGAACAAATGAAAGTGGTAAAAGAAAGTTCATTAATTAAAGAAAAAGCCAATCCATGTACATCTACCTTAAGGGAAGAAATTTAAAAAATCTATTGAGCATATAATCCAAAGATTTGTGGAAAAAATGAAAACTGACTAAAGAAAAACAAAAATGATCATTTTGATGGGATCTAATCATATACAAAATATAATATGTTATCAGTACAAGCATTAGTAAGGGGATATTTTTTATTTCGTATTAACTATTTCCTAGTTCTTATCAGGCACCCATTGGTTTTGCAACGTGGCAGGCATGGAAGTGGTGAAGATATAAGAAAGAAGCTTCATGTTTAAAAATTATTATTTATTTAAAATTTTAAAATTTAAAAAACGTAGAACGTTTTGAACACCGTCCAGTGGTCATTGTCAACTACATGGAAATGGTGATTTTCGCTGCTAATTTTAAGCTATATTATAAAATACACGCAAAGCACTTTGTTCACATTCGCAAAAATAAATCCAAGCATTTTCCTTGAGAAGCTCTGACTCTGAATAACTAATCCACGAAAAACGCTCTCAACCGTGGCTCACAAAAATAAGTCCACGCAAAAATAGGTAGGTTTTACAGTTTTAGGGAGATTCTAAAGAGGATATGCTTGAGATTTAGACTACAAGTATGATGAAGAATGAGAATGGGTGATAGCAGGTAAAGGACTGATGAGAAGTGTATTTGATGTTTTTGATGATACTTCTGATGATGAAGAATATATTAGCACAAAAAATACACTTTTACATTTTCTTTGCAGAAGCAAAGAATACTTTTTTTAAACGTTTTTTTGTGTTATCAGACGTAAAACACTAAAGTCAGAGAGCTCACTTTTTTATAAATTGCTATCTTTAATCCCATATTTTCAAGACAGACTGGCAGGTTCTCAATCTTTAATTCTGCAATTCACAATTTTTTCGACCATGGATTCGTAATTTTTAATTACCCAATCAATTCTTTCACAATAATTTCTTCCCTTAAGGGATCTTGGATAAAAACTTTAAACTAAATGTCCAACGACAAGCTTATCAAAATTAGCAAAACCTCTCTAAAGTGGACAAAATGTATGGTCCTGTAGGTGTCCGCTTTTAGGAGTTTCCACTGTATTGTCAATATTTTGCCATTTCAATATTGCCATGTCCAAAAAATCAGGCAAATCGCCAAAGAATAAGGTTTCCAATGATATAAAAATCAAATATGTATGACTTTTGTATAAAAAGTTTGTTTTTTTCATCTTCTGTTTTCCTCATTTTCTCTTTCTTTTTTGGCGTTTTTTATTTCTGTAGAATATTGTGCTTCATAATTTCTATCCAACGATACCAAATTTGTTAAAATTGATTCAGTATTGAGCAAATGACAAGCAAATCTTAAAAGTGTGCACACTATTTTTAAAAAGACTTTCAGACATTTTTCTTATGGTGGTAAAATTTCTTTCAACTGTTCAATAAATTGTACATTCCCAATAAAATGAAGTTTACATGGTATTTGGAGTCCTTCTTTATTACCAAGATTAACTTTTTTTCAGTTATTTATACTTTGCAGTTATTGTCATCACTTGTTTGAAGAAAAAATGAGATTGTTTTTGCAAAACGGCCTGTCCATCCTATTGCTATTACTCGACTCTTCTTCTATTCCAAAATCCATGGCTTTGCAAAGTGTTGTAATCGTTTGATTCTGGAAATGTTCCATTTTGAAAACTTGAATGTTTGTTTCTTTTCACTTCTCCTCGTTTGCTGTCGACGTGCAAGAAAGATGTAAGAAATTCTATCCAAATTCTTATTTTTAATTATCCGATAATTCGAACATTCGCTAATTCGAACAAATTTTTGGTCCCTTCAGTGTTCGAATTAACGGATGTGTACTGTAATTTGTCTTGCGCTGAATGAAACGATAAATAAATCCACAAAAGTTAGTGACCTTAACTTAAGTTCCTCGTCTACAGAGTGATGTTTAAGTTACAAAATTCTACCGTGTCATGCTTCTAGCTGGAAGTCTGTCATTTTTCTTTGAAAGATGGTTGGTGAACTTTCCGAGCGCCTTGACCTCAATACAGATCAACAAAAGAAAAATTCATGATGCTATTTAATAATTTCTTTCACGTCATAAACATAAAAAATAAATGAATAATCCGGTGAATCCCGGTAGCCGTCAAGCATTACGTTATTGAAAATATAGAAAATAGTTACATAAAAATAAATAATATAGACTTCTACAATTCGTCATTAAATAATATCTCCTTATATCAAAATAAAATTTTCATCACATTCATAACAACAAAAAATACATTGTCAAATACTTTGTAACATATTTTCACTTTGCTTTTTTATAATTTTTGCCACACAACATCAAATTGTTCATAGCTCGCTCATAGTTCGAAAAACGATTTGAGTTCTTACAGTTCTTCTTATTATTATTTATTCATATTTTATCAGATTGGCTATTTCAGAAAAATACAATTTCTGTTATCAATATAGGACCTGAGTATACAGTGATACTGAATCTATGATATTAAAAAAGGTAAAACTTTCTACAAACTAACTAGCCTCTTATATATACATCTAACATGAAGGAATATACCTTTCCCGAGGTTGTTGTTGTAGTTCCTTTAGAAGCATTGATAAATTTTAATGTTAATACATCCAACCTCGTTTTCATGTTACGGAAAATAATCTCGGGAAAGGTGTATTGAAAATAATTTACATTTTATCTTTTTTTCTGAAAAGGAAATAAAAATAATTTGTTCAGGGAATCCCCTTCATTTTAAAGGCAAAAATATAACTGTATCTGAAAGATTGCCATCTTGCATTTGTTTTGCAATTTTTTGCAATTCCAATCCAACAGACAAAAGTTGCATTTTCATTGTGGATGCCAAACTTGGCGCTCGGCATTTTGTTTTTAAATTTCCTATTGGATTGGATGTTACGATCTTTATTTTTTCCAAGCTTGGTCGGCACAAATTACAATGATCACATATCGACGATATGGCCTAAACAGATAAAACAATGAATAATGAAATAGTTACATTATTTCTCACTATTGAAAACCCTACGAACTACAACAACTTTAAAAATCACTCCTTACCATTTTGCATTCGTGGCGTAAATTTCCTAAATATTGCATGGTCTTTTTAAAATACTTCTCAGTTTTTTTAGGCCACTTGTGTGTATATTGTTTTGATATATTTCTATAGTAATGATAAAATATCGAAGTGATCTTCCACTGGAAATGGAAGGTTGCCAACGCCTATAAATACACACAAACATGACATGATACAATTACATTATTATTTACGTTGTTTTTACGCATATGCTCTATTAAACACGGTGATTTTGTAAATGTTGATCTTCTGGCCAACTTATACATGATTACATACGTATGTTTGGTTTCTATGTTTGGGCCACTAGTTTACCATATATTGAAAATATTTTTTCTCGCTACTAAATAATATACTGACTGACTTACACGATTAACGGGAGCTTTAGTATTCTTTTCCCATTGAAGAACGCTAGCTTTTTTACAATCATCGTCGAGGACCGAATCAACGCTCTAAATGTTACATCAAAAGTCAATTGAGAATAACATATTCGATTGAAGGGAAATGATTAAAACCATAGCCTCCAATGGGCTCATATGTTAACATCTCACCAAGTCTTCCACAAGTTTCTTCTGACTATCAGAAAGATTGGCCAAGTACTTTTTGAAAGTCTGCTTCGAATTCTTTATTACTTCGTTGCACTTTCCAACGGGGCCCGATGAGACCGATGAGAACATGAAGAGCGCGCCTGAAAAACCATAACAAATGACTGATCAAAACTTTAATTAACATAAATGGCAGTATTTGTATGTCACATCTCCCTCTTAGTTTATCCTTTAACTTCTGAATGTATTTTGCTCTATTGCATTGACATGAACCAAACAAGAGCGTTAAACATATTGGATGTATAAAAGTCAACATCTTGCCTTGATACTTATATGTTTATCCGAAAATATCGTTGCTTTTCTTCAATATCGCATCCTATCTTTATCACATCATTTTCAGTGTAAAATTATTACAGCTGTCTGTTATTGCCAGAAAGTGATGTAAAAGAATAAATCCACTTATATGAACCTACCTGTTATAAAGAATAATCTCATGATTGCCAAACTTATGCTTACTTCCAGCCTATGCCTTTAGATACCTACGTCAAGATGTTCTTTATAGGATCAGTGATTTGTTTATATAGTGCAGATTAGTTCAAAATGACCCATTGCCAGTCATTTTCGCTGGTTTTTTTAATTGTTTTGTTAAAGCAGAGGTAATGCCCCCAAAACGTCTGGATAGCGATTTCGTTTTCATAATTAGTTGCACATTTCTGCAACTTTCCTCAGCAATATTTTATTATACAGTTGTGGAACTTTCTGAAAGGTTGGTCGAAAACTATTACATCATGCTGATCTGTTAATTAATTGGAGTACTATACTATAATTATCATAGATTATCCTGTACTTTTTCCATTGAATATGCGTGGTAGACTTATTGCTGAAACAATCTTTGAATTTAAAATTTCGCCTGAAACCTTTTTAATGACAAAGGTAATTTTGATTGATAATAAAAACCTCCATGATTCTGAGAAAATCAAATTTATTCAATAGTTCGAATTTAGTGCAAAAGTGTTACTAGGTTTTTTGTTGAAGATTTCGCACTGTCAGGTAAACTTGTGTTTCTCATCGTCAGAAAAAAAGATTTTCTCGGCAAATTTTATTGGATTTGCAAGGAATTATATGGGACTGATTTTTATGTTTGCTTACCAATTTGATCTGTGTAAAATTGGCAAGCACTTCAAATTATTGAACAATTGGAAAGCAGTTGTTAGTTAGGCCAAGTGAGAAAGTTGCATTTTCTGCTTTTATCAGTAAAAGGAAAGTTTAGAAATGAAGAGTCATGCTTTGCTGTATATGACTAACTGATGATGTTCGGATAGGGGATTAGATGGAATGAACTGACATAGGTCGCAGCGAGAATTTTGAAGTAGGTGGGCCAGTCAATAAAGGAACGACTCCTTCCCTGTCGCCCATCATGGAACAAAATTTAGGGCCCCAATTCGACTATTTTAGCTTCAAGTTTCAAATAGACAAAAGCATATATCTAAGGTAAAAGAACTGCTTTTTACAGTGTTTACATTTATAAAATAACCCAGAAAACATAAGAATATTGTCCTTTCAGACACAGAGGGCGTAAAAGACGTTGCGTCTTAAATACGCCTTTTGTGCGTCTACAGGCTGGTCTGTTTCAGCAAACATTTTAAAAGCTGCTTGGTCAAATCTTTTTTTCACGGCATGAACAATAGAATCCGGAGCTTCGTCGTAAATAGGTTTGTAAAAGTCATATGCTGTTTCAGGGTTATGAGCTTCTCCTGTTGGTTTTGGGTTTCCTTCAACAAACTGCAGAATTGAATAATTCGGTCGTTTTCGTTTCCTGCAGTCCGGTTCCGACACGGCACTTATCTTCTTTGCTGACTGTGTAATTTTTTCATAAAGAAACTTGAAGTCATGCTCGTTGCTCATATTCTCCAAGGTCTTAATTGTCATGTTTGCAAGCTCTTTTCCTTGTATAGCTGACACCTTCTCTTTTTGTAAGGTTACTTGTGATAGCATGCCATCTGTGCAATCTAAGACCTTTCTGTAACACTTGACTTGGACACTTCATCTTGTTACGCAAAGCTTGTGCAACTCGGTAACGCTATGTTACTTGTAAATCAGAAATCCAAAAAAATCAAATCTTATCAAAAAAGTGGGTGTGCCCGGGTCGACCCGCCACTTTCACACCCTGTCGCTGCGACCCATGACTGATGGAGCTGTTCAAAATAAATGCTATAAATGCTATGAAGTTTATCTAAAATGTGGTAAAAGTGATGTTTTTGATGCCCACCTTTTAAAACATACTGTTTGTGATAATGGGAGGGTGGGAGAAAAGTGAAAAAAAAAATGCAAATCCTAAAAAAGACAAATGTCGCTTACATGAAATGTTGCAAAAGAGGCCACACTTTGTGTTCGGTACTACTTTGTTTACACGACTTTTTGTGGCTGTAAGATATTTAACTATTTATTTAACTGTAAATATTTATTTAACTACATACTTCGATATGGAGTCAATATAGTTAAAAAGTTCATTAGTTTTGTTGGCAGGTTTTCCAGGTTACGTTTTGAAATGGGTTTTAAGGATGTCTTGGTTTCGTATTACCAATAATCATAAATATGTAATGAATTTTGTTCCTCAATGAAAATATCTGAAATTAGATAGAAACCGAATTTCTACCATTAGCAAGTCCATTACGGACTTAAATTACTTATTATGAGATTTTTCCTAACTGTTTCAATTGAATATCTGCCTCCGAGATTTATAAAATTTTCTTGATTCAAAAGAAACATCATTAGTTTGCATGATTCTTTTCGAGTGTTGATGTAAAGTTTCTAATGGTTTTGTAGGGATTTATTTATGAACAGCTCTACTAAGTTGTGTATAGATTCTCACAAATATAAAGTAAATATAGTTTCGCGTTGCCAAAGCATAATTTCTATGAATTCGGCTTATATTTTAAGTTTCAGGATGAAACCTATTGTCATGTGATAAGGTAAATTGGAGGAAGACGTAGTTGCGTATCGAAATGAGATAAACGGAACTTGGAATAACGACTGTACTTCCCCTCTGCTCTAAACCTGATCCTTGAAAATTTTTAAAACTTTTCCAAATAACCACTCCATTTTATTTTTTAGCGACTTAATGTTATGTTGGCGTTAATACCGACTTCGTTGTCGGTGAAACAACATTCACACTCAATTGTACTTGCAGCTGTGTCAGATGTAGGAATTTCCTCCACAAGTTTTAAAAAAATTAAGCAATTATGTTGTTTATTTCTGTTGTTTAAGTTTTTTTTATTCAAGTTCGTTTAGAAATCCGTGTATTGTTTAAAGTTAACTGACAGCGTTAAAATATGTTGATTTTATTCGTGAAAGAGAAAGTAAAAACAACAACAAAAATAAAAGTAATTCAAGTCATCTCAACGTACGCTATGATAATTAAAATATGGAATGAATGCAGAACATTGCTAATTTCCGTTTGAACCCCTTTTTCAAGTCATTTTTTAGCAGCTACTGTTTTCCAACACTTGCAAGTATTATGTTACGAAATAAGAAATTAAACAAATTTTAGGAGTGTTTGGAAGTGCCAAACCATAATAATTCCTTCATAATTGCTTAATTTCGGGTAATCATGCAATGGAGTTTTGTTTTGGAAAGAATCCATAGTTTGTAGTTATTGTGGTTTTTTTCTTGTTAAAAGTAATTCCTTCTTGTCTCATCATAGACCACACTAACTGTATTCGTTAAGACCTTTCTGAATTTCCACTTGTCCACAAATTTCTAACAGTGCCTAATAAGAACACCGTGCAGTGTCTAATATGAACACCGTTATCATTTATTAAATTTGCGAAGAATTATAATTTTCCGATTTAGTAAAATACGTATTCACAATCACAAACAGAGAAGAAAAGAGGATTTCTTTGGCCGCTTCTTTCATAATGAAGCCACTATTTGCGTTTGATTGGTTATTTAAAAGGTTTTCAGCACAAGTAAACATTCTGAATGAACTGTGTATATTTTATCAGTGTTATTTCTCATATATTTTGTGATATTACGTGTTTTGAAACGTTTTCGATCCTTCGAAGTGTCTTGCATGGTTTCCAAGATTTTTGTTGCGTTGAATGGAACGATAAATAAGTCCACAAAAGTTAGTGACCTTAACTTAAATTTCCCGTCTACAGAGTGATGTTTTCAGTTATAAAACTCCACCGTATCATGATTCTAGTTGGAAGGCTGTCATTTTTCTTTGAAAGATGGTTGGTGACCTCTCCGAGCATCTTGACCTCAATAC
Source organism: Turritopsis dohrnii (assembly GCA_027922465.2). NCBI lineage: Eukaryota > Metazoa > Cnidaria > Hydrozoa > Anthoathecata > Oceaniidae > Turritopsis > Turritopsis dohrnii. The sequence goes on along the minus strand of BQMF02000121.1, from coordinate 718,134 downwards.
AGATCAACAGAAGAACAATTCATGATGTTATTTAATAATTTCTTTCACGTCATAAATATAAAAAATACATGAATAATCCGGTGTAACCCGGTACCCGTCAAATATTACGTTTTTAAAAATATAGAAAATAGTTACATAAAAAATAAATAATATAGACTTCTACAATTCGTCATTAAAAAATATGTCTTATATCAAAATAAAAACATATGTAACATATTTTTTTTTCATTTTTGTAATTTCTACACGAAAAGTGGGAAAGATTTTCTTAAATAGTGAAACAACATCAAATTGTTCATAGTTCACAGGTAGTTCGAAAAAACATTCGAGTTGTTACAGTATAAAGTTATACGGAATCTGTGAAATAAAAAAAGGAAAAGCAAACTAACTAGCCTCTTATATATACAACAAACATGAAGGAATATACCTTTCCTGAGGTTGTTGTTGTAGTTCCTTTAGAAGCATTGATAAATTTTAATGTTAATACATCCAACCTCGTTTTCATGTTACGGAAAATAATCTCGGGAAAGGTGTATTGAAAATAATTTACATTTTATCTTTTTTTCTGAAAAGGAAATAAAAATAATTTGTTCAGGGAATCCCCTTCATTTTAAAGGCAAAAATATAACTGTATCTGAAAGATTGCCATCTTGCATTTGTTTTGCAATTTTTTGCAATTCCAATCCAACAGACAAAAGTTGCATTTTCATTGTGGATGCCAAACTTGGCGCTCGGCATTTTGTTTTTAAATTTCCTATTGGATTGGATGTTACGATCTTTATTTTTTCCAAGCTTGGTCGGCACAAATTACAATGATCACATATCGACGATATGGCCTAAACAGATAAAACAATGAATAATGAAATAGTTACATTATTTCTCACTATTGAAAACCCTACGAACTACAACAACTTTAAAGATCACTCCTTACCATTTTGCATTCGTGGCGTAAATTTCCTAAATATTGCATGGTCTTTTTAAAATACTTTTGAGTTTTTTTAGGCCACTTGTGTGTATATTGTTTTGATATATTTCTATAGTAATGATAAAATATCGAAGTGATCTTCCACTGGAAATGGAAGGTTGCCAACGCCTATAAATACACACAAACATGACATGATACAATTACATTATTATTTACGTTGTTTTTACGCATATGCTCTATTAAACACGGTGATTTTGTAAATGTTGATCTTCTGGCCAACTTATACATGATTACATACGTATGTTTGGTTTCTATGTTTGGGCCACTAGTTTACCATACATTGTACCAAAGTAAGTTCTTATAGAAAATATTTTTTCTCGCTACTAAATAATATACTGACTGACTTACACGATTAACGGGAGCTTTAGTATTCCTTTCCCATTGAAGAACGCTAGCTTTTTTACAATCATCGTCGAGGACCGAATCAACGCTCTAAATGTTAAATCAAAAGTCAATTGAGAATAACATATTCGATTGAAGGGAAATGATTAAAACCATAGCCTCCACTGGGCTCATATGTTAACAACTCACTAAGTCTTCCACAAGTTTCTTCTGACTATCAGAAAGATCGACCAAGTATTTTTTGAAAGTCTCCGTCGAATTCTTTATGACTTCGTTGCACTTTCCAACGGGGCCCGATGAAACCGGTGAAAACATGAAGAGCGCGGCTGAAAAACCATAACAAATGACTGATCAAAACTTTAATTAACATAAATGGCAGTATAGACCTTTCCCGAATTTCTGTTTAAACACCGTGTTTCGACCTAGTTAGTACATCCAACCTCGTTTTAATGCATTTCATTGTTTTATCAATTGTTTGACCTAATTACATAGTAATTATCCTGTTTTATCAAAACTCCCTGTAGAATGATTAACAATAATTTTCATTTTAAAAACGAGGTTGGATGTACTATCTAGGTTAAAACACGATGTTTAAACAGAAATTCGGGAAAGGTGAATTTGTATGTCACATCTCCCTCTTAGTTTATCCTTTAACTTCTGAATGTATTTTGCTCTATTGCATTGACATGAACCAAACAAGAGCGTTAAACATATTGGATGTATAAAAGTCAACATCTTGCCTTGATACTTATATGTTTATCCGAAAATATCGTTGCTTTTCTTCAATATCGCATCCTATCTTTATCACATCATTTTCAGTGTAAAATTATTACAGCTGTCTGTTATTGCCAGAAAGTGGTGTAAAAGAATAAATCCACTTATATGAACCTACCTGTTATATAGAATAATATCATGATTGCCAAACTTATGCTTACTTCCAGCCTATGCCTTTAGATACCTACGTCAAGATGTTCTTTATAGGATCAGTGATTTGTTTATATAGTGGGGAATAGCTCAGAATTACCCATTGCCTCTCATTTTCGTTGGTTGTTTTAATTGTTTTGTTAAAGCAAAGGTAGTGCCCCCAAAACGTCTGGGTAGCGATTTCGTTTTCATAATTAGTTGCACAATTTTGCACCATTCCTCAGCAATATTTTATTATACAGCTGTGGAACTTTCTGAAAGGTTGGTCGAAAACTATTGGATCATCTTGAACTGTTAATTAATTGGAGTACTATACTATAATTATCATAGATTATGTTGTACTTTTTGCATTGAATAAGCGTGATAGACTTATTGCTGAAACGATCTATGATTTTAAAATTTCACCTGAATAAAGGAATTCGTCAATTGTTTTTCTTTCAATGCCGGTTTTTTATTTGTCTTAGTTTAAAAGAGTTTTTATAAAAAAAGTGTATGCGAAAACATTTTAATGATAAAGGTAATTTTGATTGGTAATAAAAACCTTCATTATTCTGGGAAAATCAGATTTATTGAATAGTTCAAAATATAGTTAAAATGTCATTAGTAATATAACCTACTGGCCTACTTCGCATGTTTTCTTTGCGAGTCCACTAATCTATTGGGTTTTCACCATAACCATTGAAACGAAACTCTAAGTATTTTTGAGTTTTGATTGTATGGTTGGTAAATTATTCCCATTAGATATCACGTGTTTGCGAATTTATTAGGTCTTTTGTTGAAGATTTTGAACTGTTTGCTAAACTTGTGTTTGTCATCGTCAGAAAAAAAGATTTTCTCGGCAAGTTTTCTTGGATTTACAAGAATACGGGACTGATTTTTATGTTTGCTTACCAATTTGGCCTGTCTATAACTGGCAAGCACTTCAAATCATTGAACAATTGGAAAGCAATTGTTACTTGGGTCATATGAGAAAGTTTTTCATTCTCTGCTTTTATCAGTAAAAGGAAAGTTTAGAAATGAAGAGTCATGCTTTTCTGTAGATGACTAACTGAGAATGTCCGGATAGGGGATTAGATGGAACTGACATGGGTTGGGGCGAGAATTTTGAAGTGGGTGGGTCAATCAAGAAAGGAAAAACTCCTTCCCTGTCGTCCGCCGTGGTTGGGCGACGAAGACAATTTAGGGCCCTAATTCGACTATTTTAGCTTCAAGTTTTGAATAGAAAAAGGATATATCTAAGGTAGAAAAACTGCTTTTTACAGTGTTTTCGTTCATAAAATAATCCATAAAACATAAGAATATAGTCCTCTCAGACACAGAGGGTCTAAAAGATGTTGCGTCTTAAATGCGCCTTTTGAATCCAGTTCTTCGTAGTAGATACCTTAAAGATACTAATTTTCGTGCAATTTCGCGCAGAGACCCAAAAATGCGCGAAATTTAATACCGAAATTATGCGCAGGCAGGGAGTGCGCGAGAATCAATACCATATTTTAAAACCGTTTTTTGTTTTTGGAAAGAAAGTGGCATTTATCTTTAAAAATTTCTTCATTTTTATTTGTATGCCTAGAAAAAAATATATAGGAGGCCTTTGCGCGCGAAAATTAATACCGCTAATTTGAAGACAATTGGCTGGTGCGCGAAAATTAATACTCGCGAAAAAAATTTTTTCTTGATGCGCGAAAATTAATATGCGCGAAAATTAGTACCTTTAAGTTAGTTGACAAAATTGTGTTCACTGCGCGTCGATTATAAATTACATGGCTCAAGCAACGAAGAAACTTGATGCATTATGTTTTTATCAATAGTCTGCATATTAAAGAAGGTTCAATCACTACACTAAATGATCTACCTTTAAAAATTTACTTTCCACCACAAAAGGCGGGCTCACGGGCTCACAGTCAAACCTTTGTAAAAAAGACGGGCTCACACGGGCTCACACGGGCTCCAATGAAGAATGACGGGCTCCTCTTGTATGCACGTAATAAGTATTTTAGTGAAGTGTCTACACTACGCTCAACCCGTTGACATGGCAATTTTCGACACCAAAGCCTCGTGTAGATTTTATAACCTCTCTTTGCTTCTGGGTGCGATTCAGGCTAACCGATATACCATAGACTGTGCAAAGTGCTCAAGGTAATCAAGGCAATGCCTTGGAAACCTTTTCTTGAATAAAGAAGTCCATAACAGCTGATTTATGTGGAGCCCGCTATTTTGTTATTGGAGCCCGTCGGAGCCCGTCTTTTCAACAAAGGTTTGACTGTGAGCCCGTGAGCCCGCCTTTTTCAGAGGAATTATATGTTTATCAATAGTCTGCATAGTAAACAAGGTTCACTCACTAGACTAAATGATCTACCTTTGAAAATTTACTTTCCACCCAAAAAGGCGGGCTCACGGGCTCACAGTCAAACCTTTGTAAAAAAGACGGGCTCACACGGGCTCCAATGAAGAATGACGGGCTCCATGGATATAAAGGTAATGTTAACTCTACGTCATGGTTCAACTTGACATTCGGTTTCGAAGTTTGTGTCGTCAAGAAACCATTAGCAACGATTGCCTCTTTTTTGTTATACGTCGGTCACGTCTCTTTGGATTGTATGTGTGAAGTCGTTAGTAGCAGCCGGAATAAAAGTCCACTTTGTGTTGTTATATGTTTTGGATGGAATGGGTTTCTTCAGGTAGTTAAAACTATCGCTTTGACACGTTTGATTTATTTGGTGCGGAAGGCGAAGGTTTCAGCGTCAACGATTTTGCCATGAATGCCAACGCTGAAATAATTGAGATTGGTACGCACACTTTGACTTAATGCTGGTTTGAATTATATTTTAGTTCTTTGCTGCTTCTTCTTTTACATTTGTTTTATTTATTTAGATTCTCATTAAAACAAGCCCCTTCTTTTAGATTCACATAAAAGCGAACCTAACTGTTCGAATGGAAACCAGGGGAAAGACTGGAATAATCTAGTTCCTATAGAAGCTAATGAAATGCTGGAAACATATATTGTAAATTACAGCGAATCTGAAGAGAAACATGCTAAATAACTAGAATCACCGTTTTGTTTACATAAGGGAGAAATTGAGGGCGAAGCAAAGATTGACAATCGCTGAGATTTTCAATTGAAAGTAGTTTTCAACTAAAGTATATGTGTGCTTCATACAACCGAAATACTTTTCAAATATTCTTCTGCGTTACGTTTATATGCCTGAGATTCCGAGCGCATTCTCAGTGTGTCCTTGTTACGACACGGATGAAAAGAGTATTCAGGATCTTTAAGTATAAGTGTCCAAAATCCTTTGCCATATTTTGCAATGCCTTTACACAAAAAAACGTCTTCTTCCCTTGTGAATTTTACCCGCGTTTTGGTTTGATCATTTACGACTTCTTTCTTCAAATTCACGTCAGAACTGATAAGTGGTACAAGCGTTCGATCTACATGCAAATCCGTAGTAGCAGCGCTTTCTAAGTTAGCTGGAATGGTATTCGTTATTGTTACATCGTCTTCATCGTTAGCCTCGCCAACAGCTCGTTCAGACAAACTACTGCAGGGCTGTGACATTATCGTTTCTGCTCGATTGAGTACTTGCTGATCGAATGTACGAGCCGTGTCGTTGATTGATCTTAAAACATCCATCATGCCTGCACTCACTTCCTTTCGTTTATAGCCAACCAGTTCCTCCATACATTTTTTGCTGCGTGAAGCAACGTCTCTTGACAAATTCTTTTGATAAACTACTTTGGCCACGTAAGAACTGTGCTTTTGGTCACGTGAAACGATTTCTCTTTCCGATTGGTTCAGTCTTTCTGCACTTTCTGTCTCCACAATTTGTCGATAGCGAGTCGGATGTATATATTTGCCAATAGCTTCGTGGACGAGGACGCTCATGGCTGACGAGAACGCGGTGTATTGCTTTCCCTTGTTTGTTACGAGTAAATAGTCGCAGTTGGGACTTAGTTTCGGGCGCACAAACTGGATATAGAAATCGAGAATCTCCATAGTTTCGGAATCGAGAATCACAGTGTCAAAGAGATATCTTTCGGCAGTTTTAAATTCTTTTTGGTCGATGTAACCTCCATTGGTCTTTGCTTTGTTAATCATTTCTATGGTTAAGTATTGATAGGTCATTGGTCTGGAGCACTTAACTCGAACAAATAAATACGTAGCAATAAATCTCGTTGCAAACGCCAGTTGAGATGCCGACACTGTTCGTTGATCTCTGCATTCTTTTAAGATGTCTCGAAAACGATTGATGTGATATGGGATGACGTTTTCCATTTCCTCCAAGGTCGCTCAACTGTTTCGAGCAATGAGCGTTTCCAAATCCAGGTTGCGAGAATACTCCAGTGTCTCTTTCTCTTTCCGAGATTTTCTTTACCACGTCGTATGTAAACTTCGGTGACGGCAAAACAACGTAATGTGCTGTCGGATCACCGTTCGCTTTTCGAAAGTCCAGTATGTCTGATATTGATTTTAAGTAATTTAACGACGCCGAACAACTTAGTTTCCAATCTTCTTCAAGAGTTTTAAGGAAGTCCATAATGATGGAGGGTGTACCCAAGCAACAATCGACAAATTCTTCGGTTAAACACGATTCTGATAAGAGGTCGTCAAAACTAGCCATTAAAAATTTCATCCATCGTTGTGCACATTGCTTCGCCTCTTTTTCAGACTTCCCTCCTCCGCATGGTGTACGCAGCCAGCTCCAAAACGTCTTTCCAATACCATCGTTAATAGAAAAGGAAGGCTTGTGTGCTGTACATTTCTGATTGGTTGTTGTGCCTCGACTTCTTCCCTTTTGATATCTGGAGCTTCGTCAAAATAGTAATACCAACAATGCTTGACATCGATATGCTTGCGTAAACCTCGACTGCTTTTAAAACCAACGTGTAGGCAATTTTGCACTGGACAGATGTAAATATTTCTATCGTTTGGACGTAATACCAACTTTCTCTTGTGTTTAGCAGCACCATTGATTCCAACCCAGTTCACAACTAATGTTCTCTTCGACATTTTTATTTTATTTAAAAACATTTTTTATAACTTTAAACATATGACTTTTAACTTAACGATTTACACAAATAAAAAACGATAACTTAGTTCTTTAAACTTGAATGACATATTTATACCGTAGTGCGCTTCGCAGGAGAGTCATTTATTCATTCCTTTTTACAAAGGAACAATGTATTCCATTTTAATAGTATACACGAACTGTTCCATTACTAAAAGAATAGTTCGTGCCTTACGTAGCGAACAATTAAGACTTATTGAAAAGGAAACATTTTGGAGTGCGCGATGGAAGAAAACGATCCTGTTAAGACACTCCATATCGATCTCCACAGCAGTGAACAAACTTTTCATTCACAAAAGAACAAGAGTGCACGATTTGTATAACAATGAAACACGGAGAACGTCATAGACTATTAAGGAATAATTAAGCGTGTCAAACTCTATTCATTGACAGTTCACTGTCAAAATATTCTCAAGGGTCTTTTAACAAGAGTTTGAATGGGATAAACAACCCGAGTAAAAATTATAAAGCTACAATAAGGTAAGTTTTTAAAAGTCATACGCTGTTTTAGGGTGATAAGCTTCTGGTGTTGGTTTTGGGTTTCCTTCAACAAACTGCACAATTGAATAATTTGGTCGTTTTCGTTTTCGAGGGACTGCAGGTTCGGACACGGCACTTATCTTCTCCGCTGACTGTGTAATTTTTTCATAAAGAACCTTAAAGTCACGCTCGTTTCTCATATTCTCCAAGGTCTCAATTGTCATGTTTGCAAGCTCTATTACTTGTATAGCTGACCACTTCTCCTTTTGTAAGGTTACTTGTGATAGCATAGAATCTGTGCAATATGAGACCTTTCTGTAGCACTTGACTTGGACAGTCCATCTTGTTACGCAAAGCTTGTCTAACTCGGTAACGCTGTGTTACTTGCAATTCAGAAATACAGGTAAAATTAAAAAAATGAAATGTTATCAAAAACGTGGGTGTGACAGCGGACAGAGGGAGCTGTTCAAAATAAATGCTGTAAATGCTATGATGTTTTTCTAAAATGTGGCAAAAGTGATTTATTTTATGTCCACCTTTTGAAATATACTGACTGTTTGTGATAATGGGAGGGTGGGAGAAAAGTAAAAAAATAAAAGTCGCAAATCCTAATAAACAAAAATGTCGCTTACATAAAATGTTGCGAAAGTCGCCACAATTTGTGTTCGGTACTCTTTGTGTACACGACTTTTTGTGGCTGTAAGGTATGTCTGTATTTAACTACATACTTCGATATGGGGTCAATATAGTTAAAACGTTCATTTGTTTTGTTGGTGCAAATAGTGTTAGTTTATGTTCCAATACATTGATTTTTTACAATTCGGAAGTGTTAAGCAGGTTTTCCAAGTTACATTTTGGAATGGGTTTTCAACATGTCTTGGTCTCGTATTACCAGAAATCATAGATATGTAATGAATTTTGTTCCTCTATTAAAATATCTGAAATTTGGTAGAAACCAAATTCCTGCCATTAGCAAGTCTATTACGGACTTAAATCACTTATTATGAGATTTTTCCTAACTGCTTCAATTGAATATCTACCTCCGATATTTATAATCTTTTCTTGATTCAAAAGAAACATCATTAGTTTGCATGATTCTTTCGAGTGTTGATGTGAAGTTTCTAATGGTTTTGTGGGGATTTATTTATGAACAGCTTTGCCAAGTTGTGTTTAGATTCTCACAAATATAAAGTAAATACTGTTTCGCGTTAAAGCATAATTTCTATGAATTCGGCTTATATTTTAAGTTTCAGGATGAAACCTATTGTCATGTGATAAGGTAAATTGGAGGAAGACGTAATTGCGTATCGAAATGAGATAAACGGAGCTTGGAATAAAAACTAGACTGCCCCTCTGCCCTTAACCTGATCCTTAAGAATTTTTAAACTTTTTCCAAATAACCACTCCATTTTATTTTTTAGCGACTTAATTATACTCAATTATACTTGCCGCTATGTCAGATGTGGGAATTTCCTCCACAAATTTTAATTAAGTAATTATGTTGTTTATTTCTGTTGTATTAGCATTTTTTATTCAAGTTTGTTTAGAAATCCGTGTATTGTTTAAAGTTAACTGACAGCATTAAAATATATTGATTTTATTCGTGAAAGAGAAAGTGAACACAATACCAAAAATGAAAGTAATTAGGTCATCTCAACGTACACTATGATAATTAAAATATGGAATGAATGCAGAACATTGCCAGTTTCCTTTAGGACCCCTTTTTCAAGTCATTTTTTATCAGCTACTGTTTTCCAACACTTGCAAGTATTATGTTACGAAATAACAAATTAAACAAATTTTTGGAATGCTTATAATAATTCCTTCATAATTGCTTAATTTCGGGTAATCATGCAATGGAGTTTTGTTTTGGAAAGAATCCATAGTTTGTAGTTATTGTGGTTTTTTTTCTTGTTAAAAGTAATTCCTTCTTGTCTCATCGTAGACCACACTAACTTCGATATCACTGTATTTGTTAAGACATTTCTGAATTTCCCCTTGTCGACAAATTTCTAATAGTGCCCGATATGAACACCGTGTAGTGTCTAATATGAACACCGTTATCATTTATTAATATTGCGAAGAATTATAATTTTCCGATTTAGTAAAATACGTAATCACAATGCAAACAGAGAATAAAAGAGGATTTTTTGGCCGCTTCTTTCATAATAAAGCCACTTTTTGCGTTTGATTGCTTATTAAAAAGGTTTTCAGCACAAGTAAACATTCTGAATGAACTGTGTATGTTTTATCAGTGTTCTTTCCGATACATTTTGTGATATTACGTATTTTGAAACGTTTTCGATCGTTCGAAGTGCCTTTATAACTTAACGATTTTGTAGATATAATATGATGGTTTCCAAGATTTTTGTTGCGTTGAATGGAACGATAAATATGTCCACAATAGTTAGTGACCTTAACTCAACTTTCTCGTCTACAGAGTGATGTTTAAGTTATAAAACTCCACCGTGTCATGATTCTAGCTGGAAGTCTGTCATTTTTCTTTGAAAGATGGTTGGTGACCTTTCTGAGCGTCTTGACCTCAATACAGATCAACAGAAGAAAAATTCATGATGTTACTTAATAATTTCTTTCATGTCATAAATATAAAAAATAAATGAATAATCCGGTGTATCCCGGTACCCGTCAAATATTACGTTATTAAAAATATAGAAAATAGTTACATAAAAAATAAATAATATAGACTTCTACAATTAGTCATTAAAAAATATCTCTCAAAATAAAAACATATGTAATATATTTTCTCTTTGCTTTTTTGTAATTTTTGCCACTCTACACGAAAAGTGGGAAAGATTTTCTTAAATAGTGAAACAACATCAAATTGCTCATAGTTCACTGATAGTTCGAAAAACGATTTGAGTTTTTACAGTTATTATTATTATTATTTATTCATATTTTATCAGGTTGGCTATTTCAGAAAAATGCAATTTCTGTTATCAATATAGGACCTGAGTATACAGTGACACGGAATCTATGAGATTAAAAAAGGTAAAACTTTCTGCAAACTAACTAGCCTCTTATATATACATCAAACATTAAAGAATATACCTTTCCCGAGGTTGTTGTTGTAGTTCCTTCAGAAATACTGATAAATTTTAATGTTAATACATCCAACCTCGTTTTCATGTTATGGAAAGTAATCTCGGGAAAGGTGTATTGAAAATAATTTACATTATATCTTTTTTTCTGAAAAGGAAATAAAAATAATTTGTTCAGGGAATCCCCTTCATTTTAAAGGCAAAAATATAACTGTATCTGAAAGATTGCCATCTTGCATTTGTTTTGCAATTTTTTGCAATTCCAATCCAACAGACAAAAGTTGCATTTTTATTCTGGATGCCAAACTTGGCGCTCGGCATTTGTTTTTTAAATTTCCTACTGGATTGGATGTTACGATCTTTATTTTTTCCAAGCTTGGTCGGCAGTTTGTTGAGAAATTGCACTGATCACATATCGACGATATGGCCTAAACAGATAAAACAATGAATAATGAAATAGTTACATTATTTCTCACTATTGAAAACCCTACGAACTACGCTTTTCCCCCCACCACCACCACCCCCTAGAAATCTATTTGTTCAAAATAATATATTTCCTTCTATGTTTCGAAAATAGAACAACTTTTAAAAATCACTCCTCACCTTTTTGCATTCGTGGCGTAAATTTCCTAAATACTGCATGGTCTTTTCAAAATACTTTTGAGTTTTTTTAAGCCACTTGTATGTATATTGTTTTGATATCTTTCTATAGTAATGATAAAATATCGAAGTGATCTGCCACCGCAAATGGAAGGTTGCCAACATCTATAAATACACACAAACATGACATGATACAATTACATTATTATTTCGTTATTTTAACGCGTATGCTCTATTAAACATGTTTATTTTTGTGATCTTCTGACCGACTTATACATGATTACATAGGTATGTTTGGTTTCTATGTTTGAGCCACTAGTTTAGCATACATTGTACCAAAGTAAGTTCTTGTAGAAAATATTTTTTCTCACTACTAAATAATATACTGACTGACTTACACGATTACCGGGAGATCTAGCATTCGTTTCCCATCGAAGAACGCTAACTTGTTTACAATCATCGTCGAGGACCACATCAACGCTCTAAGTGTTAAATCAAAAGACAATTGAGAACAACAATTTTGATTGAAGGGAAATTATTAAAACCATAGCCTCCAATGGGCTCATATGCTTACAACTCACCAAGTCTTTTACAAGTTTCTTCTGACTATCAGAAAGATTGGCCAAGTATTTTTTGAAAGTCTCTGTCGAATTCTTTATTACTTCGTTGCACTTTCCAACGGGGCCCGATGAAACCGGTGAAAACATGAAGAGCGCGACTGAAAAACCATAACAAATGACTGATCAAAACTTTAATTAACATAAATGGCGGTATTTGTATGTCACATCTCCCTCTTAGTTTATCCTTTAACTTCTAAATGTATTTTGCTCAATTGCATTGACATGAACCAAGCAAGAGCGTTAAACATATTGGATGTATGAAAGTCAACATCTTGCCTTGATACTTATATCATTTAACCGAAAATATCGTTGCCTTTCTTCAATATCACATCCTATCTTTATCACATCATTTTCAGTGTAAAATTATTACGGCTGTCTGTTATTGCCAGAAAGTGATGTAAAAGAATAAATCCACTTATATGAACCTACCTGTTATAAAGAATAATCTCATGATTGCCAAACTTATGCTTACTTCCAGCCTATGCCTTTAGATACCTACGTCAAGATGTTCTTTATAGGATCAGTGATTTGTTTATATAGTGGGGAATAGCTCAGAATTACCCATTGCCTCTCATTTTCGTTGGTTGTTTTAATTGTTTTGTTAAAGCAAAGGTAGTGCCCCCAAAACGTCTGGGTAGCGATTTCGTTTTCATAATTAGTTGCACAATTTTGCACCATTCCTCAGCAATATTTTATTATACAGTTGTGGAACTTCTGAAAGGTTGGTCGAAAACTATTACATCATCTTGAACTGTTAATTAATTGGAGTACTATACTATGATTATCATAGATTATGTTGTACTTTTTCCATTGACTAAGCGTGGTAGACTTATTGCTGAAACGATCTTTGACTTTAAAATTTCACCTAAATAAAGGAATTTGCCAATTGTTTTTCTTTTAATGCTCGTTTTTTATTTGTCTTATTTTAAAAGTGTTTTTGTAAAAAAGTGTATGCGAAAACATTTTAATGATAAAGCTAATTTTTATTGATAATAAAAACCTTCGTTATTCTGGGAAAATCAGATTTATTGAATAGTTCAAAATATAGTTAAAATGTCATTAGTAATATAACCTACTGGCCTACTTCGCATGTTATCTTTGCGAGTCCACTAATCTATAGGGTTTTCACCAAGTTGTGATTGTATGGTTGGCAAATTATTCCCATTAGATATCACGAGTTTGGTGAATTTAGTGCAAAAGTGTTATTAGGTTTTTTGTTAGAGATTTTGAACTGTCAGCTAAACTTGTGTTTGTCATCGTTAGGAAAAAAAGATTTTCTAGGCAATTTTTGGATTTACAAGGAATGATATGGGACTGATTTTTATGTTTGCTTACCAATTTGGCCTGTCTATAACTGGCAAGCACTTCAAATCATTGAACAATTGGAAGGCAATTGTTACTTAGGCCACATGAGAAAGTTGCATTCTCTACTTTTATCAGTAAAAGGAAAGTTTGGAAATGACGAGTGGTGATTTGCTGTATATGAATATCTGATTTATGTATTTATTTCTGAATCTTTATACAGGATAAAAACTAAAGTATTTACAAATGATGATGTTCTGATAGGGGATTAGATGGAATGAACTGAGAAAGCTGTTTAAAATAAATGCTATAAATGCTAGGGAATTTCAAAAAATTCCATGTATAAGGGATAATCCCCGAAAAAGTTCAAATGTCCATCCTCCACCTCAAATTCAGTACTCTTTATGCCGAAAGTGATTAGCAGGAATACAATGTTGATTTTACGTGTGTATGTGATAATGAGAGGGTGGGAGGAAAGAGAAAAAACAATACGCTTTGATAACGATTTGGTTGACCGATAGAAATCACAGTCATACATGAACTCGCGTGGAATATTTTAATTGATTTTGATTACACTCCATATAACTAAAAATCCCAGACGATCGTTAAAACATGGCATCTAGAAATCCCGTGTTGATTTGAATAATTGAAATATATTTAAAATTAATGATATGAAAATGATAGAAAAAAAAACATTGCAGACATTGCATATGCTTCTATTATAGAGATTATTACTAGATAATAGTGGAAAGCATTAACAAACAGTTATGTGTTAATAATAGATATTACTATGCTTTGCTAGATGACATCATAAGTAAGTTGCTGCAATTGTGTGTTTGACATACTGTATACATGCATACACATGTAAAACACGAGACGCAAAACGTTATTAAATGAGCTTCGTATAAGCATCTTCCAGAACTGAAAGACAACACATGTTCTTTCAATTCATTTTTTTTTGAAAAGCTTCATAAAGGAATGGTAATTTTCCAAAAAAAAGAAAAGAAGGGAATAAAGTATGTTTACTGACAAGTAGCATACATATTTCTTTTTATAAGCAACCCCAGCGGGCACAAGACGTCTTTGAGACGTCTTATTTTAATCGTAAAATGGTCGTTTGCTTTCCAGATCATTTTGGGACGTCGTAGGGACGTCTGAAACGGGACGTCGCAATTGGGATCCCTTTACGACGTTTTTGGGACGTCTTTATACGGATTGAATAACGACCTTCGAAACAATTGTAAATTTAAGATCATTTTGCGACGTCGTTGGGACGTCTGAAACGGGACGTCACAATTGGGATCCTTTTACGACGTTTTTAGGACGTCCTTATGCGGATTGATTAACGACCTTCAAAACAATTATAAACTTAAGATCATTTTGGGACGTCGTAGGAACGTCTGAAACGGGACGTCGCAATTGGGATCCTTTTACGACGTTTTTGAGACGTCTTTATACGGATTGAATAACGACCTTCGAAACAATATAAACTTTCAAAAGCAATCAGTCTGTATAGAATGATTTATTGTAAATGTTTTTAAACGTCTTGACAACAAGCAGCGGTGGCATAACGGTTACGAGTTCGGCTGGCACACCAGAGGTTCCAGGTTCGGGTCTGCCTGTGGCCTATTACAGTTTTTGAAAGAGTAAATTTCATAATCCTGCGACGTCGTTACGATGTCGTTGGGATGTCATCGAGACGTCTCAATGAAGATGTAATTGGGACGTCTTTTGAGATTCCCACTTCGCGACCATTTTGCGACGTCTTAGGGACGTCTTGAAAAGACGTCTTTACGACGTCTTTACGACGTCTTTGTGCCCGCTGGGACACGTTTATAAGCAACACTAGTAAATTTTCTCAAAACGTTAAGCAACAAACATTACTACAAGGATCTTACATAAATTGGCAACATGAAATTTTGAGAGCATGATCTCAGCACTAGCATGGCTACAGCACATTTCTTAAAATTGCCACACTAGGTGGTTACACTAGGTTGCAGTACTATGTCCTATACTTTGTACTTAAATACTTAAGCTTACACAAAGGTATTCAAGACTGGAAATACGTATATTTTTTCAATTAATTCTTAGCAACAAATTAAGCAACATTACTTCTAAAAAATGGTCATTTTTTAAGCAACATTACTACTAAGGTCTGACCTTGGTTGCTTATAAAAAAAACGTGTATTAACTGTGCGTAGCTACAGCCCTCGTAATTGTGTGTTAATAATGCCGTGACCCATACATGACAATGTTTAGCTACGACAGTTATAACTGGCGGAGAGTGTTTTCCGCTGATAATTTAACGCCATGGACAAAGTTTCGTTTTATTTAGACTGCTAGTTGTTCGGCCATCGTTTTTGAAACAGTTCTTTTTTCATTTCTTTACTTTAAGCCACCGGTCTCTTAAAATACACTAGATTACATAAACAAATGCGTTTCATAAACACATAATAAACCATTTAATTGTACATGGTTTTTCGTTTATAGTTTAGGAAGTGATATTAGCTACATTTGAAACACCTTTAAGTTTAACTTCTGTATATGAAACCATGTATTTCTTTTGTTTTTTTTCTTGCCGGCTATTTCCTTATTTTGTGAAACTTACTGATTGATTAATATGTTATGTTGTACTGCACTGAAGGTTTCTTGTCAAGATGAGATTTTGTTTGTGAAAAAGACAGATGAACGCGGAAAATATCGTTCTTTCAAACGAAAAGCGAGGGACTAAATTAAAGATAGTGTCTCATTTTGTATTGTAAACTCACTACGATCTTAGTTCTTTCTCTAATACCCTCGCTACCGCTTCTTTTGCAACATCTTTCAACACAATTCTTTCACCATTTTTTTCGATCATGTGAACTTGTTTCTAAAAGGTCGTAGTGTTCCGGATCGTTTCAGGTAGTGATTTTCTAAAATCAATTCCTACCCACCTACATCACGCGCTTTAAAATGGAGTAAGGTGAACTTTATACTGAGAGGATTTATTCATTATTGAAATCGTCTGAATTTGCGTTTTGCTGATGAATTCATAATTTGTCCCTGACTGAAACAAAATGACAAAACAGGAGTTAATCATTATCATATGATAGCTAATCAAAATGTTATGTGTGGGAGATAACACAGCATGGCGCTTGTGTCTTAAATATTATCTACTTTATAAAGGCCAATCCACACTATCATTTTATATATTTTCAAAGCGCAATATAAAAAATACCGACACATGATATTTGCTTTACGGTTAACTGTAACTACGAACTTTTTTTGTTTTTGTCGACCGACTTTAAACCAAATTGACTGTCAGGACAAGTTGCAAGAATGCCTGATTGGTTTGAATAAAGTTGGAATTATAGATCAACTTGTTTAAAAGTTGATAAGATTTACCACAAAGTTGCTAAACTATAAGTTGATAATTTTGAACGCTCTCCGTGACCACTATACACCAGGGAAACTTGTTTTAAAATCTGAGTTGATTTACAACATCTTTTTCATGATTTGAAGAAATCTGCAATTTCGACTTTTGAGATAGCTGTATCATAGTTTTCATTTTAAATGTTCTTTGACGATGCAATTTATCTTCTATCTTTTTTTTTTGCTCCATTGATTCAAACGATATCATAAATAGTTTAAAATTAAGCAAAAGCTTTTCGGTATAAAACCACCATCAGTGCATATGCACTGATATCATAAATAGAATTCTAAGAAATCCTTCTCAATTATAATTAAATTCAACGTGTTTTCAATTGATTAACTCGTTAAAGAGAAACTAAGTAGAGAACATTATCAAAATCAAATCTTACATTAACACGGTGAAAACATTTATAAATGCATTTGAACAAATGAGACAAAGCCTCAACCCTACTCTCACTTACCCTGGCGCATTTGACAAGATACACACGATAAGGGTTTGATGGTAACGATTTTTCAGACGAACATATTTGTAGGTATAAATAAAATCAGCCATATCAGCCAGTTTGTTGAAAAAACTCTACGAAGGAGCGCATTTCCATTGAATTATACAGAGTATTTCCATAAACATGCTACTCATCGCAGTCACTTTTTGACGGTATTGTCCACTGGGATTGATGTTTTTGATATTTTTTGAAGTTGACAAAACGCTTGTTTCGCGCATGACTAGAAGAAAAAAAGACTGTTACAAAAATCACGTGACCATTGTCCGGAAAACAAAATTTCAACCAAAAAAAGGTGACTCAGCATATTTAATGGCAACTTTTGTGATATGCTTAAAAAACTAAAGGGACTCCTGCGTCTGAAATTATAGTTCATGAATAAACAGTATTCGGCAGTAGTCCAAAGTGATGTCTTTTTTATAAGAACTTTCCATATAAAGAGGTAGTGTTTCGTTTTTCCCAAGATTTAAGTAAGGTTATGAAGATGGTCCGTTAAGCTTGGTTCCCACTACATCAAAAATGAGATAGAAATGAGATAGAAATGAGATAGGATGAGATGAGATAATTTTCGAATCTAATGAGAATGCTCTATCTCATTTGTAGAATATTTGATCTCATTTTTATCTCATTTTCATCTCATTTCTATCACATCTTTGGAATCAAAAAATTTTGATTCCAAACGAATGAGATAGAACATCTTCAAAGGTTCCGACGGTTAGCAGATTTAAGTAAGATCCAAAATGAGGGGGCGTTCGATCACGTCATCAAACGCCCTCTCATCTTTATCCCGCCAGTGTTTTAGTGTGCGAATGATACAAAAGTGCGCGAGAAAAAAATACACTTATACACAACCTCGTACCCAGGGTTTCTTGGCTTTTCGATGTACGAACGGCGGCGAAGCTTCTTCAGTAGTGCGTACTCGTCAGGTTTTTGATAACCGAGCTTCGATTATCCGCCGAATATGATGCCAGATTGTGTTTTGTGTTTTTTTTTATTTTTTCGATCTTTTTTCAAATAAACTTTTAGTAACATTCTCAAAAATTGTGTAAAAAAGTTTGATGAAAAACGATTTAATTTATCGGTTTTCACAAAGCAGGGTTTCAATTATGCTCAAGTAGAACAATGAGGATATATTAGAATCTGGGGACCAAACAAAAGGTATTTCATAACTTGGAATTATCCGACATTTTTGATTATCTGAACTGGCTTTCAAGTTCCCGCTAGTTCAAATAAGTGAGGACACACTACATGGCCTTGACATCACGAGGGGAGCGCAAGAAGTAATTGAAAGTATTTGCAGTTATTGGTAGAATCAATTGTTATTTTAATGTAGTTATTATTCAAATCTACATTATTTACAAAGAATTTGGAGAACATATAACAACAACAAAATTATTATCTTCACTTTTAATGTTAACTTCTTTATCCTTAGAGAATTTGAAATATATATCTTCCTCATATTCGGCATATCATCAGATCCTTCATCTACAAAAACAACCACAACAAAAAGGAAAAAACGTAAAAATGAAAATTTTCCGCACATTTCAAATTAAACATATAATATATAATACGTTTTTGGCTTATGTTAAAAACAAAAAAAGGCAACAATTTTTTTCAAAATCTTTGATCGACGATATTTCAGCAACGGTGCGTCATAGACATATGATCCCATACATTTTCTTGCTCAGAATTTCGAGCTCTACAAGATGGTAACACTTTCTATTGTCAATTCCTTAATTCCATTTTTCGTGAACTCTTTGGGAGGTGGCACAACGCAGGCTGAACCTGGGCGGCGAGCGACGCCGCCTTGGCGTCTAGTGTAATGTAATGTGCAACCGCTATAAACACCATTTTTGTATCCACCCTCATATTGGCGTACCTGATTTTATATCCGCCATCATCTCAGCGCCCCCTCATTTCGGATCTGCTAACCGGTTCCGACGAACGTTTTTTACATTTCCACGTTTTTCTTTTTCAAATCACATTGTGCATCAATTCTAACTATGGTTTGTGTGTGCGTTCTTGTGTGTTGTGTGTGAAGTACGAGGGAGAGAAAATGTCAGAAAAAAAAAAAATTGGAGCTTGATCTCAAAAGATGAACTTTTGGTGGAAAGGGTTCGTTTGTTTCTTTGTCTTTACGACGAATCAGACAAGGGATATAAGGAAATTCTCCATGTTTTCCTCCCCTCAAATCCGTCAACGTTGCCGATCTTTTTGTTTTAGTAAGCGTTTTCTTCGCATTCGTCGTAAAAATAAAATAACTAAAAGTTTCTTTCTCAAAATTATAGCACTACTACTGATGTCCATATTTCCTTTTTTACTTGTGCAGCTTGTCTTGGTGTTTTTGAGATAAATTTATGATATAGTGTGAATGCAACCTCGTTCCCAGGGCTTCTTCGAAACGAAAGAAAGCCCTGGCACAGGCCGATAAAAAATCACCCAAAATACGGGTGATTTTCTCACTCATCGGTCTTTTTTTTTTCCAATGCAAATTGAATTCTTGAAAACAAACGCCTGACATCTTCCATTATAACTCGCCGTTTGTTTTTGAAGCACGGAGGCCCTAAAAAGACCGCTGAGTGAGAAAATCAGCTGTATTTTGGGTGATTTTTTATCGGCCTGTGCCAGGGCTTTCTTTCGTTTCAAAGAAGCCCTGGGAACGAGGTTGAGTGTGAATGATCGATCGCTCATCTCAAATCCTATCTCATTTCTGTCTCATTTTCGAAATCTCATTTCTATCTCATTTCTATCTCATATTTGCTCTAGTGGGAACCAAGCTTTAGAGTCCATACGAGAACATATACAATTGACAATAAGATGTCTACAGTATTCTCAAGACATGTGGAACTAAACACTTCAGACACACGTAGCAAGTTAACATGACTCGAATTTCACAATGAAAATACAGGAAACATATTAAGGTTTCACAATAGACAGATAGATAGATCGATCGATAAATAAATATTGCAATCATCACACCCCATGTGTGTGCAAGGAGTAAGCTAGCTGGAAGGAAGGGGGTATATTTGACATGTCTCGCTGTTACATGCCTGCTACTTTTGAAAATTGATCAACTTGGACGGATTGCGTACAAAAGTCAACATAAACTCCCGACACAATGCGACTTCTGAGGCGCCTGCAGTTTGGTAAAATTCCACTGCACACAACAAGGCCTTGCATAAGGGTCGTGGAAATGTCCCGTCATTATGTCAGTCTTTGCCAGGATTGTAGATCGTGAAGGGTCTGTTTCAAAAGTATTAGCATTTTGGCCATCCGATACTTTCGAAAAACTTTTTCTTGATATTGTATCATAGACATGATGTTTTTTATATAGCCCTACGTATCGATTTGTCCGTCCGACATAAAAACAAGTACTTTTGTAACAGACCCTCAACTCCTCCAGAGGTAAGTGCAAGCGTGACACATTCATATACATACCTTCTTCTCAACGAAGTTTTGAAATGATTTCTATTTACATTGTTAGCAAAGTTGTATTTAAAAACTAAATGTCTACTTTGGTTTTAAAATTTCACGAAAACTACATTTCATGTTTATTTACAATTGGCTTTTGTGATATCTTCAACTTCTACACCTTAGATTTCTACACTTTGGTTTCTCGTATGCTTCTTCGTTGTCGTTTCAAACACATACAGATTGACCGAGAATGCCCACTCTCCGAAAATAGGTATTTTCGATTTTCTGTCGGAAGCGCTAATTAATTCCCATCTTCAAAACTCGTAAGTAATAAGTCTCGCTATTGGGGAATCGGCGGAAGCAAAGCAGCTCTCTCATCGCGATTTGAAACGTTTGATACACCAGTTGCACTGCGGTCAGACAAGCCGGTAATCGAATTGCTTCGGCTATTTCCGTTTACTACGTTATGACGACTTTCTGTGATTGAATTATGTCTTCCAGCAGATCTGACCGAGATTTGTGAAGTACTCCTTAAAGTCTTTGGTGTTTGTGGAGGATTTATATACGGTTGTTGGACATTGTTCGTTCTATCTCTGCCTAAAGTTCCATGGGGTGTTGTTGTAGTGGAGACAGCTGCAGAGCCTGTACCGGTACTGTCAAAATTGACATATAAGTGATCTTGATAAAAAGACATGTTAATAAGTTCCTAAAAGAAAAAAGAGAGTTGTACGCGTCAACATGGTAACTATATTTTTTCCATCTCTTTCGTTAACAGGCGAGTTAATCCCGGTTTGTGATTATATTGAATGTGTTCTCAGATAAAAAAAAACACTCTAATTTTTAGTTTGACGAAAGCACCTTAAAGTGAAAGTAAAGAAGTATAACTTGGACTGAGTGAAATATCTCAGAATGGTTCGCCAAAGTTGAAAAGAAGTTTATAACATTCTCAAATCGTAGCCTGAATGGACTCATAAATGCCATGATTATAATGATTATAAAGGTAACTGAATTATAAGGCTGGAAAGTAATATATTTTTACCTCACTATTCTGGACTAATTCTTGACACCTGTCGGCGACTTCATTGAACGACGGACGTCTACCAGGAGATACACTCCAACAGTCCATCATCAGCGCATATCTACAGGGACAGAACAAATTGTAAGCGATAGATTTTTATTTTTTAAAAAATTGTTCTTCACGAATGCTATTCCGTGTAAATCTAGCCTTATAGAAAAAGACGATACCTCAGAGAAAAATGGTTTACAATCATTTTTATACGAAGTGATGAAAATCAGTAAATATTACTCTTCTAAGGTATTGCGTCCTTTAATGAAACAGGATAACGTGATTTAATTTGAATTCACCTCTGTTAAAGGTTTACTCTCATTTTGCAGTTGATCAAGAACGCACTATTTATCGAAATGTTTCAGCATGGACGTATAAAAAGAGAAGGACTTACAACTTTTATAAATCTATTCAAACAAGCTCGCCTCGCTTTATTGAAATTTTGACAAAAGCAGTTTTGAAACTCCCTCAAGTGCTGTTAAAAATACATGTTTCCATTGGCTTCCACACTAGCAGCCTTTTGTTATAAACACGAAAACTGTTGAAAAACACCAAAACTAAAAGTATGATTCCTTAGGAGTTCCTAAAGCTTCAGACTTGAAACTTTCAGAAAAAATAGATAAACTATCTCTCTGTTTTGTGTAGCTTAGGCATTTTTGAGGCGCAAATATTAACTTCATAACATGCAGAGACGCTGTGCCATGATTTTCTTCTATTTTCACTTGTAACATCTTCTAGCAAACTCACAGACATTTTAAAAACGATTAAATATCGTCGTCTGTGGCTTTGAACAATGAATAAAAGTGTTTTGAAAGCTAATGAGTCTTAATTCCTCTGATACTTCAGTTTTCCGCGTTGGATTGGCACGTAAATAATCGTTCGTCTCAACAAAAATCCAGTGAAATGCGAGACGCGCTTTGGTATGAAAGGGATGCCGACACAATGGATTTTAACAATAGAATTGAATAGCTATTGAAATGAGTTGTGAGTCCTTCTCTTTTTATACGTCCATGGTTTCAGCAACATCGCGTTCACGAAGGTTCAAAGATTTTTTAGGTATTCTATTTCTTTGTTTATACTTTTATCAATTTTTTTCTTATGTCGATATGTATCAAGCCAGGTAGTTGTTCAATACATTTACCACTAAGGATGCATGGTCAAGCTTTATTTGAATTTGAAGACAAAGCAAATATAGTTTTCCACTAACTTCACTGGTAGTTAAAGGTCTTTTCATATACAAAAATCTACAACTTTTGACCATAGCAAATGCCTGAATTTCCTGAATTCAGCGAAAAATTGAGCGTGATCTCACTTAGTGAAGCTAACCCACATTTTCATTTAAACTCAACAAAAGCTTTTAGTCTAAATGACCATAAAGGTAAGGTTTTACTTTTGTTTTCGCAATAGTTAACAAACACGCTATTGAATGTTTCTCTTTAGCATACTATGCTGTAATACCGTAAATGACCGATTAAGCGCCCAGGACTCACTTAAGCGCCCAAGTTCCGATTAAGTGCCCAGGTCCAAAACTGAAGCTGGGCGCTTATTGGGCAAAAACATTATAACATAATATTGAGAAAAACATGGTTTTTAGTTGAACATATATTTCAGCATAATGAAGGAAACTTAACAACACGGGATTAAATTATTATTATTACATCTCAAAGTGAGAGTAATTATCGAGCTTCTGAAGTCGAGTAGGACACAAGCAGTTCTTTTGTCAGTATTTAGTGTAAAGATAAACTGTATTAGTTATTTTAGAGATTTTTTTATTAACCGCCCGGTACTCAATTAAGCGCTCCGTTCGTATTAGCACCCACCGTAAAAGTCCAAAAAAAGTATAAGCGCCCGCGGCGCTTAATCGGTCGATAGTGGTATCTGTGATTGGAGATTCAAAAGATCATAGGGTTCAAATAAACGTGTTCGGGCTGTGAGTTTAATGATAAAAAGTATCACCAGAAGCTTCATGATTATTTAATAGAAAAATAAAAGTGACGAATATTTTTCTAAAAACTATATCTTGGCTATATACACTCTGATGATGGCTACTGGAATGTGTAGTAGAATATACAGTTTCTGGAAAAATATTCGTCACTCTTATTTTTCTATTAAATAATCATGAAGCTTCTGGTGATACTTTTTATCATCGGGTTCGATTTATAGCTAGCTCAAATAACAGGTACTTGTTCGTAAAGAAATGATAGGTGCAGGGACTGGCATATTCTTTCAAGTTAGAGATAGTTTGAACTACAGAAATTCGACTCGTTTATACAGTCTTTCTAAATTGATCTTAAAGGATCGATTTTATAGGTTGTCGTTTTATCAACATTTTGTTTGGAATTGAAACTAACTGTTGTCGAGCTTTGCATAAACATTGTTGTCGCAAATAAACGTTGAAAATATTTATGTAGTGAGAATAAATGTCTTCGTGAAACGAGAATATTCATCAGTACGAAACTGTTGTACACTTATATATGGTTTTAAAACTGTTTTTTTTCCTTCCTTCAAAGCAACGCCATTTTTGTATTACGCGAAAAAATAATTTTTTCGAATTTTTATTATCTCAAGCTTTTCAGTTTTTACTCATATGACTGACGATTTTCATTGTCAACATTGCAGTTTAGCTATGCGAACAGTTATACACAAGACGTACTAATAGAAACTAATGGAATCGTGTATAAAAACAGAGGATGCAAATGTCAGAAAATCTTTAGAGACATGCATTTTTCAATTTTCGATGGCATAACTAGGAAATTCAGAACAAGCCCTCACCACTTACTACTATCAATACAAGAAAGCGTTTTTAGTCTGATAAGGTTAAGCACAGAAATGATGATGATGATCGTAAATAAACCTTACACTTCATTAGATGCATGTTTGGGTTTATCCATACGGTATCCATCTTGCAGAAAACTAACCACCTCGTAGGAGCTCATTCCAGGGTACGGTGACGCCCCTAATGTGATCAATTCCCACAAAACAACCCCAAAGGACCATCTAAAACAATAAGAGTAAACCTATAATCTTCGTAAAAGAAGGACTACTGTTAACAAAACAGAACATACTACCATACTACCATTAAAATAATGTTAATTTCTTTCTCTTTTTATTTTCTTCACATGGAAAAAGTGTTGACTGCTATTCTACCATCCTGCTTTTCCTTCTTCTTTTTAATCCTTAATTTACCAGGAATTCATCGATTTTACTTTTCTTACAGTAGAAGACCCATGTTGATAGCATGGATCATGTAAAATCAAATGATCCATGTAGCTACATTTAATACAGACGAAACTATTCCACTTTGTTCAGAACGAATATAAATATTTATTGAAATCATTTCCGACTACTGAAGCAGTGTTGAAGCTTCTTAATTAACTAAATGTCGAATTTCAACGACATAAACCCATCATAAATGTTACTTACACGTCACTTTTGGTTGTTGATATTCCGTCTAACAGTGATTCAATAGCCATCCATTTGATAGGAAACCGACCTCCCTAAAACACCAAGATCATATTTAAGTATTGAAATCTTCATCTGTTTACAGTATTTTATTTCAGACTAAACAATCGTTTGCCTAAACAGTGTTTCATGGTCCAGTCAATAGTTATAGCTTTGATTTTCACGAGAATTCTTTTGGCTTATTCAACAGGTATGATTATAGTAAAACAACAACGTCCTTAGAAACAGAGTGAAACAAACAATGCGAACACTCGACACTAACACCGGGCGTTGTCGCATTATTAGGAAAAGTACCATTCTAATTTTTTTTTACCAGTAATACCTGATTCACATGGTTGGAAAAAGCATGACACAAGAATCTCCGATTTCTCAACTCACTCATTTGATATTGTTGATTTCAAAGCAAAATTTTTTATTTAGTCCCAAAGTACCTTCAAATTTTAATAACTCAATAAAGTTAAAGAATATTTGCTTGAAAGTCATCCAAAAGACGTCTATGACTTACTGCAGATCGTTTAAGATAATGGTCTTCCAAATAAATATCTCTTGCAAAGCCGAAGTCGCTAACTTTACAAGTTAATTGATCATCAACAAGGACATTGCGGGAAGCTAGATCTCTATGAATTACCTATGAATAAAATTGGAAGTCAATTTAGATGACTTCTGTCTGAAATTTGGATGTGAATTCCATAATACATTTTCCAGACCACCATTATGCTCACACACAAGCATTCTGCTTGACTACTTAAAAAGTCCAGCTATAACACACAGAGATGCTGGATATCCAATTACCTTCATTGCTGAAAGATGTGCCATTCCTTTTGCAATTTGCCAGGCAAATGTAAGTATCATCTTGGAAGTCAGATTAGGTATAGTCCCTCCATAACTCGTCTTATAATAACGTTCATAAATCCCTCGACTACTACGTAGAAATCCTTGTAAATCACCATTTGCGCAATATTCGACAATCACATACAATAGTTCACTTCTGGTACAACAGCCGAGTAAACCAAGTACATTCGGATGTTCTGGAATAACTTTTAGTAAATTCAATTCTGCCATTAAATCTTTTGTAGCTGCTTCGTTGTTAGGGTCTTAAAGATAAACATAATCAGATTTTGTTGCTTTTTACAGCCATGTTATAAACGTGTATTTTTTATTGTGGATTGAGATGGATTAAGTGGATTGAGAGGATTGTGGAAACAAATTGTAAAGTAATTAAAAAATAACTTAAGATTAACTGAAAAGCAAATCCTAACGATCATCTTTGAAAATAAGGACTTTCTCACCTCGCACCGTTTTCACTGCCACTGTGATTTGACCTACAGATCCTTTAATTCCTTGAGCTAACCCTCTCATGACAACACCGAATGCACCAGCCCCAAGCACTGTTGTGATAGTTAAGCGATCTCTTGGAAATTCCCATTCATCAGTTCGAATTATACGATCCATCTCAACATGCGCGCCATCAACAGAACTGTTGCGCATAAGCTAAACAAGTTATGTCAAAGGTTTATCAAGCAACATTTTGGTTAGTTCTAGTTCAATTCCTTGTCAAAAATGAATGGAGAAGATCTGTTTTGTACGTGGTTTTTTTCGGTCAATTTTACAAAGTTTAAAATCCATTGATGATATTGCAATATTTTGAAAAAATCGCTATATGCCATTAAGGTTTGAAAAAATGTTATGCTGTTTTGTTTTTTTTGCAATGTCCACTATCACCTTTCATTGCTGGAATCAGTTTGTCCCACTATGAAAAATACATTAACACGTTGTATCAACTATAGCTGGTCAAGTACTCACCGAAGTGGTTGGGGCAAAGGTTGTAGCAGAAATAGGAATGTTGGTATTTTTCGATTCCCTTTCCTTCATTCTTTGTACAAAAATACAGATGCATGCAATTGCTATGATCAATGCAAGAGCAGCTCCACCAAAGATGCCTATCACCGCAGGTATACTGAACTGACTGAAGAAATCGGTCGATCCAGAAATTTGTTCAACTGTTACAGGTTCTATGAAAATATTTAAAGAAATGTAAGGAAAAACGCTAAGATGAGCAACCAAGCGTTTTGGTTAGCTCATATCTATCAGCTAAGTTTGTGGTGCAGAAATTGCTAAATTTGTTAGAGTTAGTAAGGGAGGGTTAGGTTAAGGTTATGACTTGTTCCTTCAGAAAAATTTAAGAAGCTTTTAACCGAAAAGTTGAGCTAGCTAGAGACCGATAGATAACTACACCCAACCATTTAGGAACCTTCACTTTGAAAAACCTTCAAACTTTATGTTTTTTAAATTAGCCATGAAAGTTATTTATGAGTTGTAACTTTCATCTTTCATGTGAATGAGTTATCAAACTCCTAACATCTTAGTGCCAAAACCGACCTTCCGTATAGTATTATATGCAGACATTCGCACGGGACTACAGTTCGATTTATTTCACAAGTACTTAGGTGTCAATGCGTTAAAATTTAAAGAGTTCATCGGTCAACATTAAATCAATAGGTTTCACTAGTGAACACTAAAGTGAATGTCCGAAACAAATCTATCAACTTTTACATTATCATACGATAAACTGTATGAAAAGCATGAGTGGAATTCATTTCTGTTTACGTTCTTCGTCGCGAGAGTTAAATCTTTCCGAACAACAGAAGGAGTAAAAAAATTTAAACCTTCATTGATTCTTTATAATCCTTCCTTAACTGATCAAAATGACTGTTTTTCCTCAGTCAGAATATTTAGTCAGTTAGTTTTTCGACAAAAGAGCAGGGTTGATCTGATTCAACTTTTCCACTGGAGATTCGTACCAATCAGTCATGTCGGGGCTCAGGCAAAAGAACTAATATTTCAAGAATCAATTGCATTTCCCACCTATTCACACACAAGATTAGACACACCTCCGTGTCTAATGAATTTTTCACTGGGAATAAATAGTCATGACTCTATTTGTGAGCATCCACAAGTTCCACGTTACTGACTGCCTTTCAATCAATTAGGTTGGTGTGGTTGTGAGCTTTAAATGAACACTATATATGTGATCACCTTTTTAGAACAGAAATTTGAAGTTATAACTTACCTATAACGAGAGTCTTAGCGTTTACTACTTGACTGTATTCACCTTCACCAATTTCGTTAGTAGCTAACACCTGGAAATCGTACCAGGTATTGTCATGGAGATTGTTGACTGTGTACTCAGTAAACGATTGGGTGATTTGTAATGTAGTCCACCCTTCGTTTGACGAACTGTTTTTATACTTTATTGTGATTGACGTGATTGGTCTTCCACCACTTGAACCCAGAGTCCAGGCAAGACTCACTTTATCTGTGAAGGACTTGATTTCTGATTTGATTATCTTTGGTGCGTCAGGTGGAGCTAAAATGTTTAACATTACGCTGTTGAGTGTCCTTTTATATATCAAAAAATCTTTCAACACAAGTGATTCAGCCTGTAGTGATAGGCTTCGAATCAGTAACCTTGTTAAGCCTTGATTTCTAATGGATTGATACACTGTGTGTCAGTATAACTATTAAGGTCGTCAAAAACTGAAATATATGAAGCAGAACTGAACAGAAATGAGTTTCAACAAGTTACTGCTCTAAGGTGTAAACTAAGTACTTCCCCAAAACATTAGCAACAATTATTTTGGAAGGTTCTCTTACCGAAGCCATGTAATATTATATCTTTTTGATCAGAGCCAATATCATTTGTTGCTATGCATGTGAAGTAGTCAAGATCATATTTCTGTACGCGCTCTATTGTAAGCTCAGACCTGCCAATCAATGTGACATTGTCATAATTACTTTCCGATACTGAATAGCCCCCAGCATAGTCTGAAGGCCGTAACAGCGTCAAGTTATTGTTTCTGTCATAAAACTTCCATAAAAAATCCATTTTTGGATAACCTTTGGCTTTACAGACTAGTTTTCCAGTGTCGTAAACGTTTATGTTAAAGTGACTTCGACCGTATATCATTGGAACAGCTATGAAAGAAAATATGCGAATCAGCTTAATGCTAAAACGTCCAGTGAAATTTGGTCTAGCATATATTGTGTGTTACGCTGCGAATAAAAACAATCCAAAAACTGGTATACTTACTCAGCACATGCGCAGAAACCCTTTTAAAAGAGGTCCCTCCGATGTTTTTTGCACGACATTCGTATACACCTTCATTTTCTCTTGAAAATCCAACAAACGTTATGCGATTTCTCTGTATGAAATACCCATCCGTTGCTTTTGTTATATTGGTGAAATACACATTACTACTGAAGGTACCATTGACTTTTCTCCAGGTAACATCGAATGAAGACTGCCCTTGAACGTCACAAAACACACTCGTGTTTTTTCCTTCCCTCGCAGCAATTAGGTCGGAAGATATATGAAGGTTGTTCGGCTGTCCTAAGGAGATCAATAATAATTTGTTTCATTTCATCAGAATTCTTGTCGATTAATTTGCTAATAGAAACTATGGGAAGATCTCCATGATATTTAAGAGAAATTTTGTAAAAATATGTATCCGGATATTTTTATCATGTCATTGCAAATGCAGCAAACTTACCTATAATAACCAATTTATAAATAGCTAATTCCATTACACGAAGTCGAGGAAGACCATCTTTAGGTGTAAAATTGAAAATAATGTTGCATTCCCAATTCCCACTATCACCAATTCTCGCGTCTGTTATTCGTAATGAAGTTTGATTGATTCTTTGTATCCTACCAGCAAATTCAGGTTTGATTTCTTCCCTTTCGCTTATGTCGTAGCTGTAAACAGTTTTCTTGGCGTCGCCACTGTATGCACTACTGGTCCAAACTAACGTTGCAAATTGACCATCGGTAATATTTTGACATTTCAACTCGTATGTTTCACCTTTTGGGATATTGATCGTACCTTTATCTGACGAAGATAACATAAAAAATGCCGCAGGAATCAAAACAGAAGGCATCCTTAACGCATCAGAAAGTACAGGCTTCAAGGATTAGCATTTTTAGAAACAAAAGCCTAACCCTAACCCTAACTAACGATATCTCCTCACACGATATCTCCTCACACGCTGCTTTTTAAAGCATATTCAAGTCGAGTATTATGGCCAAGGTAGATATGGGCATGGAGGGTAATGTAGGCAGCTGTTGCATGCACTAAGTACGAACACCATGGCAACATAGAAGTTATTCGTGATATACTTTACTGTACTTTTATTCTTTTAAGTGTTGTATTATTGCAGCTATTAAGTACAGTTGTCACAATTCTGCAGTTGTAATATAAGAAGGCATTATGAAATCGACAATGAGAGTGAGAAAAGAACACATTGAAAACCTCATGCATGACCTTGTCAAATTCCCTATCTGGTTTCTCAATTCTTTACTTGGAATAAGTCAACATTAGGTCCCATTATCTTCTCTTTATTTATTTTCGATCGTACAGAGGAGATGTAAAACAATACCATAAATGTGAGTTTGTGTTGTATTGAAGATTTTTAAAAGAATCATAGAAGTGATGTTCATCTTAGCCTTCAACGCAAATGGCGAGAAAATATAATAAATTTGAAGTTTATTTAGGCAAATGTTGTTTCGATTGGCAAGAATCGTCGAGTCTCTTGGCAAAACTGAAATCTTTTCGTCACATCGATCTTTCTAGTTCCTCCTTATAGAAAAGGTAACGACGTCGATTATATAGGTGCTTATGAAATTTCAAATGAATACGATTGAAGTTTAAGTACATTTAAGAGGGTGTTATACCTTTAAAGAGACGTTTCTCACACCTTCGCAAAAAAAAGGATGGAAATAAAATTCCTAATGAAAGATTTAAAACTTACCTAACACCTGACAAAAGCATTTGCTAGTGAACAATGCGATCCAACACGTCACAAATATGTGAACGAAAATGTCCAGTTCCAACACCATCCCTGATTCCAAAATATTGGTCGATGAAAGGAATAATACTGAATTGTCTTGCAGTATAAAAGAAGTTTATCCGTTATGATAAGTACATGTCACGCATATAAGTCTTAAGCTTTATAATTCTTCGTATTTTTGTCTAAATAATTTACAATATGAATCCATAAAACATCGATTAATACTAACAAAGATATTTAATTATGTATACGAAAAAAATTTTTGAAGTCAAATGTTCTAAATTTCACCTTCTGATTTTACTCGTTTTACAAACGTAACAAAAATATTATCCTGGCAGAAACTCGAATCACACACATCTTCATATACAAGCTCTATTATTTCTCATTGAAACTTAAACGTTAAAATTTGAATGTGTTTCTCGCTATTGTTGACACAAGCAATGATCTTTTTTCATGGCGAAGCGATGGTGTCTTTTGAATCAAAATATTTATTAATGTCAGCTAAGCGTTACAAAAACAGCGTTTTTCAGTTTTTCATTGTTATTTCGAAGTGTTCACAATATGAAATGTGTGAACTCTCTGTGGCAGAGTATTTATACTATAAAATGTTTTTAAGCAAAATGTTCTGATATTTCAACTATATTTTGTTTTACTAAGCGAAGATGTGTGGATACGATACGGTATCGCTAAAATAAGAAGTGAAACTAAAAAAAACCCCGAGAAATCGGTTAAGAAATCGGGAAGATTTTCAAAATTTCTTAATGTTAAAATTTCGTTTGTTTACATTAGTTACGTATGACCAGTTGTAATTAATTTTAAACAACAATGACGTCAGCATGTGGCTAGATCGTATGAAACACCATTTGATCTTCTCATGGGGCTTTCAAGGAAGCTATTAGGAAATGACATTATCTTCCTAGTTCGTCAAGAAGAAACATGGGTCGACGGGATTTCGATAAATAAAACTCGCCAAGAGTTAGATTCAGTCTTACACTTAATACCAGTTATGATAGGAATGTTGTTTTAAGAATTCTTGTAGTGGTGATGAATTTATCGTCAGGAATTTTCCGAAAACAAACTGTCAAATTCTTTTGCCAACGAAACAACAACATTTTGTAGATGCTGGTTTCAGCAATTAGAATTTTTGATGGTTTCTTTTTTTTTGTTCTTAAAAGGAAAATGTTCCATTATTGTAAAGGATCTACCAACGAGGTGTAAATACATCACCAAGCTAATGAAGTGATAGTTTGTTCATCACAACCTTTTGTCAACAACTGTTAAATGCTGATTATATAAATTAGAAATGTTTTGTTTTCAATTCGTTTTAATAACCGTTAAAGCTTTTTAGTTTTACAAAAAATAACTGCAACCAAAAGAAAATACAATATCTAATGTCTTTATTTTTTATTGTTGTTTTTTTGTCCTTTTCAAATTCAGAAAAAGTAAATCTTTCTTTTGTATATGAAAAACAGAACAAACACAAATAACAACAACGAAAACAATGACAACAACAACAACAACAACAACAACAACAACAACAACAGCGGACAGATTCAAAAAATCCAAAATTCTGAATGTGTGGCTGTTGTTCATATGGCTTGAATACATTCTTCAAAAAGTATTTGATGGATGATGGATCAAGTACTTATTAAGCCATTTATGGTAAAATACTTTAAAAGAATCCAATATTAATAAATCCAATTTTAATCCAATATTAATTTACAATAATATTGTAAAATTGATATTAATTCATATTAGGTTGCTGCGGGATTCATGTTGCATTCATGCCATTTAGTTATTTAGTCTTAATTTGATGCTTTACATTGGTTTCCATGGTAATTATTTCGTGAATAAAAAGTTGTTCAAGTGGAAGTTGGAATGGAACGAGTTCAGGCTACTACCAACATAGAAACGAGGCTCGTTAGGACAATGCAGCTTCAACGCGATGTATAAATATAAATTCGAGAATAGCATTGTCAGGAGTTTAATGAAAAATGATCAAACACTAAAAATCATGTGGAGCGAGCGTAGTAATGTATGGAAAGCATATCCCCTGTTATTGTCTAACGATATCTACAAGGCCTTCTCAAGAAAGACGATAAAGTAGTATCATACGAACTTAATGTCAACATTCGTCTATCGTGACTTCTGCGATCATAACATTGACCCAACCGGAACTTAAGACAATAAGGTTCTCATTTGTTCTGTGAAAAACAGCCTGTTCCATTCTGTGTGAACAAATCATCTTTCCCGATTTTTTGATATACGGACACCGGTAAGAAACCCTGGGTAAGAGGTTAGGTGAATAATATGTAATGTGAAAGTCTATTTTCAACAATGTATAACTTTGATAGCTTTTTGACTTTAGGACACCTGTGAAGCATCATAAAAATCTTTTCGTATTTCTACGGAAGGTTTTAAGATAGCCGAGTTTCTCCAAATCCGACTACTAAGTTAAGAACGATTCCGTGCAATGTTTACATGAACTCATCACAAAATTCCTGTATCGGTCCAAAATTTGGACCAAAATTTCAAATCTTTAACCCATCAGCTTTTTAGTTACATTCTAAAGTTTTATTTAAAAGACTTAAAATTTTACGTTATGTTAGACACAATACCGTCAAATTAGCCATCTGAGATCGTCATGGTAGTACCAATGTTCACTCAAAAAGGGACACTGAATTGAAAACATTAAAAAAATCTCTTTGGTATTTATTTTTAAAACTTAAAATCGATGCAGCTTGAATCTTAATATCGCAAATTTGTCGTTGTACATGTCTTTAATTAATCAGAAGGGGCAAACAAAGTCAGCGTTAAGGTGTCACTGAATGCCACTGATTGAAAAGTTGGGCAAGATTCATAAAAATTGCGATAAAAGTTTGTTTGGGGCACAAATACATTTCATGTAAGGGCAAATTTTGTTAGAAATTTGAGTAAAACGACTTACTTACTATGATACAAAAGCTATCCTTCAAATTTTCTGTATGTTTATGACTTCAGAAAATAACTGAACGGATCCTAAATTGTTTACTGCCAAAATCTAATAGCTTGAGTGTATAACGTTTTTCTGTATTATCACAAACATTCCAGAAAATTCAAGAAAAATCCAACAAACCATCATGGTTTACCAACAGATCATCATGGTTTGACGACGATGCAATCATTGTTAGTTCACTATTTTGTGACGTCAGCGAAATATTTTTATTGTAATAAACCAAAGTGGCAAACAAATGACAAAAGATTTATTAGTTATTCAAACTAAATTTAGCACGTTGAAATAGTCAAATATTTACATAACAAACAAGAGAGTCAGCCTCGCGTCACAAAGAAACAAATCACGTTCGATTCAAATTTCTTTTTGATCTCAATTTTTAGACTCAGTCTTTACGTTGTTTATGATTCAAACGATGACATTAGTTAACAAAAACATATGAGTGAATTTTGTTTAAAGATTAGAATCGTGAAAGGCACGAGTTTTATAAATTCCTTTGTAACTTGAGCTATGTTAAGCCTGGTTCAGACCGGGTGATTATGGCGATTACAATATTAAAAGAAATCATCGTAATTGCCAATCATTATCAAGTATTTCAAAATAGTAATATTAAGGCTTTATAGAATTCTTTTGTAATGTGCATATGTTTCAATTTGAAAGTGCGAGAGCAACCGTTGCACAAACTTATGGTGCGTCGTTCAAGCGTCCATTGTAGTTTTGATTGTATTCATTAGAAAGACTGCTTATTTGAAACTATCGTTTTCTATATTATGTCATAGCCTCCTTTTCAATCTGAATATTAATGGCGATTGCATTATTTACAAGCAGAAACGAAATCCTCGGCAAATTCTTTCATCTTTTCAACAAACATAAATACGTCATAGTTATTCACAACACAAGGACATACAGTTACTGTTGGCAAACGTTATGGAGTTATCTTCTTGAAAGCTTTGAACTTTAAAAAGAAAAAATTACAGCTCTATCAAAAGATTTCCTCTGTAAGATAGGCTGGAGTGGTTGAGCGGGGGTGTTACACCACAATCATTTCTGCTGGATCCAGCACTATAAAGTGGAAGAGATATTGAGATTCTCTCTCAGGAGATTTGAATTACATCTATTCTAATGCTCTTTTCTAATTTGGTACTTTTTCAAACAAATATTTTCTTGAACAACTTATCCCTCCCAACAAAATAATCACACTTTCTGATCTTCCTTTCGTTACGTTCCAGATAACGCCGTAACTTTCCCATGATTCGTTTGAGATATCTTTTGTCTTGATATTTTGATAAAATGGTTCTTTCGCGTTATTCCGAAATCATAGTTAAAAACGTTTATCTAAATTGGTGTATAGCCAGAAACAAATGTCTGGTAATCCACGTCAATTTACTTTAAGATCAAGAAGGTGTTCATCCGAGCCAGTATTAACAATCCCTGACGTTGAATGGCTGCCTCAGACGTCTTTATTTAGCTTTATTTATTTATTTTTGCGAATGTTTACCCAAGATAGCCTCTTCAGTTCCTTAAGGTACTGTTATCAATAACAGGAAGCAAGCACTCTACCACAAGGCTACCAATTTATGTCGAAATACTTATACAAAATTTTCCTGGTTACTTGGTATATTATTATTTGATAGTGAAGCGATGGTGTAGTGGTTAGTACCTTTGGGTGCGACCGCTGCGACCCGTGTTAGAGTCCAGTCATGTCGTATCTCAATACATCACTCTGATGCGCTTTAAAAGCAGCGTATCAGCCCATTAGGAGCCATCAACTGACTGCACACTGGCCTTCGGGTAAGTTAGAGCAATGCTATACGTATCTCTGGCGGTAAGTCAACTAATAGTTACAAGTCGGCGGGCGGAAGAACCAACCATTACGGATGGAAGCCCAAGGACTAAAAACTCCCAGTTACTTACTTACTTACTTACATATTAATATTTTTAGATATTTTTAACATTAAGACTGCAAGATAGCAGATTGAGCCATATGCACTGAAATCTAGTATTGTTTGGTAAGCAAGGGATGAAGACATTATTACAATCAAAGACTCATTTGCCAAATAAGGAAAGATGGGAATGATTAACCCTTTCGATGGTATGTCAGACATATTTCACTGAGATCAAGGTCTTGACAAAGAATGCTGAACTATTCTGATTTGATGGAGACAAAAAAAGAAATTGCAGTCGATTACGGCAGCAAGTCATCGCATTTTTTAATCTTACGAATTGGACGGCCTTCCTTGCACTTGAAAAGTGCTGACTGGAAATAATCTTGAAAATCATAAAGAACGGCAAAACCAATAGTAAGCTGGCTAAAGCCGCTGACTAAAAATACTGGCTAAAAATAAAGTTTATCGTGATTTCAATCAGCTCACTTTACCGTGGTGGAGGTTTCTCATGTGAGTTTTGTCTAACCCTCGAACATGATATGATATGGATATTTTATTTCCAGAATATTTCAGGTGTGAACTGTATCATGGACATTTTGAGATTTTAACAGTACTTGAAATATATGACGTCATCAAAACAGAATTGTTGTCAAATTCCAGGAAATATTCATATCATTTCTAATTTATTGCCAATGTACTAATCAGAGACTCGCTGAGGGCACTGTAAGATCGAAATAAAAGATTTAAATTGGTCATTTTCTGCATTAATCAGTAGCCAAAACATCTTTCAATTAAATCAATTCCCATTAAAACAACAACAATAAATTATACTAATATTGCTTTCGTTTTGCAATAAATACTTCCCTGCTTAGCTATAATTGCCAAGGAAATTAGTATTTTTGTATTTTATTAGATCTAACACGTGGTTTTTCTATTCTCGATTGTGTTGTCAATCTTTCACTGAAAAGAAATCCACCTTAAGAAATATTCAGAATCCATGATGTTGTTTTCCTCCTACACGCTAAAAATACATTTAACTGTTTGTTTTACATAGTCGATGAATGACACACTCCTCTTCTTCCTTTTTATTTACGGCTTATATAATTAATAATAACTATTTGCGTCAACTAAGACAGCATTCGTAATTTACTCAATTCTGTTTGAATGGAGTGAGCAAGATCTCTCTCTATCTCACTCAATATTTTGTTTGGAGTCTTTCAAGATAAAGGATAATGTATTATCCAGAAACACAGTATATAGTTCTCTTTATAGGTGTTTGAAGTTCATGTTGAAACACTACTCTAACATATTCGTGGAAACGTTAATTAATATACTCCCTTTGAAGCCATTCCATTGAACATTGGAATCCAATTTAGAATGTATATGCTTGTTCATTCTTGTCTAGGTGTGGTCTACTTCGTTACTACTTTTGATTGTCTAACTTTCTAACTTACTTATATCCACCATTCCTATTGTTGTTCCTTGTTATTACTGTGACTGGTAAACCTGTATCTCCTATCCGGCATGATAGATTACTTCGTCTTCATCCAGGGTTTCCAGTTCAATTTCGATCTTGGTTACTGTGGCCTAATGACTCGATATCGAGATTTGAGATGCGAGAAACTACGTCTTGAGAACTAGCTGGACAATTAAAAAAGAATTCCGTGAGTCGCTATTTTGTTGGAATTTAGCGAGAAAAAACTTTCAAAATAGAAGTGGTATCCAAAGAAGGCTGATAAATCCTGTCTGAAAAATCGCGAATTTTGTGTCCAGTATGTGCCAATAGAGAAACTTTTGAGAAAATAACCAAAAATCGAGAAATTCACAAAACGTTCGCTTCGCAAAACTTGATCCATTTAAGATAAGCAGCGTTAAAAAATTACGATAAAACAGACTACAAAAAGAACTTTATTGAAAATTTTCTTTTCCATTTGATCGGACTTCTTAGTATACTTAACGATACCTCCTTGCGATAAGGGAGTACTTATTTCCTGAAGGAGTACTTATTTACTAGAAAATAATTACTCCCAGGAGTACTTTCTTCCTGGGAAATAATGACTGTGGAGTAATTATTTCCCAGTAAATAAGTACTGGGGAGTACTTTTTTAAGGGAGTAGTTATTTACGGTGACACCGGTAGTCAAAATCGTCAGGAGTCTCTGCGATAAAGAACATATTGAAACAGTGTGTATATTTCTATAGAAATACACTCCTTCGCAGTGAGTTCGCCCACTGGGGTGATTATGTAATAAGATTCGATAATTATTATCTTCATGGTTAAAAATCTCTTGTTTTTGTTTGAAGGAACGAGGCATTATGCAAAGTTTGCTCGTTTAACCCAACCGAGATAACAAAGTTTTGATAACAAACTTATATGATCGCATCTTGTTAGACAAACCTGAATAGCCAGTTGATGAAGACACTATTTTTTTTTTGAGTTGAGTTGTGTTACATATTATACAATGATAGCTTACTTATCAAATCAGTTACTTACATGGAAGGGAGAAATGATTTTAGACCTTGGACTTTAGGGTATCATGGCTAGTTAATCAACCAGCAGTGAAAACGTATATTAGTGCTCCTACACAGGCCCGGAGACACGTTTTGAAAGTGGAGCGGGTGCAAGTCAGGGGCGGATCCAGGGTTAGGCAACTTAGGCAAATGCCTAACCCAAAATCAGTTAAATAATGTTTTTCATAAAATTGTATGAAAAAGGTATTGTATTACAATAAACAGAAAATAATCGAAAGTATCAAGAGATTCCCGCATCCAATCCGCCCGATCCTTTCTTTCCCAAATAGGATTATTATTTTCCCCCGGCGAGGCGCGGCGCGCGCCATGATGTTAAAAATTAATGTTTTTTACAGCTTGAGTTTATAGGTAGTGATCTCTGCCCGGAAAACGACTTCTCGTAGTCACATTGACAACACAGACTAGTGCCTAACGCTCACCTTAGGCGAAGAAAATTTGCCTAAGGAGCCCCGGGTTTACACACTTTAATGAATGAACTGGAAGAAAATTTGCCTAAGGAGCCATGGGTTTACACACTTTAAATGAATGAACCAGAAGAAAATTTGCCTAAGGTACAACCATGGGTTTACACACTTTATTGAATGAATGGTCACCAAATCTGCACAAAACGACCGTGGGGGACCTTCGAATTAGACCCAGTTCAACATGGATTCGCTAGACAACATCGTTGCAGCTTTTGATAGCAATAATGAAGTATTAATTAGGAAATTTTGAGTTCACTTAATACATCAAAGTCTAGGAAAAGCATTTTTTTCGAGTTATGTCTCTTCTTTTGCTTTTGCTTTTGCGAAAACATTGTGGCTGCTTAAAGCAAGTGTTTTATTATTTTATGTAAATGATTAGCATGGATTATTAGCACCATAATTCATTGATCATAAGTATGACGACAGTTAATTATTAGCTCAGCTATGTATAATAAGTTTGTTTGTGTCAACTGAACCGAAGCCTTCCTATTCTTTATTGATTAATGATGTATATAAATATTTTTGGTATCTGTTTCTGTTAACGAAAAATGCATCTGTAAATGCTATGGAGTTACGTTTGAATGACTGAGTTTATAATACACAAAGTCATTGTTATTTTTCTGAGTTGTTTTGCGTAGGCAGCTGCATGGTTTTTTAGCACCAGTATCTCTACCTGGTAACTTATTTGTACAGTTCAGTATAATTTTTCTTGGTTCGAGATGACTGTCTGGTTTTGAATTTAAGAACTTTAAAAGGATCCTGTGTCCAAAATGATATGAACCAATATGATAGAGATCAAAAAGCCTATTATTAGTATTACTTACTTCCAGTTTCTGAGATATGTATTTAATTTTCGAAATCTTACATTCACTTTATGCAATGCATATTTTATGATGTATATAACAGTGGCGGATCTAGAGGTATGTCGAAATTTGTGTAGAGCATTAACATAATTTGTGAATTCAATTTATATTACCAATGGGATTATTTGAACGCTTTTGTTTTATGGTTAGATTGCTAACACTCTCCTACACAAATTTCGACATATCTCTAGATCCACCACTGTATAATAAGATAGTATTATAAGTTAAACTTCTCATCGCAAGTTATCATTAATACCATATCTTTTTAATTTACTATAGAGAGAAAGGGCTTTCACTCTGAGTGAGTGATATGAAAATGGAGTTATAATATATTGAGAGTTTATACACATAAATAAAGAATAAAAATCTTATTCTTATACATAATTATACGTATATATAATTATGTATTGTATGATTTTATGATTTTTAAATCAAAATATCTGCCCAAGGAAACAGAATTTCCAAAAACTAAGACTTCTGAAACAACTCGAAACATCATTTTGGATGCAGGAACACTTTAACATCTTTGGAGTTATTCTTTCATTTTACAAAAACCTTGTTATGCCTTCTTCTGAAAAAGGTTATTAGATAATGTTTTAGTTTGACTTCTTGTTTCCTATGCTACAAATTCTGGAAAAAATGTTGTAGCTCTTATTAAAGAGGAAGCAGTACATAATTTATCTGTTGTTGTGTAGTTATATATATATAGGTTCTTGGACTTGTCTCAGGGATTTCTGGAAACACCGTCTTTTACTATATTGTGGTTGACATTATTTAACCATGGATCATTTTTAGGGTAGGGTATACTATTTGATTTGATGAACGCCTAGTGCAGAAATCTGTTTTTATTTTGCTGCCGGATAATGATCAAGGAGTTTGTCTCTAACTTTGATTTTGGTCATTTTACTCTATTTCTTAACATAATTTCTTTTCTTTTCTTTCTATCTGACCATCTTAACCAGTACATAGATGAAATATCATGTAATTATCTGAGTGCTCCAATCTATCATGGTATAGGTGATTGAAAATTTATTTATTTGATTCATAACAAGTATGTTTTCATTTGATGGATTCTTCCTGTTTATGTACAAGTAATCAAGAAAATGAAGAAGATAACAGATGAAGTTATTTATTGGTTATTTACTTAACCTCCAATCTGGCGGAAAATATTATTTTGGCCTAGATTAAAGTAGTTCAATACATTCCATTCACACTCAATTAGTTTTCTTTTGTTTATTTCCCTTATTCCATTAGTGCAACAATACAGGCTTGCATTATAACACTCCTTATGTTAGGACGAATGAATTAGAGTTAATATTTTTTACATTTCGAAAAGTATGTATTATATTGGGCGTAAACTGGCGTAAATTTCATCGATTGCGCCCTTATGTGTGTTTGCCAAAAAAATTTGCCTAACCCTTAAAAAATCCTAGATCCGCCCCTGCAAGTAATATGTGGATGGTCGAGATTTAACCTTTTAAAAGGATCACGTGTTAAGGATTGCTAAGGTTCTAGGGAACAAGCCTTGAAAGTGATCATCAAACTAAAGAAAACATTTTTTGATTCACAGACCCCAAAACTATATATATTTTATAATAAAAACATCGCAATAGTCATAATAATTTGATAATACTTGTAATTTTTCTCTTGTTTACTGATATGTGCAAGCAAAAAATTTTATTAAGCAAAAAAGTGGAGTGCAGCACCCACCCTCTCCCCACCCCCTGGCCACCCAGGTGTAGCTGACCCTGCTAAATGTGCAAGGTCAGTGTCTAGAGAACGGGTTCAAACATGGGTCGCAGCAACCGTGCTGTCTGACACTGTACATTGTACCATCACTAAGCAAATAGGAATGACAAATGAGTACCATTACTGTCACACGTTTCATCAAAGGTCTTTGAAGGCAAAGTGCAACCGCATTTTTAAATTCCAGCTATAATGTATTTCAGGAAATTCCTTTGGCTTTCTTTCAGTGTTTTTATGATGACTCATAATTATTTGAGCATATTTTTTCTTTCATTCAAATAGGTATTATCTTTTTGTTGGAAGAAAGCCACAGGTATTCGTGCAATTAGTGGCTTTTGCTACCATTTATTTTGCAGAATAAATTGGTAGGATGATAACAATGTGGACAGACAACACTGATGAACTGTACACGAATGGTTTTTTAATTGCTTACATGTAATGAAACTGTGGTTTATGTAACAGCGTGCATGTAAAAGGGTGCTGGAAAAAACAAACTTGATACTATACTTATGCATGAGCAAGAAATACTTCCAAAAAAGTCAACTTTGTGATTGAAGAGGATCATCTTATTTTCCCTTTTCTCAAGTTAAAACAGAAAACATTTTAAGAAATTAACATATAGATACACAGCTTTTATTTATGCAAAAGGTTTTTTTAATTGCAGACAAATTATACAAAAATGTTTATCTGTATTCTGTGTACTTTACCATGATGCATGCGTAATTGCATTTGGCAAACAACCTCTCCAATGAATGTACAACGCTGAAGGAAGCTACTATCGGTCTTTGGATTTGTGGTAATCACATGAAAAAGCACATCTCATCTTTCATTTGTGGAAGTTTCAAAGTTTCGATAAGAAGACAGAGTTTACAGTTATGCTATATAATGCCCGTGATATCTCGAACTATAAATCCAATTTTGCCTTAGGAAGTTTTATAACTACTTGAAAAAATTCAATAAACTGTTTCTATGGAAGTTGAAAGACTTAAATATATTTCTCTCGGAATATGTCACAGGGTGATTAATGATGGGACAGGCATCATTCTTTGCGCTTTCTTTCCACATTTGCTTTATCCAACCATTCAAGGCTCGGTGTCGTGGGCGCTTCCCATATAAACATTTGATAAGCGTATTTTAAAAACTTATAAAGCAATAGTGAAAGTAATGAAGTTTTTCACAACTCTTCTCTTTTCTAATGAAAATTGTTATGAAACGCAAATGATACAGCGATTCTACAAAGCTTTCATGAAACTAGGGATGAAATAGATCATGTAATTTGGAAACAAATATGCAGTAGGATTTAACCCACGTTTTTTTAAAAGCTTTGTCTTTTATTTTTTAACTTTACTTTGCTTTACGCTGAATTTGAGTAAAGATAAAACTCACACCCGTAACAGAAACAAATTTACAATCTTTACTTCATCATAATAACATTTTAATACTGTCATGTGTTTTATTGGTAATTTCACTCATCAATGGAAATACTCTTTATCTTACGTACAGATATACCGGCGCGAAGATCTTCAAGGAACCATATCGTAACGGAGGTATAACGACAAAGATCTGCCGGTGTCATAACCTCTTATGAAATGTAGACGATCTGCTGACCCAGTAATGAGGGCATTTCCTTGACGGTTCCTGACAGGTAACACATTCCTATTTGCTACCGTAGATTATCAACAGTGCATCATCTTACACAAGGAAGTAAACGTTCATCTTCGGAATTCTGTTTGAAAGATAAGATATTAGTACTCGAAACTAATAACAAACGTTAGTAATTAAACATCAAATTTCCATATCCTGTAGTATTACCTTGATGAAAAGATGTGCGGAAGATAATCATTGGCATTTTGCAACGAAATTAGTTGGTGTGGGTGTTTAATTATGTCCAAAATGAAAACAAAAACTGTATAAAAAATGAAATCAACATTGAGTTGTGTATTCACAAAGAAAGTGAGATTACACACGGTAGGTGCATATTCTTATTTTTTTTCTGAGAACTGCTTTAATAGGTATTTGTAAAGTGTTTGTAATTGTATTCATGCAAAAAGAACTTGAATGAACCTAACAAACATACATGATTATAATGTTCATTCTGTTACCAGTTGAAAGTGAACGTTCTGCCAATACGCGAAACGCTTCTCTTTTAATACGCCTTTTTCAAATTTCCTTTGAAGCCTAATCATTTATAAATTATTTTGTATGAAATATTTGCCCCTGTTGGAAACCAGCAACCTTGGCTATGAAAAGACTGCCATCTGCGTGCAATATATTGAGAATATATTAATGACTTTTAAGGGATTCTCAATTTCTAAATTTATATATAAAAAAGTTCAATTTTGGAAACGTACAGCTTGAAAGTTGCACTTGGTAAAGCACCTTATCATAGAAGAGATTTTAAAAGATCATACGAATCATACATTTAATCAATCAACCTATCAGTATCTTAACCATTCGAGTTGGTGACGTTTGCTGTGTAAACACTGTTACGTTTTATGGAATTTTGGAAATCGGGTCAGTCCATGCCTGTTTCTTTCAGGAGACATGAAATGCTTTTATTAAAA
Organism: Turritopsis dohrnii; assembly: GCA_027922465.2. NCBI lineage: Eukaryota > Metazoa > Cnidaria > Hydrozoa > Anthoathecata > Oceaniidae > Turritopsis > Turritopsis dohrnii. Next base: position 674,016 of record BQMF02000121.1, on the reverse strand, counting down.
ACTTTGAGCGGACTAGAAATTGTTTATGGATGCACTTATAGGGATATATCTTTTACATGAATAGCTAACATCATTCGCGTGTTTGAGTTTGCTTTGCGTTAATTATTCGAGGGTTAAAGAATTGATTAGCAGGATTGACATCAAATATATTTGTTTACTGGTTGTCATGCTCACAAAGGTTAGAATATGCCTCCACTGTCATTTGTTGCTATTTTCACAATCGATATTTCTAATTAAATCCTTATATTCGTAATGAAATAACGATTAATGACAACGATACGTTTTTTTGACGCACACAATCACAATTTTCAAAGATAACATCAGTTAATGTTGTTACATATGTAATCATGCATGTAGATTGTTCAAATTGCAGCTATTACAAATTGAAAACTTTGAAAACAAACACCTTGATAATGTGGACATACTATGCTACTGTAAAAAAAAGTAGAATTCATCAAGAAACTTGAAAATCGAACAACATACAAAATGCAGAGTAAACTTCTGTCCACATCAAGCGTGAACGTGTTTATTGAAACAAGAATAGAACAACGAACGCGCAATATCATTTCCTGTTATATTCAAAGCCCAAGTATCAAAAGGGCTGTTCTTTATAAATAACAAAAATGGCGATAATAAATCAAAGTGCCGTTTTGTACATAGATTGAATGAAATTCAAGAATCTATCTTAACCAATGATAAATAAGCTAGACATAGTGAAAGATTTATAATGATAAGATATGCAAGTTAAGTATAAAGTCTTTCTGTTAAAGCCATTTTGTGATTTTATCCAGTCCATTCTTTGAAAATCGTTTTTTTTTCATCCTTTGATTTTCAAAATGATCAAGCTTCTGGTTATTCTTTTTATAACCAGTCCATTCTATTTTCCTTTCATAACATTCGCGTATTTGAACGTAATTTCGAAACCATTAGCATGCGAACTGTCATGATGGCGACGCGTAACTGTTATGTCGGCGACACATAACTGTTATGACGGCGACTTGCATCGTGTTCCTGTTTTGACTTTAATTTTCCAAAATGAATGTCCCTTTTTCAATTTGACTAAATAACCTTTAATACTGTTTCAACGCGATTGTGCTTATTACATTAAGACACATTCAATGCTATACTATGTGGGGGATCGACTCTACATCTAAATTACTTGAAGATAGGTAGCCCATCTCACAATAATATTTAGTGGTTATATAATGTTCTTGACGATTCGTGACATGTATGTTAAGAAAACCACAGAGACGTGATTACTCGAACATAGATGATTTTTCACCGCGTAATTAGATTAAAAGATTTCAATCCACAAACATGCTCCAGATAAGCTATCATGATGTGGCATAAGAAACGTTGTTTACAATGCGAGGGTCATTCTTTCGGTATAATCTCTGCTTTATTTTGTGTTCTATTCTTATCTAAAACCTATTTTCTCCATTTAATTCGAATTATGTAACAGGTTTAATTAGTAAATTAAGTATGTGACATCAAACCATTTGTAAAGTAATCACTATGTTTATTAAAAGCATTGCTTACTAATCATTTGTTTTGGACACTGGCACTGTAACCCACCAGTGGGTAAATTCGTTGAATAATCACTGTGAAGGAGTGCACTTCTATAGAAATACACTGTGTATATACAATTGCTCTGTGTATATACAATTGCTTTTCATTGCAATGACTTTTTCACGATTTTGTCCAGTGGGAAAATATCACTACGACAGTACGAAATATAAGAACACAAAGTGATTTACCTTGTATCATTTCATGGTGTTGTTTCATGTTCCTCTCCTAAAATATCTAGGCAGGAATATATATCGCAGGCTTTCAGGACATCTAAGATATTTAGAGTGTAAATTTTGTATTTCTCGTACTTTGTATTTCTTCTTCCCACTTCCGACGGCCCTGATCTTTAGCTATTTTCAAATATTGTGAACTAATTTTACAAACTATTTATCTATTTCTAACAACCAAAAATGCGGATACACAGGACACTCTGGCAAACAGAATTTACGTATGTATTTTTGCAAATATTGTACATATTTTTTGAGAAATCCAACGCTGAATAAATATTCGTACAAACCAAATCTCTTTAGAAGATCCAGCATCCTCCCCTTCAGCCCCATTTCCTATAGTTGAGTACCAAAACTGACCGTTGTAAAAAATGGTTTTAAAAAACTACAGTGATATAACACTTGTCTGAAATTTCTGTTTTTGTTAGTTTTCTGAAATGTTTTACCAGCTATTATTATTTGGTGACATGAAAGTGAGAAACCTGATCTCACTGAGTATTTTTCAAATATTTCACTTCAACATAATTAAACTCGGCCTGAAAACTTGACGATATCACCGAAATTGATCTCAACAAGAAAAAAGTTAAACAAAAATGAAACAAACTTGACTTAGATTTTTCTTGAATTTCAAACATTATGGGAATTTTAATATTGTTATCTGTTTCACGTAATCTTTTGAGCTGCTTGCTACTCGTCCTCCATCAAATTTAATCGTTTTTTCTGTTTTAGAGAAAATGGTTGTGTTGATAGCAATCTTTTTATTCAACGTTGCTGTAAATATTGGTAGGTTTCTATAAATTAGATAATCGATAAATTGTTAAGAATCTTAATTCTATTTTTCCAATTTTCTGCACTAATTGAATTGTAGATAAATTGGTGATTTGAGTTTCTGTATTACTTAAAAAGCTCGGGTTCTTCACCCTAACTTATATATCTATATCGTTTTTCCCAAACATGTTCAGAAAATTCTTTTGCATTTAGTTGGGAAGATTTGAGCGATCAAAAAAGGCTCGAAGCTGCTATTTAGACTACGTCACCAATAAGAAAATGCTTGATTGATATTATATTATTTGCATCATTCTGCTACACAACAATTCCATCTCCTTCATTTTCATTTAGAATCTTCTTTTGTGCCTTATGAATGTCAGGCTGGTAATCATAAAATTCTTAGCGACCCTGCAAGATTATTTTCTAATAAAGTAGCTCAACATTTGAACGACTCTCAATTGGTTGAGGGATGGTACAGATTCGATGTTAATGGCATGCAAATGAAAGGAAGTTTTCCTAGTACTTCTGGTCCAAGAATCCTAACGGTAAATTCTAAATCGTGAAAAATATATTCCATTACATCCAAATGCTTGTCGAACAGAAAATAAAGAAATAAGGAAAAATGTGTTTTCGCCTAAAATCATTAGGCTATTAGATTATTCCTGATTAAATAAAACAATTAAGAAGTAATTAGATTACTATCACTAATCTGTATTAGGATGATTTCCATCCCTGCGGTTCACAAGTGGTCGATAAAAAATTCACTTTCGAGACGACTCTTATTTACGGACTAAGGAACCCTCATCCAAAGGAAGTAGACGGTAAGTGAAAAAAATTGAAAACTAAACCTTTTGGAGCTGAATTGGTAAATCAAAACTGATAACCTAACTGACCTATAGGTCTTGTCAAGAAAACAATACAAGGCTGCAAATACATGGCTAAAAAAGGGAGCTGCTCTAAAAGGACCGTTAATGGAACTGACCAATTTGAATGTCTTTGGATTTTAAATTGCGAAACGGAATCAGATACTTTTGTTCGAAACTGTGGTAGTTTTTTCGTTTATTACCTGTTACCAGTTAAAGAACAAGGTGTTTACTGCACAGACTCCACTCTTACCGAAACTGAAGGTAAATTGTTATGTCATTACAGCCGCAAATTATCTCGTCAGTAAACGCTCTCTTAGAAAATTAAAACTTTTTAAAGCTTTTCTTTCTGTATATCTATTATCATAATTGGCCACAAGTTAACTTTAGCTCTATGAATGACTGATTTCTTTCTTTTTTTTATTCTAGTTTCACCGAGACTTGAATGTCAACGCTATATCAATGTCACTGACCCATCAAGATTATGGAACGCCAGAATACGCGCTGGAGGACTACTCCAAAGAGACTGTAAAGATTCCATATTTTCAAATCGGTGGACACGATTTCTGTCAGAAAAGAATGAATATAAATTAGCTGAAAATTGTCCATCTATATTGAACGATACATCGAATGTTGATTTTCCACCTTGTGGTGCACTATATAGAGGCTGGATTGATGGTTATCATCCCACACAGACTGAAGGTAAAATGAAATCTAGATAGCTACAGAAATTGGGAAAAATATCTGGAATTTAGAATTAAACTTCTTATTTATCTGTGTTCTAAGGCAACAGAACATGAGTTTATTGATACTAATTTTAAATTCTATTTTGGACAATTTTGGTTGATTTGTTACACCTATACAAACTTATAAAAATTTGAGCGGTTCCATTCTGTTCTTTGTTCAGTGCTGACGGAGCGAAGATTATGTTTCTCACACCATACAACATGCGATTGTCAAACGTCAGCACCAATAAGCATCATCAATTGTGGTGGATTTTATATCTACAAAAGAAGTGTGTTTCCTTTGTGTCATGCAAGAGCCTGTACAGTGATTAATGAAGGTAAGATTTATATCCAGCATTGGCTTATATATGAGATTAGAGTTTCTTGTTTGTCCGACCAATTTCATTTGAGTTGAGATCTATGAAGTCATAATGTTTGCAGAGAACCTCAGAGAATCTCTTATCTTCAGGAAAGTGAAAAATGTAAAGAAGCCTCATATATAGGTTTGAATCTGATCAAAACACAAGTTCTCACCTATTTTAACTGTAGTAGATAATAGATTATGATGCATAAAAGTTTGTACGTTCACTTTGCAAACGCTTTAGCCTAACCTTTGCTAATCATTGCTCCCATAGGTGACGTCACCAGCACAAATGAAAAAGATCCCACTCCCGTTATAAATTTATGCAACAGTAACACAAAAGTGATTAAAGACAACACGAGATTTTTTGACAATATCAATCCAATCGTTGCTAAATGCGATCTCCATTACAAAAGCGCTGTCAGATTTACTACAACTTATGGTAAACCGTTGAAGCTGAAAGATGGTTGTTCGTCTAATAAGGCCTCATACCCAGTAGGTCGATGTCAATCTAACGGTGCAATGTGGATTGAAAAGGGCCATCCAAAAGTATCTATGGGAGCTGTACCTCGATCCATATGCATCCACAATCCCAAAGCAGTAACGTCTGGGACATATAACGCTTGTACATGTAGCAAACGACGTTTGATACTCGTTCAGAATTGCAAAACCCATTTTGCGTATCGACTGGATCCAATTGAAAATTGTATGTCTCGGTATTGCACCAATGATATCAAACATTCGAGTGAGTGTAATAATACCAAGAAATTCAAATTTGATTTTATATAAATCAGTATTACTATCAAGGTTACAGTGAAATCTCTACAACTGTACACACTGGCCTCTTTATATCAACGGCTGGTTTTAAGCTCTTGTTATTTCTAGTCAAGCCCTCGTATCAAATCCTATAAGTATATTTCCAGATACTTCCGGATCAAAAGCAACTTTTCAAAGATCAAGTGAAAAAAGAATGTTATTCAAAACAATTTACGAAAGAAAAACAACTGTAGTTTTAGAATGAATGCCATCTGTTATTAATCAGTCACATTTTGTACGATATGCTTTAGAAAGTTGATTCTGATAACCCTTTCAAAAGTCGAAATTCTTAGAAAAATGTTTCCAACAACGTTTTGCCTATCGACTGCCACCTTACGACCATCCATCAAACTTTCATCTCTGCAATCGTTTGTGGCTTACTTAACAAACTTGTAAATGCTCAATTATGTGTTAACATATTTAGGAAAACCGAAGGTGAAGAAAGCACATACTTCAAAGAAAGGTGAGGATAACACATAACTAAAACTTTTCTGTATCATATCTGTACCATATTAGCAGTGACTTATTGAAATTATGGAAATATAATGTTAGCAAAATCTAAATGTTTTCTTTCAATTTTAGTATCATCTGAAAAGACTAGCCTGTGTAAAGGTAAATAAAAAACAGTCTCTCTGAAATTGTCGACTCAAAAGTAACTGTCAGACTTATCCTATGCACGCCCAAACCCATGAGAGCTCTTTTGATAAGATGCTAATATTACCAAATTCTAGATGAAGTACCGTACGAATGTCGAGCAGAAAACTACAATGTAATCTCAGACGACAATAGGTTGTTCAGTAATAACAGGGAAGTATTCAACTTTGCTGGTGATACGTTGTTAAAAGAAGGATGGTACAGATTCAATGGTACAGGCACACAATTAAAGGAAGGTCCACTACCAGATTTTGGAGATATCCCAAATCCAACGAGGGTAAGTCTGAATTTTGTATTCCACATCAACCTGTTATTTTCTATAAACACCAATAATTGTGTAGTTGTAATGTCCTACTGAACATCTGAAGTCATTCAATAGCTGCACTGATTAAAACTGCACCCAAACTATCCTTATTCTTTCCTTTATGTTTCAATCTTTAGTTCTCGCGTTGTGGTGTCATGGTTGGTGGCAAAAATATAAATGGTTTGCCATTTGGAATAACATCAAAAATGTACACTCTGAAACAATCACACCCAAAAGTTCAAGACGGTAAGCAACAAAATCTAAAATAATCCATCGCAATAACTTATTCACAAGAGATAACAGGTAGTCATAGATAGCTACTTTCATTTTTTTTAAAAGGGCTTGTTCAGCGTGACATAGAAGTTTGCTATTACAAGAGCTTGGCACCGTTATTCTTTCCTGTACCCACTCCACCCCAGTACAAGAAATGCGTTCGAGAGGGCTTCTTCGGTTTCAAATGCTTTTGGAATTTACAATGTGTAGAAGATATTAAAACGTACGTTCGGAACTGTGGTGATTTTTACGTGTACCACCTACAGCCAACTGCTCTTGATCTTGAATTTCGAAGAAGTATTGGCAACGTTAAAGCAGGTGTTTATTGCACTGAAAATAGACATACAAATACTGAAGGTAATTCATAGAATCCTTTCTTTACGATCCACTATTTCTTCAGATAGATTTTTAGATCAGGAATGCGTTAGTTTAATATGTTAAAAAGGCTGTTATATTATATTTTCTATACCTTTTTTGCAGTTTCGCCAAGGCTTGAATGTCGAAACTATGTGAATTTGACCGATTCGAGTCGCTTCTGGAATGCAGCTGGCAAAAGCATAGCGTTGGTTCGAAATCAATGTCAAGATAAAACTTTTACTCGTCAATGGACTAGACTATTTCTAGGGAACGCAACCAACATGCAGGATGCTGTCATCCCAACATCATGTCCATCAACATTGGACTCTAAATCCAAGTTTTTTACTAGTCCTCCATGCGGAGCGTTCTATAGAGGATGGATACATGGAAATCTTCCAAAAGTGCACGACGGTATGTTTGTTTAGTATTTGAGATTAGCTTTTTAATGTTGCGAAACAGGAAGATGTTTTGGATACTTGATGAATAAATTGCAGTCTTCCAATTGTTAACACACATTTCCTTTTTAGGTCTTGTTGACAGAAAATTATGTTTTTCCTATCCTACAACCTGTGAGTGTCAAGCATCGTCAGACATCAGTGTCATCAACTGTGGTGGATTTTACATCTACAAAAGAAATTCATTTCCTTTATGTGAAGCTCGAGCATGTGCAGTACCAAAGCAAATTTGTAAGTGAAAAGTTAAACAAAAAAGGTTATTTTAAGCTGTAAATAAATATATTTAAATTGCATTTACATATTTCCTGCTCCGGAACGTATCCATGAGCACTGCAAACTATAATTGTTCAAAAACTTGCGATGTTTTCTTTTACCCATAGCTAAAAAGATTAAAACAGATGATGTAGTACATGTACCGAAGAAACAAAATGATCTTTGCTCAAATTTTGATACAATTGTTGATGATACTAGATCATGGCTAAATACCGATCCATCGCAGGAACTTTGTGACGGAGGATTTAAACGACCAGTCAGATTTATGTCTTCGAGTGGAGAACATTTGAAATTACACGAAGGTTGTAACCCAGAAGGTATATTCCCAATCGGTAAATGCCAATCTAAGTTTGTTACATGGTTGAATGGAAAACACCCAGCAGTTAATGGAATACCAATTCCTGCTTCCGTCTGTGTACATAGACCTGGTTACCCATTCATTGGAAAGTACGCTGCTTGTAACTGCCAAATGAAGCAGAAGATTTTGATCCAAAAATGTTCAAATTTCTTTGTTTATAAGCTGGATGGATTTCCAAATTGTCTTGGTAGATACTGTATGCAGAAAACAGGTAATTTTCGTTCGACTATATGAATAAACGAACGACTCTATGCAGAATGTAAAAAGTCAAAACAACTTTTCCTTCTTTTTCTTATCATAAACTCCACTTTTCCATTTTATTTTTTCGTAGGTGTATTCAAGAAACCAGGTAAGATTATTTTTTTTGGATTGCTATTTTTTACAAATTTTCAGTTGAAAGAGCAGTTGTCTCAGCTCTTTCAATATTTTTTATGGAATCTGTTGTTATATTTTACAGAGTGTACAAATGGTGTGTGGGTTTCACAGGGATTTTGTGGGACAGACGGTACTAAACAGCGAAGATGTTACAGGATACACAAAAATTCTAAATTTAGTCCATATAACTATAGAAAATCGTTCATAAAAACAAGTATTGTGGACACAACAAAATGCACTTTCGTTTGTTGGTTGTCAACCGGGAAAAGTCGTTGCATAAAAAGTGCTCATAATGTTTCAGGTAACTACCAGCTTTTACATGCATTCTGGTTCGCATTATAATATTTTATTACAAGCAAAAAATTAAGAAAAATACTGTTAAGAGTTGCCTGAAGAAGAATACTTTATCCTCGGCAAAATTAAAGTTATGAGTAAGTGTTTGATGTAATATATATTAAAAAAAAAACAAACTAAAACCCTTCAGACACTCCGCCCACAAGCCCAGTGGTAAGTAAGGCGGATCAATTCTAACTGAATCCCAACTCTTCGATCACTCTGTGAACACGCTATTGCAATAATGGGAAGCAAACATGCCACCTTATGTTTTATGTTGTTACTTAAAGTGTATTATATAAAACAGAGTGTCATTAATTCCTTTTTCAGGAAGTTGGCATGGAGTTGTCATGCCTCATGGTAGTGACAAAGGAGAGTTTTCAACATTGGAGTTAACCAAATCAAGCAACAATCAAATATTTTGCTTTAACTACGCTTTATTGTCTGCATCAGAGAAAGTTGAGTTGATTGCCTTAGAAAAAACCCTCAATAATGGAAACGTACGCGAGCTATACAAAACTGAATCAGTATCTCATCAAAAGCAACGCATATGCACCAAAATCTCAAGCAGTATACCTGCTGGAGTACAATTTCAGGTAAAAACATTGAGATCAATCATTTATTAGGGTCAAAGAGGCAAAGTCATTTTTATAATTTCTTCGTGTTGCATGTTTCTCTTTCGTTTGAAAAAGTAACTAAACACCAAGACCTGCATTTTGGTGAATAGATCTCTCATGAATTTCTCATGTTTTCGTTTTAGATAGTTTTTAAAGTTCATTCACAAGATAAGACAAGCATTAGACTGGGCCAATATTCCCTTCACAACAGTGATAAACTCCCAATTGAGAAAATGATTTCTTTTTCATCTAATGGCTCACTTTGTACGAAAGATACAAGAACGTCAAAATGCTTGATGATAAAACATAAGAAATCTGGTGTCGGCATTGATTGGGTTTGGAATGGTAAGTTTTTGAAAAAGTTGGAAAGGAAATTTAGCTGAAGTATACTTTGAATTCCTGTGTATCTATGTACAGATGCTCAAGGACTGAAACCTGTCGCCTATTTTCTTGCGTTCTCGCCTTCTTACAAGTTTCATTACTTTATTATAGGTGCAATTTCCCTTCTCACCTCTGAGGGAAGAATCAGAAATGACGACACCACATTGACCAGCACATCGACGTTCGATACAGACGGATCTCATCTATGCATCATGTTGAAAATCAATAGTACGCTGTCCAAATACGACAACAGATATTTTTATTACTTCAAGAATTACATGACTATCACAGTGAATGCCGTTTCTTCTCCTGGATCTGTCAGGAGAGTTGGATATGCTTTTGTTCAACCCATGAAGAAGTTCTACGCTTTCCAAATTCCAAAGTTCAAAGGATGTTTTAAGGTAGGAGAGAAAGAAAATTTAATTTCATTGACTTTCATGTAATGGATGTATTGTTTTAGTGACATGGTCATTAAGCATTTTGTCTTTCGCAGTGCATGGCTTCAACGAACAGACTGAATCTGGCTCAATGGTTATTTTTTATATAGTGCTTTTCCAATCTAATATGACCGATATTCTGGATATTCGTTTCTACGTCAAACAGAAATAAACAACGAAATTCATACTATTTTCTGTCTTTTTAGATCCAAGTAACGGTTCAAACGAAGTCTTGGAACACAAAAAATATGTTTGAGTTGCAAGAACTGGGAACAAGAAATGAACCGTGTCATCTTATTCCAAATGTAACATGGTAACCTTGGAGCCATAATACACCGTTCATTCGCTGTTTAAATTATCTTACGTAGTCAATATAAGTTATTTTTCTAAGATAATAGCGATATGTTTTTCATTTACGGTATGCTTTTTTGTTGTGATTATAATTTATTGGGAGCAAAGGTCCATATGTTAACACGTTAATTCAGAATTTCTAAAGTTGTGGATGTGAGTTTATCTACCACGGAAAAGCCGAAATGATCAATTAAGGCCACCTCACAATCGGCACCTTTTAAGAAATTAAATAAATTTATGTTCAACTGTAATTGTTTCACCAGATCATTTATATCATCTGCACCACGGCTGATTGCGCAACATTCCAATACATTTACGTACAGGAAAGTTCCAAATTTGACTTTTTTCGCGTTTTCCTTTGAAGATTACTTAACATCATTCCGGCTTTTTCTGACGGAGGTCTTGACATTAAGAGTATACGGATGTACAAAGTAATTTAATCTGTCCTTAGTTGAATGTATGTCGTATTTTTTAATTTTTTGATTTTTGTTCTTTTATCCTTGTAACAGAATATTTATTAAATTGGTATGCTACGTTGCTGGTCAAGGTAATTTCATGATAACAGTATGTTTAGTAACGACAATGTATCTTAAGAGATTTACAGTCAGAGAAACCAAAATTATTGTTTTGTCCTTTATTGTCCTGCAGTAAATCTGAAATAGACACTATTCTGTTTTTAATGGCCACCTCGATAAAAAAAACAAAACATAGCCATGGGTGTTTCTCTGAAAAAAAAAAACGAAATTAAAAGTCTGGTGTGGACTGAGATCAAAACATTGCCCAGCGACAGATCTAGAGGGTCGTCACAATTTGTGTGGGAGAGTGTTAGCAATTTAACCATAAAAGAAAATCTTTTGGTAATATAGATTGAATTCACAAATTAAGGTTACTGTAAAGGAAAAAATTGGTAAAAATCACATTTTCTGATTTTTTGATATTATTATAGAGCGGAGCTTAATTTTCCATATGCAATAAATCTTTTTTGTCAAAAGTGTTTTTATTTCCCAAAATACGAGGAAAAACCGTTTTTGAGAGAAAATTCTGCAGGAGGATTTTAAATAAAACATGTAAACATTGATCCTCACCTTCAGTATGCATTATTAGAATGAATGAACTTTGTAGTTAGAAGCTTATCATCGTGTTTCTTATTGAACAAACAAATCAAATATTATTATTAAAAATTTTACGCCATGAACAGACAACGCTATCGAAAAAACGCATTTACTGCCAGTAGAAAAAGAAAACGAAAAATGTTTTTTCTTTTCCATTGAGTTAATCTAATTAGTCATTGCCATTAGATTGTTGAGAAAGAAAATTTATAACAATAGAGCACCATTCCGCATGTTTGTTTATCATGCTGAAAGTTTCCAGCTGAGTAATTTTTTAAAACCGCGTTTTCTCAAAATTAAATTTATGTAAAAATTCTACCAATAAGGAGTTCCTGTGACACGAATATTTATCGAATTGCTAAAATAATTATACCCACGTGATCACAACAGGCTGTAGAACAAAACCGTGTCACAGTTTTTGAAATAATTATGCCAATCAAAAATAAATCGTTGCTTTAGCTTTGGAGTTAGCATAATTATGTTACTTAAAACTTCTTTCATCATAACTTTTGAAAGACTTAATTATTTAAAAAACGCTGACACGGTTTTTGAGTTCGATCTTTTGAGAACATGATGCAATAATCTTTAGAAAGAAATTTCAAAAATCTGTGTCACAGGAACTTGTCAAACACAACTACAAACTTTTTTGTTTTCAGCTCAAATTTCCAAAAAATGATTAATTTACCTTTTTGCAAATTAGACCATCTTTTAGAGGAAAAACAGAGCTTTTCAGAAATATATACTTTTATATAATAATTGTTTAAAACTTAGGAGTTATTGTGTAAAAACCAAAGGTGTGCATTTTTCCTTTACAGTAACCTTAATGTCAATGCGGGTCTCCACAAGTTGCGACTACAGAGGGAAGGCAATAATACACAATTATCAGTTCTTGGTTTTCCATACGTAATGATCAAGTCTTGCATAGTTGACTTATTGCTTTATTTTTTTTGGAGTGCGTAGTCAGTCATGTTTCCGAAGGGAAATCCAGAAGTAATAGAAGAAAGTGGAAGAGTGCAGTGTAATAAAGTTTCATCCCAATCTCGCAGTGGGCAAATTTGATGAAATATCACTGCGAATGAGTGTATTTTTAAAGAAATAAACACACTTTCTCAATAAATATGCTCTTTATTTCAGTGAATTTTTGCCGATTTTGTCTATTAGGCTGTTATCACGTTTTACTTTACTATTCTTAATAGCTCAACTCTCCTCTATGCATTTTACCTCAGCTGTGGATTCGCATTTGAGTTCTTAATACACTGACACGGTGATTTTAAATCAAGAGTTGACTCGAACATGCTCTGCGGTTTCATTTGGTTAACATAAGGAAGTTGACGAAATCGTATTGTTTAGTTTTTTTCTACTTTCCACCAAGGAATCGTGCTCGCCATATAAGTCTAAAAACCCAGTTCTTAAAGATAGTAATTTACTCTGAGCAGGGACAATTTATTTACAATTTATTTATCAAATTTTATTTGTATCCAGCAATTAGTTAATGAATATATGTACATTAATATTAGAATTAGATAAAATTAATCATGCAGGTATAATTCTTTTTTTTCAATAAATAGGACTGAATATGTCAGTTATCATGGAGGCAGAAAAAATACCTCCATGCAGTCATGGATTCACAATTCAATAAGAATTTTTGTTGTAGCTAATTCGCCTAAATTTCTCTGCGATTTAGCACAATGTTTCATCTGTGAATTTTTGGAATTGTTTTGTTGCAACATAGTCATAATCATTCTCATCATCACTATCTGATGAATTCTTCTTCAAATTTTCGTATTTTTCTTCAATGGGTGTTAGATACGGTTCTAAGTCAAACTCTACGTACTCTTCTTCTTTGTCACTTTCTGATTGTTCATCGTTTGCTTCTTCATTTGAATATTCGTATAAGCTTTTGTCAATTTGTTTTAAAGATGGATACAGTCGGTTGGTTCGTTCTATTGTCAAAGCTGTTGTTGATAGGGACACTTTTCGATTTTCAGTTTCCGCGCCACTCTTGATAAGTCTTGGAGAAGGAAGTGGCTTTGTTGTTGTTTCATTCTTATTTAAATTCTCGTAAATTTTCTTATCAAACACATCACAGTCTTTGCCATCAGGTTCTTCTCTATTCGATGATTGAGGTATTTCAAATGTAACAGGAACGTTTTCAGAGACTTTGGCAGCGTCGCTTCGTATGTTGTTTTGCATGTAAAATCTACTTGCTGTCCCCAGTGCTTTCTAAGGTATAAAAAATTCCCTTCGTATGTAAATGCAACTGAACTTCGTTCTTGTAATCTATAAATATGCTAAGAAGGAGCATGTGGGTTCAAGATATGCAGATAGAAAATCTATGTATTCCAATTCATTTCTGTCCGCCCACAGTAAAAACCCTAACCGTAAGTTAAAAGTAAGACAAAACAAGAAGCGAATCCTCGTATATTATTCGTCAAACTCTTTCTGAGTGGTTATATCAGTCATTTAAAAACTAGTAAGACTATTTTTGCTACGCTGATGGTAACGGAAACGCAAACATGTCTCACAACCAATACTTGCGTGTTCCACTTTAACCAGTAAAACCAAAAAGATGTTCACCTGCTTTAAGTCTTCTTCCAATCCAAACTTTATTTCTTTCCTGTACCTATGGTCATAAAAAACGTTTGCTTCATTAAAACTAACATAGATCGTATGATCTTTCTGAGAACTTAGAAATTGCAGGGATGCTTTCTGAATGGTTTCAATGACATACCGTCGAAGAATAGAACATGTTTTGGCCAGTACAAGAATTAATATAAGTATTATTGCCAATGCAGCGAGTAATATATAAAAGTATATTTCATTTTCATCGTCACTCGATCTGCCCTTGTTTGTTGTTGTTGGTGAAGTGGTTTTGATGTTTCTCGTAGCGTTAACTTTACCTTCAACCTATGAAAACGTTAGCAAACATATATACGATAATTATAGAGGTTATAGAAGATAAGACAAGCAAAACTGGGAGCGAGAGGGAGAAATGTGTAGGTCGGAATTTGTATTTCTGGTCACTTTCAACCTAGCCTGGTTCTGACTACAGAATTGGTCAAATTCCATTAATTTATTTATTCGAGGAGAACGCTAAATTCTGAAACAAAACAGAATATGTTAATTGTTAATATGTTAATTGAATAATATACCCGCCTTACAATTAAAAACTCAGAATGTAGATCTAGCCTTAATGTCGTATTTTAGAACACTATATAAAAAAATCGTGCAAAATATGAATTGACCAATCAAAAAGCACTTTGATGTTATTGTATTAAAAGAACGCTTTCCATACATCGTGCATGCAATGAGAATTTTTTTAAGAGAATTATTTTGGATACAAGTACGCAAGGTTTGTCCTGTTTTATTTTATGTTTTTCCAGCGATAGCAGTCTTCTGGTGAAAGATGTTGACAAATAGAAAGACATGTTAACGCAAAAAACGAAAAGTAAACTGAATGTTTTCGTTTATTTGGTTAAGGTGTTGGATTCGTTTTTTTCCTCCATATCATTTCCCTATCCATATCAGCCTGTATTGGCCGCAACCAGAAGAAAACTCTAAATTAGCAAAGGATAAAAATAGTGTTTGAAATAGTTACTAGCTATGTTATGTTATGTACTCAGTTATTAACTAAGGCTAAATATAACGTAAAAAAAAAAACAGTCCCCGGGCAGGTTGACCGTCAAAATTGAATTTCTGCCGGTCAATTACGAAATTCTCCTGGTCAAATTTTTCCTTCACCACATAGTAAGTCAACTAATAGTTGCAAGTCGGCGGGCGGAAGAACCAACCATTACGGATGGAAGCCCAAGGACTAAAAACTCCCGTTACTTACTTATAGTTCCCTTAGCGTCATGTTTTCTTCTCATTGACATTCACAGATACACAAAAACTCTAAGCACTCAAAGTAACTTCTAATCGCGTAAAAATAAATAAAAACTAGCTGTTCTGTTTTCTATTCTTCTGTGTTGCTTGGCATTGCCTGTTTGTTATAGGTGTATTTTGAACGTACTGCTTCATGCATTTAGTAAGAACATTTATTATTATTATGTTATGTGAGAACGGCAATGATTCAGTTTCAGTTTCAGTAATAATCGTTTTTGTTCGTCGTTCATGTGAATACATCGTAATGTAATAGACTCCCTTTAAGTCAGACCCTCGAAAGGAATTGGAAAAGTGTCCTATTTAGAGAATGTCTCAGTTACTCGGAGCTCTCGCTAAGCCGAACTTTTGAAAAACCGACTTATCGAGATGCGAATTAGGAATGCTTTTGAAGTTTAAAAGTCGCATGTAACATGCTTTGTCCAAATCCTCATCAGGGCCCGCGCTACCGGGGTGGCCAGGGGGGCCATGGCCCCCCCACTTTTTTGCTAAGTAAGAAACTTTTTTCACACATAAATTTAAAAATTAAAAAAAAAATCGGGTGTGGCTACGCAACTGAAAAAGGAACAGCCAAAAGCTTATTATGCATTCAGGCTTTAAAGACCACTACCGAATCATTTACTTTGATGCAATCGACACCGTAGTCATGGCCATTAAGGACCGTTTTGAGCAACCAAGCGCTATCAATTCTTTTCAAGCATCGAGCAGTTTCTTTTGACATCCATCAACTCCGACGACCCCTACCAGACAGAGATAGGCGCTCTTGAAAAGTACTTGGATGACCTTGACATCTCTGCACTGCCTGCCGAAATCCAAGTTCTGCGCTCTCGTTTTTAAAAATGAAAAGGTTGCTCATTTTGAGGAGATAACAGACAATATAGTCAAATCAAGCGGCGCACTAGAAAGAAGTCTCTTTGGAAACATCATCAAGTTGATGAAGCTAGTCCTTGTTGGTGCAGCTACAAGTGCAACACCCGAGCGATCAAAACTTGGGTTCGAGCAACAATGACGTGTTTCAACTCTTTGGCAGCTTTCTTTTCACAAAGAACTTACGGATAACATTTCTTTGGTATGGTATGTTTGGTATGTTTCTATTAACTATGGGTAAATATAGCCAACGAATTTGTTGCCTCGAAACCATCCAGAAAAAATATTGTTGGGAAATTTGTGGATTCTGATTTATGGTATATATACTATATTGTTATAGTTATAATTACTACTATAATTACTTACGTTCTCTTTAAAAATGATTAAAAGATTATTGTAGGTGTATAAATCTTTAGGAATCAGTACACTGTTAGCCAATCTTGAGCTGTCAAAATTGCAAAAACTTTCCTTGCCCTCCGGCGTCAACCATGGTGGCGCCTTCACTCTAAATTGCCGATTTCAAAATTAATCAGTATAAAATGTGGCCCCTCCACTTTCAAATTCATAGCGCGGGCCCTGCTCATATGGGAAGACTTGCATCCTGACTCTTTTCGAAGAAGTTTTGTTTTTCTTAATTTCTGAATAAATTTTTTGTTGTTGTTTTAACCATCGAAACAATGTTTGCTTTGGAATGCCGTACTTCTTTGACATGAATGCAGATGATTCTCCTTTATTAACGTTTTTGTACTTTTCTGTCATTGTACTGGTTTTCAGCTTTTTTTTACAATTAGCAATCTTCGACATCTTGATGGAAATCTTTCAAAAAACAAAGTTCTGGACGCCTGACGCAATGGTATTTACTTCATTTTCGAAAGTTCAAAGCTTCGAATTTCATTTACAAATCTGAAATATTTAAAATTTTACTAATTTACAGTAAAAGTCCTAGTGGAGCAGAGTTTTTAGTCGAAGGGACCCAAAAAACAGTGCGAGTTAGCGAATGGTCCGACTTATCCGGGGTACGACTTAAGCAGATGAGCAGATAAGCTGATAAGCCTAACTTGATAAAGAAAATTCAAGGGAATTGAATATCAGTCTGATATAGTAAAAATACGATTTATTCAGGGTACGAGCTAGCGAGTGTACATTTGACTCTCGTTATCTTGAACATACATCTCAAATTACGCGCTATCTCAAACAAAAGCATTGTTCCTGTCAGGATTTACAGTTCGCTATATATCTCATTATGTCAAAGTCGCGCTATCTCGAACTTTTCATCCGGTCTATTGAAAGTTTGAGATATCGGGACTCGACTGTACACTTAAGAAGCATTTATTGTTTACAAGCATCGTTTTACTTCTTTTTATGATTGCTAAAATTTTTCAAATGATCAAAGTTTTGAGTAGAAGTTGTATTTGATTACACTGTCATGTCATCATGACCCTTACGACTTCCGTTTAATTAATAAGTCAATTTAATATTCTTGATGGCGTAATCGAAACAAAATAAACCAAATGTGTGATAAACATCAGATTATCGGCCAGATTATCGGCAATTTTTGAAACTTTTCAAATAAATTTCTAAACATTCTCCCTTAATTTGTTACAGTAAGGAATGCCGGTAATCATGCATAACCAAGCAACCAAACACAAAGTTCCAAATTTTGCGGTGACATCACGTACATCTCTCAAATTCATGTTTATACGCTGCGTCCAAGGTCAGCTGTCTCTTGGTTTTTAAGATGGTGATTAAATGAAATTGTCTAACGAAGTAGCTAATGTGTTAAAAGGAGGTCTGTACAGGCCAATGGCTGAGCCAAAATGTGACAATGATAAGAATTGCGGAAGGGGATCTAACAGATGCTGATTAGGGTGTTTACACTTTTCCTATCGCTGCAGCACATAACCCTCTAAATGGAAACGACAAAATTCAAGAAAGTTTTAATTCATGAACACCATAGTTTACATTATTTGAGCTCTTTTTTTATTCAGATTGAGAAATGGTGGATTTGCTTGTTGTTTGTTTTTTTACACAAATCGGTTACTTTATCTTAGTTCACCAACCGCTATCTGAAAACCTCATACCATCACTCCCACAACGTTGTATTACAGAATGGTCAGTCTGTATTATTCAAGTAATTTTTGTTCTTCCTTTGAAACAAAAGTAGAGAGAGGGAGGGCAGTGTTAAAGAGTAGCTAACGATCACATTTTGGTCGTAAAATGCCCAAGCGCAGTTTCCTGCAATAAGTGAAATATGTTCGATGTTTCTGTGTATATTCTATTTTATTCTGTAAAACTTTTTGAGGGCTGCTGACTTAACATCAAGTCATCAATGTTAATGCAGCACTTTTTCCAATAAAATAAATAGTTCTGGCGACTGATAAGCCGTAACAGCTGTTTTTGTATTTATGAAACAAAAGAAGTTTGAATTTATGGAAAGCACTAAGTTCAATACGCTTCTGGGTAGTTCAGCATGCATTTGATTTTTTGAGCACTTGAGAAATCGAACTAGTTTTACTGGGAGAATCTCTTATGCTTTTGTTTTAAAAATGATCACAAAACAACTTTGTTTTATTCTTGTCCAATGTTCAGATGCTTAAGAGTTAACCGTTTCAAACTATCTAAATTCTCGACGATAACTTTGATAAATGCATGATTAGGCTGAACTAGATTTTGTAAGGTCAGTCAGATTACTTATGATGAATTGTTTAAAGCATTAATCAAGCCGAAATAAAACTTAGATAAATTTTAAAGTATGGATTAATTATGTTTAGCACTGATGACGGAGTAAGCCGAAAAACTGTTGCTTAAGAAATTATGTGTTTTTCATTTTTAAGGTATGATTATTAGTAGTTCTGCAGACCTCTTACTTCTTGTTACTCGGTAATTTCTTTAGTTATTGACTGTCCTTCTCTTTGATTGAATCATTAAAAAGATTGAAAACAACAACCCTTAAACAAACCTTTAAAGAGCTCTTTAACTACTAACCAACATCGTTCTAACAACAACAACAACAACAAAAAACACTTACGACTTTTCTCGTAGTGTTTATCATTAAAATACTGCTGTTCATTTTTCCTTGTCTTCTTATCAAACACTTTAAATTTCGAACAACAGGCTTTCTATCGATTCATTCTGTTATATCTCAAATTATTCACGTATACAAATTTTTTCAATTATTGGTATCATAACGAATCGGATTTCCTTTTGAAAGGTCAGTTAGGGAAGTTGTCAAGAAATTTTTTTAATTACACGTCTGCCTACAGTAATCAATAAACCTTATGATTTTGATGTCATGTTTTTCCATCCAACACTTAATCATGCCATTAAAGTACAATTAAAATGGATCTTCTTCTCTATAATATTATTTGGCAGGTAACTAACTTTCGTAAAAGCAATCCATTACAAGGAAGATCTCTTAGCAGTAAGCACGTTGTAACTGTTGAACGCTTTCGCTTCTGCAAAGAGATTTTTGGAAAACAATATGTATGTATATACTGTTGTGTTTCTACGAAACAAGAACGTTAAAATTCTCTTTCCCATTGGTTTACCTTAACTACATCGTCATAAATTACGAGATCTAGCAGTCAAATCAACGGAGATGGATGTGTGCTGAGGGAATACTTATCATATGTAGTTCCACATATTATGTTTTATTGTACTGTGCATACATTTATTAATTATATTTCAAAACGTTTAGCTTTAATGTAATATGTGGCAGTTGCATAATAAATTTTGGGATGAGAGCTGTTGATACATCAAGCTACACTGTAAAGAACAAATAATCAGAACAATTGATGTGACTTCAAAATGGATAATACAATAATATCACGGAGGAGTGTAGAGGATATCGGTGGTAAATTGTATCACACAGCTTGTGAAGTGAGAACACCTAGTCTTTGAGAATGATGACCTTAACCCTCGAAACTATCGATTAACATAAAAATAAAAGTATGATATAATAAAAATCAATGGTTTCTTCTTCTTCACATTTTTGTTACAGGCTTAACATTTCTGGAGCTATCTTCAAATTCTCGTCTTTGTCTTTAAATTCTAAATTTTCCACTATCCGACCTCCTAGCCATGTTATGACACCAAAGAATGTAAAATCAAATAGAATAATTCCCACAGATATACACACAGCAGCACTGGTCATTTCAACAACAGCAAGTCCAGAGATCAAAGCCACAGTACTGGAAATATAGTTCAGACAGGCTAATGTTTGCCGATGGAAATGTGAACCAACAACCGAACCTAAAAAAGATCAAATGAAACGGAATATCGGCTCTTAAACATATATATAACATAGCTGACAGCTGAATGATTCAATGTTGTAAGTTTAAAAACATCCAGGGAAAGCTGGTGTGGATTTATGTTATCTTCAGTCATTGCTTTTACTTTTGCAGAAAATTATATAGAGCAAGAGTTATGGGAGCTTTTGAGCACAGTTTCCACCAAAATATACAAGAACCCTACAAATAGCTAGAGTTTAATAGTTAAATTAAGGAAATGATTAGTTCGATTCTTTGAAGGTTCTTTCAATGCATGCATGTAGTTTATACGGTCGAACTTTTGCCTGTCTAATGTAAATCTGATGACCTGTACTTGTAAAAACTTTTGCATTCTCAATTAAAAGTATTGACAATGTCTAATCGTAGGTCAACTTTATACCCATGATTTCGTTGTTACACTTTCTGTAGTGGGAAATCATCTCGCGTTTCCCTCGCTTTAAGGTAAGTTTTGGTTTATACACTACATTTCACTCACAGTGAATTAAATTAACTTGGATTCGTGACTTGAAAATGTAGCCATGTGGCATCGTTGCAGAAAATACTCACGAGGAGAAAGCTCGTGAAACCATAACCTTACTTTTGATTCTTTTTTAATTGGAGTGGCACAGAGCGGAAGCGTAGAACTCACGTTTGGGTTGTCGTGGCTTTGAAAACACCCTAAGGACACCCTATCGACAGTGAGGTATGCTGTCACTGTTAATTGTCATAACATAATGCAATCCGTGTGATAAAAATAGCCAGTCGTTAAGAATGACTCAAGACTCAAAACTATCCATTTAAATAAAAAAAGGACAAAAAGGAAGATTGCTTCTCATACCTAGCGGTGCACCAATAACCACAATAGGAACACACACGCCCAGATATTCCCATGTTACAGATTGAATATCGTTTTTCATTACTATTCTCCAGTAAGAACCGAATATGACATTGATAGCCATCAGCAGAATAGATGTTGGTGTTGCAGTTTTTTCGGATATACGGAAAAATAACGTTAACATACTGAAACTACATATATCGATTCCACTGCCAGATATTCCCGTGAAAATGCCGCCAAAAAGACCTAAAGAAATTGAAACAAGACGACCGGATGGTCGAAAGATTTCGCTTATGTTTGTTTAAGAATAGCGACCTATAAATAACGCCCATTCTAAATACATACTTGAGGGTTGATTGGGTTGCAGAGCGGAATTTATAATAAACCGTCTCCATAGTGATACGTGTTTTCGTATTTCCGCGTAACCTCCCTGTTTCTGAGCCTAGTTGCCCTACTGATGCATTTTGGTAAAAAGATCTGCTAGTGTAAGCATAGAAATAAAAAAGTTTTATTGTGTAAACCTAACTTTATTAATAAACATCACAAATTGAAACAAAAGAAATATACTTGTATGAGCTGTAACCATAATTTTTTTTTTAAAAAAATGATGTTATAAGAAAAACGTGAGCCAAAAGAGATAAAAAAAAAAGATTTGTTCGAAAAAATTTTAAAAAACGAAAGTCTGTCCAAAATACTCAAACAAAATAAACAAATGAAATAACAAATAAATAGTTTGTTTGTAATAGACGGTTTGAAGCTAGAGTTAAAAATTAAAACTGCTTGTAAAGCTTCTTCTTCACTGCAGTTGATCTTCGAAGGATATCAACATCAAAAGCGTCACTAAAGTTTACTTAATTCAAATTTCACAGTGGTACTTGGAATCAAAAAAGTAATTAAAACCCTTTTTCTTCTTTTTTCTTTAGGGAAAGATCCTTTTTTTGTGACTATGTGGTAAATACACTTTATAGCTCACGAAATATACGAAAACATATCATGGTCATTAGAGCAAGGATAAAAAGAAATAGAAATAAAAGAATTTTAAGTTAGTAAGTGCGGTACTAAAAAACCTTCGCCGTACATAGATTAGATAGATAGATAGAACGCCGCCGAAACCAATATCTTTCGCTTAGCGAAATCTAATAAGTACATATCCACGACAATTATTACTAAACGTGTTTTTTGTTAAATAGCAATTTTACAAGAACACGATCAAAATAAGAAAATTCGGCGGCTAAAGTCATTTTTTTCAAAAATTGAGAAATTAATCAGAATTATCTTGTAAAAAAGAGCAATTAAGGAAATAGTTTTCTTATAAATCTTGTGGTACTAATACATTCAATTAATACAACTCATTCGAGTCGGCAGACCTCTTAGACACCTTCACAGAGTTTGTTAAGGTGTTTTTAAACAGATTTACCTTTTTATGAAGTTCCAAAATGTTGAATTTGTGTTTTTAATACTTATAACAAAATATTAGCATTTCAGGCTGAAAAAAGGACGAAATAATAGGAACAGCCAGCCCAAGATCAAATTTTATTGATTCTTGTTTAAAAAGGCTTGCAATTTTACGTAAAATACATATTCTGTTCTTTATATCGTTACCTATGTCTCGACTCAAAGAATTCATATTTATGAAGTCCTTGATTTGAAAAAGCAGTTATCGGACGTTGATTGTTTGTGGCGATGATGGTCATGGCAGCAGTTATATCAATATCATAGAGGTGACTTTGAAACAGCTCCTGAGAAAAAGTTGTAAAAACATGGTACGTTAAATATCGTTTCTTACCTGTGACGATCAGAATGAGAATTTTCCACCATGTCAATTTCGGTATAACTTTTAACGTAATCCTTTTATGAATACGATTCAGCATAAACAAAGCAAATGCGAAGGAGAATATTAAGGAAACAAAAGCGATTTTTTTCTGATCAGCCAGTAATTTTTGGTCTATGATTTCATAAGATAGAATGCTACCGAATACTCCTCCAATTGTGCAGAATATGATTGCCCGCCACTCAATCTGAATCTAAAATGATAGCATGATGTTGATAAGAAAAGAAATTTGGATTTACTGGGTTGTCACTTGTTTGAAACATTCTTGCGGCCAGTAGTGCGGTCGTGGTAGATAAAAAGATGCTGTTTCTGGGAAAAAAATATGGTAAAGCTAAAACTTTCTCCAGACCTTCTTTATACTATCCTTATGACCCAGAAAAAAAACCCCTAAAATCTCAGCATGAGAACACCCCTTTTTGGGGCCATTTTCCATATGACGTCATAACCGAAATGTTGAAAAATAGCCAATTTCACATTTTTGAAAAAAATTGTCAAATTCTAATGACATTTTGTCAGAATATGTATTTTATATTAGTGATCAAAATTGAAAAAAATTGGAAAAGTTACATTGTTTCAGGGGGTAAAAGTAGCGCTTACTTAATTGCTTATTGTCTTGTCTAATTGTCTTTCAAAATTAAAGCAATTTTTTCTCGTATCTAATTATTTTCCTCTAAACCCAGCAGGCACCAAACGTTATACTAACGTTAGTGTTACGTTATTTTTTACGTTGTGGTAACGTTAGTGGTTGGTTAGAATGGAAGTCTTTTTTAAGTTAGTATAACGTTAAATACTTACGTTAGTACAACGTTAAATACTTACGTTAATATAACGTTAAATACTTACGTTAGTCTAACGTTAGAAAGTTAAATCAGAACAACGTTAAATTTCGTTAATCTACGTTGTATTAACAACATCAAAATGTTATGACATTGTAATGACTTTTGAAGTCATTATAAACAAATCCCGGTGTCCATCCCAACAAAGCAAGAAAAATGACGAAAACAGCGAATAGTCATAGAAGTTGATATTTACCTTTAATTGACAAGAAAAGCATATTATTATGTCAATATTTACGCATGCCTAATAGAAGAAAAAGAAACAAATATAAGTGAAGGTGTAAAACGAATGCTTGTGGTTACGGCAAATTGCAATAAATGAAAATCAACGGAAATTCATGCTATCCATTCTAACCAACCACTAACGTTACCACAACGTAAAAAATAACGTAACACTAACGTTTGTATAACGTAAGTTAACGAAATTTAACGTTATACTAACGTAAGAATTTAACGTTAGACTAACGTAAGTATTTAACGTTATACTAACGTAAGTATTTAACGTTATAGTAACGTAAGTATTTAACGTTATACTAATTAAAAAAAGACTTCCATTCTAACCAACCACCAACGTTACCACAACGTAAAAACTAACGTAACACTAACGTTAGTATAACGTAAATTAACGAAATTTAACGTTGTCCTGATGTAACTTTCTAACGTTGTACTAACGTAAGTAGTTAACTTTGGAGTAACGTTGGATTTACGTTGGTAACGTTAAACCTAGAACCAACGTTAGACTAACGTTGAATAAACGTTGGGTGCCTGCTGGGAACATAAAATCATTATTAATAATTAGAGTTATCAAGTTTATCAAAAATGTTGCCCTCATCTTCATGGTCTTTTTCGGTTTGCGGTTCCACTGGTTCATCTTCGTCAGGCGCAACGTTTTCATTCTATAAAATAAAAACCAAAGTTAGTTGAACAGTGTTGGATATTTTTCTGCTGTATTACTTGGTGCAGTGAAAGAGTATCACAATTGAGCTAAGTAGCTTACATTAGTATTGTTACAATCAACTCAATAGCATTCACCGCATGACGATAGGCATGGTAAGCCACATTTTCGTTGTTGTTTTACATTTGCATCGCATAGCTTTCGTCAGTGATTCAGGTGCAAAGGGTTGATCTGTCATAATTGGGAAGCGATATTCGTTATTTTTGATCCTACAACCCCATTCACACACGTCGAAGTCGAAAAAATCATCTTCGAGAAGCGACCAGCACATTATTTGGTAATGTGCACGTAAACCGTGGAAATATGCCACTCTTTCTGTCGGAGGCAACTTTTCAGGCTCAATCATACCCTTATATGCCATTTCGATATATTTGCCATGTCTGAGAACGACTGTTTAAATCTCGTAACTTCTTCATTATTGCAAGCCCAAGTTTCGAGAGATGGGTGACTAGGCATTTTGAAACAAATATTTTATCCAACTGAACACCAAGACCAAACAAGATAGGTGTGATGACAGTTCTTGGTCTTGCAGCTTGAACGATACACTGAGAAATGCAAAGTTTTTCATTTTGGAGCTAACCAATTAGCTCATGAACATTGAAAGGTTTTCCGGAATCCAGTCTCCACCTTTGATTTTGTCAATGATGTCCTCCACATTTGGATAGTGATCCTTTGTGACATTCAAATCTCGGATCTCAGCTTTGATGATATTTGCAGCTGCTTCCAAAACACCTTCCTTTGTTAATGATTTCAGCCAGATTTTTGAATAACACCAAATCTGATTGATGTCCTTTACCTTTAACAAAGTAGATGTGATCCTGGTATCTGCTCTTAAGTTTTTGGCGAAAAGTTCGTAGGGTATATCCATTTTTATTAAACTCCAACATCTTCATGAGGTTCTTTTAGCGAATAAATTTTGCAATCCATTTCGTTTTCGAAATGATGACAAAACTTTTCAAAAGCTTCCACCATATTTTTATCAGCTGGCCTGCCTTTTGAAGGATTTGGGACATCATCAGTTAAGCTAAATTCTTTCATACATTGCGGATGATATCTATTTTCTTTAGCCACCAAATCTAGGCAGGCTTCCATTCTCGCGTGGACTTTCTTCCCCAAATCATTTCTTCGCTTCCAGCAGATGCAATGACTTTTTTACGTATGTCTATTCTCATAACTTGAACAAATTTTCCACGTCAACTGTCACACGGTTTGATGCACAAGAAATAATCCTTCTTCCAGTTGAACACCTGATCTAGCAAAGAGCGAAGTTGTTTGCGAGTTTTAACATGCTTGTCAATTGATCTTGCATAGTTGAAGCGTTTCCTGCAAGCTTCATGAACAAAAACTGTTGATTCTGAAGCAACACGATTTGTAATGCCATTCAGCACACTATTTTCTCCTTTTTGCATGTTCTTTTGATACTTTGCAAATCTTTCTCACGAACAACACTTGTCACACTCCCATCATCTTTACACATATAATGCAAGTTTTTGTAAGGTCCATTATGTCATTTATTCATTAAGAAACAAAAGTTGAAATGAACTACAAAATGAAAGAAGTGATTTGAAATAACTTCCAAACGATAAAAATATTTCTGTGTTTTCTACACCATACCACTAAGAAATTGTTTCTAACTCAGTATTAATTTTCTCCATAGTCTTGTTAGTGCACTGGCTCTTTTTTCTTTCCATTTTTTCTCCCATTACACAATTTTATTAAGTTATTTAATAAGAATATTTAATAGTATTTCTAATATTTTTGGATTGAATATTTATGTTCTGGGGAGAAGAACCATATATTATTGTATGGATCCCAATTTGATGATTAAAAAAACAAACGTAAAAGACAATAGATCTAAGAAAGCTCAAGGGACTCTCACTGTTCGATTCAATACAAGACAATGGAACATACACTATTTTTACCTCCTGAAAGGATGTAACCTTGGTTAAAAGAAAGAACTTTGGATCTTCTTCCATCTAATTTAGCTAGTAGTTTGTAGCCTTTTGACAAATTCACAGTGGTTTTTCTTAATTTAAGTCAACAAGAGATGCCAAAAAACGAAAAAAGCGCTACTTTGGCTATTTTTCAGCAAATTTTTGAGATATTTAGATTTGTAATTTCAATTACTCATATAAAATACATATTCTGACAAAATGTCATTGGATTTTGTCAATTTTTGGTGAACATACAATCAACAAGATGCCCTTACGGGCAGAAAGATTTCTGCAAAATCTGTTGAAGCATGAAAAATTAAATACGTTTTCACATTTATGAAATTCAACAGAAAATGTTGCACGATCTAACTGGGCTCGAACCACACCTTTCGGTTATCAGCCGAGTGCACTAGCCAACTGCGCCACGGTACCACATGTTCATTTGTATTGTATTATAAACATTTTTTCACTCTTCTGTTTACAAAACGTTGAGAACTTCTTTTTAGTTAGAAAACGATGATCACAGTGTCCAAGATAATTATTAGTTTCTTCTATAAATATTCTTCTATAAAATTTCTAATGACTATAAATCTTAAAATATGTTTTATGTCTTAAAATATATTTAATATTGATCAGAGAAACTTTTGTAAATCTTTCGCTGACATGCAATGCACGGTGCTTTGGTTTCATGTAAATGCAGGCACGAGATTTCAAAAAACCGCTAGGTTTGGACAGTAAGAAAAAAAAAAGAAGAACAAGATGCCCTTGCAGGTATAAGGATTTCTGCGAAACCCAGCTGAAGTATGAAAAATGAAAGACTAGTGACACTCTTGAAATTTGAACATTGAATGACTTCTAATACAACATCACATTTTTGATCACACACTCCATAGGAATCCATGAAAGCATAACTGATATATGCTATAGATCAAAAATAGAACTATAATAGTTAATCCCGCTAGAAAGTTTGTCAACTTTTGTTCATTTCCAGGGATGATGGAAATTTACAAAATATAGTGTAATAGTGTAGTGTAAATAGTGTAAATAGGACTTAACTAAAACAACAGAAGCTTTTACATACAAAGAAAAGAAATACGCATAAGGTGCGAATCGTAACCATGGATACACATTTTATATGACAGTTTTTTTAAAAAAAAAAAAGAAACGATGTAAGAGTGAAAAGAAAAAAAAACACATACGTTTTCGAAAAATAAAATTAAGAAACGAAAAAAGCGAAAAATTCATCAGAAATACTATGTTTTAAACTAACTACGTATCTACCTAACTAAGCTAGTGCTACCAAGCATTTAAAAATATAGCTTTTAAAAAGTTTAACTATGATATATGAACGACTTTGATGATTTTTTTGGTAATTCTCAAGTTTGCCTCAATGCTTTGCTTGGTCAGCTAAGATTAGCTAGGATAAGCTGGAATAAGCTAGGAAGCTAGGATCAGCTAGGGGCTTCCTGGCAAATCTCACACAGACACAGACCTCATTTTTACTGTGATGCCCCCGGATATAATAAGCCTAAATAAAGCAAATGGTGGATAAATAAGCACTAAGGAAAGCCTACCAAAGGATAGAAGTTTCAAATACCGATGTTAGAGAAGAGAGTTTTCGATTTCTTTCTTACCGCAATTACAACCAGTCGCCAGAAATTTCTCGTGGAGGAGACCTCGTGCTACGAAAAAATGGCTTTCCACATGGACGTGATGAATGCATGTAAACGCACGCACGAAATTTCAAAAAACCGCTAGGTTTGGACAGCAGAAAAAGAAAAAAACAAGATGCCCTGACAGGCATAAGGATTTCTGCGAAACCAGCTGTAGCATAAAAAATGAAAGACTAGTGACATTCTTCAAATTTGAAGATTGAGTGACTTCTACACTCTCTAGGAATCCATGAAAGCATAACTGATATATATATATATAGATCAAAAATAGATAAAACAAAAATAGAACTATAACAGTTAATCCCGCTAGAAAGTTTGCCAACTTTTGTTCCCAGGGATGATGGAAATTTACCTTTCAAAAAGTGTATGTAGGACTTAACTAAAAACAACAGAAGCTTTTACATACAAAGAAAAGAAATACGCGTAAGGTGCAAATCGTAACCATGGATACACATTCTATATGACAGTTTTTTTATATATTTCCCCGTAGGGCGAAATATATGTTAAAACCGGCATTTCCTTCTTCTCCTTCTCCTCCTCCTTCTTTTCGTTCACTTTTATAGCCGCAGTTCAGTATTGAACTCTGGCCTAGCTAAGGTAGATAAGATTAGAGGCTAGTTTTCAGTAAAGTAGTACGCCATCTTATCAGTCAGTGTCAGTGCAGTGCAGATGGGATTTTGAAGATGTTTTTTGCTAGCTTTAATGATTCAATAGTTGAAACATTAAGTGATGGAAATGAATCGTTTTATTTCTTAAAAAGTTTTAAAAACTTTTGAATGAACGTGTAAAAAACAGACAAAAAAAGAAACATTGGTTATGTTTTGTTTTTGTGTTGATAACAATGTGTTATGATGATGATATTGGTAATTAAACGCTTGGAACAACAAACCATTGAAGCTGTGATTCCAGTGCAAAGGATCATTCTCAATAACCAGGCTGAACATTTATTAAGTATGATCCTGATGTAATGTAGCCCAACTAAACTGAAAGCAGGATGATGTATATACAGCATAATAAAGAAGGAAACCCTTTTCACGTGGAGATCAACCACCAGTTCAACCAGTTACGTTAATTAAAAACAGCAAGTAAATATGTGATGTCAGATATATAAGTTCAGCAGTTACGTATAATATTTTAATACACAGAGGATTGAGACACATAATAACTTGAAAGAATCTGGTGGAGTATACTTGGATAGTTGTTTAATCCAACAACAGAAACATAGTTTACTATGAATGAAGTGGTCATGTATACTGTTTTGATGCTGTATATCATATTTTATTTTTCAAAATGTAATATATATATAATAACCGACAATCTTTCTTACGAACAACAAACATAAATCAAAACACAATCCAACATGACAAACAGTCTGTAAATTGAATCAAGTCAGAAAACAAACTTCTGTTTTCAGCTATGTAGTGGTTTGGTTATGGATGTGTATTTTCACTTCGAAAATCTGTTGTTCTTTTCCATTTTGTATTTACGAAGGTCATTTTTATCACATAATAAACAATGAGTGTGAACACATTTTTTTGAACAGAGATATTTATTCTGATACTTGAATTTGGTTTTATAAATTGTCATTTTAAGCCCATCTCTTTTTTGAAAATAACTGTTCGGTCCTAATTTGAAATACTACGTAATATTTGTGTTAGTAAAAATTTTGATTGCTTATAATAATTAGTTATTTGCTTATGATGTTTACCCCAAAGTATTATACTATATATAGCTATTGAAAATGCTTATGCATAATAATAAACAGAATATTGAGAAGTTTCATTATTGAGAATTTTATTTACATTTTATTTTCACTTCCACTGTAGCTATTAAAAGTAGGTTTAACATTTTTTTCTTTTGTACAGTGAAACCACCTGTATACAAATTTGATAATATAATGTAAGATTTTATCTGAGTTATAAAAAACAAGTGTTCTGTTTTACATTGTTTACGGATGCAAAGCTTCTGCAACAATAAATCATACATTTGTTATGATGAAATTCTTTTACACATTGATGATATATGCAGTTGTTTAATGGGAAATATTAGTCGCATTTAGATCAGACCACAATGTAATACCTCCAAATATGGCATAAACTCTATTTACCAGTCTGTAGTTCAGTGGAATGAGCTTCAGATGCTTTATCCAGGATCCGACCTCACCACTCTTTCAAAATCTAATCTTATTAATCTTTACAAAAGCAGTATTTTCAGTAATTACTGATTTGTTACAAATTAAATTTTTACTTGTTTAAAGTAGTGATACAGTTTTGCACATAACTTGTATTTTAGGTGGCCACCTCTCTGATTAGTCATTGACTATAAGGTGTGTCTCCTTTCATTTTTTCAGATGTGTACATGATTTTCCTTGTTTTATTTGTTTGGGAATTATACTTTTATTGTATGTATCTGTTGGAATGAAGAATAAATACTACTACTACTACTAGTACTACTACTACTCATATAACTTTTAGCTAAGTGCCCATATAGTAACCTCTCACTTTTTATACTGTAATTGTTTCATCAAACATTTTTCTCATGGTTATCAATGTACACACAATAATTGGCAAAAATTACGCAACTTTGGGGAAATATATAATCGCATTTTTGCGAATCTTGTTATAAAAAAAAAGAAACGATGTATATAACAGCTAAAAGAAAAAAAAAACACAAACTTTTTTGAAAAAAAAATTAAGAAGCAAAGTAAAAGCGAAAAACTCATCAGATATACTTTGTTTAAAACTAACTACGTATCTACCTACCTAATCTAGCTACTAAGCATTTAAAAATATAGCTTTCAAAAAGTTTAACTATTAACGACTTCGATAAATTTTTCCTAACTGCAAGAGAGATTCGAACCGCAAGATGTTACCAACAACGAGCTTTTAAAATTATAAGTTTATTACAAGCGATGCTCCGAATTTGGTGGAACTGAAGTTCTCCATTGTATTTTTAGTGGGAGAAATGTCTGTTTTTTCGTGAAAAAGTGGCATAATACTAAAATATTTTATAAAGAATGTTTTGGTAGTTTTCATGTAAACGTACGCACGAAATTTCAAAAAACTTTGGACAGCAGAAAAAAAAAACAAAGCCAGTTTTAATGTATTTCTTGCTTCCACAGAAATCCAAAAACCAAAGCCGGGTTTAATGTATTTCTTGCTTTCGCAGAAATCCCAAAAATGAACGAAAGCCGGTTGCAATAAATGCAATTGCTTCCGCAGAAATCTAAAAATGTGAAATTGGCTATTTTTCGTCATTTCGGCTATGACGTCATAGAGAAATTAGCCCAAAAAAGGGTGTTTTTCTTGGTTGTAAGGATAGTATGAAATAGGTCTGGTAGGAAAGTTTACCATATTTCCCATTAGATACAGTAGGTACAGATAATATTTTTTGGAACAGGGCCATATCAGGTTAATTATAAAAGTAAGAACAAAACACGCAATTTTGTTCATGTTGACTAGACGTTTCGGTGTCTTCTTGACACCATGATCACTAGTAAATACTGATTTACAAATCTTTTCGTACAACTTTCGTACATAATTTTAAACAATTAAATGACAATTAAAACATCTCCAGTAGAAATGCTACATCCGGAGTGAGAAAATGTCTTTTTAAATAACTTTGAACATTCAACATTTACAAACATTTGTAAAATACATCATATCAATAATATTCATAATATAATATACTCGCGTTAAGTGGGACCCTGGTAAACTGTGACTTTCTTTAAGTAGTACAGAGCCTGTGTAGCTTCCATTTGCACTGGCAGGATTCTTAAGTAGGACATTCCTTAAGTGGAACCAACTATTTGTTAACGAAAAAGTCCAAGTTAACGAAGTTGTACATGCTTCAATTTCTGATATATTATGTTCATCTTACCTTCATCCAATAGATTGTGAAGGAAGCAGCAGTCATTCCACATGATTTGATTAACAATGCAAAGTCACGTGCCACTACTGGTCTAATTGAGAACGCCAACGTCATAACTGCAAAAGCCACCGAACCACCAGCTTCACTAGTCATGCCTGCCAGAGATTACAGAAGTTAAGAAATCTGCCACAAGGTAATTTTTTTCTTCTGTTATTCATTATCCGTTTATTTGGCTATGCAAGATACTTGGTACTGTGTTTGAGACAATTTACAAAGTTTATCGAATGAAAAACTATGTGGAAATGTTTAGTTAAAAGACAAGTATACAAGAATTATCAAAGAACATTACACTGGAACACTCCTTTAAAAAGTATAATCAATAACTTAATTTGAATACTAGAAAGAACGAAAAACCTTTGGCTAAAGCTGGACCGTCTATGTATTAGCTAAGTTGTTAGTTGGGCCTTGAAGTAAGCTGCCAATGGTTTCAGTAATTCTTCTATTAACTAGCTCTCAAAGTAAATTTCAACAATAACTTTACTGGAAATCGAAGAACTCTAATATAACAAATGCTACATACTCAATATCGAACTGACCTGTCATAATAGATGCAAAAATCATCATTATAGAAATTTCGTAATGTTCTTCAAACAATCTCCATTTCCCAAATTTGATGAAATAAAACCACCAGAAAAAATGGAAAAAGAAAGCTGGTATAGCTATTCCCATAAGTCTTCGATTTTTCCGTATGGTTCGTTCAAGACATGGTGTATCGTGCGAGATTTCCTCTAACGATTTAACATGAGACTCTCTCAATGCTTGCCCTAAAGACGTTTAAGTTACAGAAAGTTGTTTAAGATTTTCTTTTATTCTCCTTTGTGGTTACAAAGATATTGAACAATTTCCCGAAAGGCAAACAAGCCATTTAAAATGACTTGGTTAAATAAAAGCCCTCAGCCCCCTTTAGTGTGTCAAACAGTTTAAAATCGGTTTTCCAATAGAAAAAAGTGACACGTGTATCGTATTAAAGTTTAACATCTGATTGGCCAGACTGTTTGATGTTGATACGTTTCGGTACCATCCGTGAAAAGTTTAATGAATTCAACTTTTTCAATGTAATATGCGTATCGAAACTTTTTCAAACAAAGGAGTAATTGAAAATAATTATTACTGGAACCAATCAATGTACTCAAAGTGATACATGCTGAACGCATATCTATTTTTTCAATCTGAAGGTGTATTATAAAAGACATCACATCAAAAGAAACAAAATTTTTTTTGCGCTACTACTTGCCTTCCCATAAGTATTTTATTAAAAATCCTCTGAAGTCTCTTTTGCCATGTCTTTGTGTTTTGGTCTTTTGTGTGTCACTTTCTTGTACAACCAACTTATTTTCCATGCCTTTTCTGATTGGCTTTTGGTTGCTGCGTATATGTGACTTGCGATATTTTTGTATCTACAGAAATTAATAAGTTCATTCATTGAGGTACAAAACAGAAACATGACGAAGTCATCGTTTCTTGTACTGTCCATGATGCGCTGCATCGTTTAAGTCCTAAGTTCACGATAACACATAATTACGATCATTAAAATACCAATCATGCATAATCTGTAGGATTCAGAATTATGAATTAAAACGTCACAAATATGCAGCAAAAGCAATGTAACTTTAGATTCATATAGATAATTGTAAAAAGCCAGTATATCAGTAAATTCAAACATAAATAACACAAAGTTTTACATGTCTTAAATGATGACTTCCAAATATTTATATCTGACTAATTACATGGTAGTGCACTGTAAAAATGAAAAATAACCAAAATCTGTATGAAAGTGAGTCAAAACGCTACTGTCTATTATTAAAACATATTACGTCATTACTTGACGGCTAAATCAACAAAAAGAAATTGCAAAAAGAGCATTTAAATTCCCTACTAAGATCCATGCGTAAGTTGGTAGTGACTTGATCATAAATAAAAAAAATAGATATCTTGAAAAATATTTTTGCTTATCTGTTCAGTCATTATAATTGAGTAAATCAGAGTTTATCATGTCATGAACAAGCGAGTTTATTTTGTCTACCAAAGTAAACTCGCTTGTTCATGACATGATAAACTCTGACTCATTCATAAATGAACAAGTGAAGAAACTTGTATATAATGATTCCGTATGCCTATAATTCCTTCATAATTTAAAATAGGGAAGAACAGTAGGGAAGAATAGGGAAGAACACGAATAACCTCTTTCTTAAGGACTGTGTAAACCAGCTCAGTTTTAGGTCGAACGATTTTAGCTACTGAGAAAACGCCTAATGCAAGAATCAATCATGCTACTGGGGTATCCATTTCTCCTAAATATATCCTTGAGAAATGAAACCTCCTCGTGAAACTTACAATAACAGAAAAGGACAAATTTCTTTCCTTTCTTGATGTTAAGGTGTCTCAATCATTTAATAAGATCATAACCAGTGTCTATCGCAAACCTACCTTCAGTGGTGTTTTTACCAATTTTACTAGCTTCATTCCGCTTTCTTAGAAAACACGGCCTAATTTTTTCTTTACTTAATCGTTGTTATAACATCTGTTCTAGTTATTGTAAGTTTCACGAGGAGGTTTCATTTCTCAAGGATATATTTAGGAGAAATGGATACCCCAGTAGCATGATTGATTCTTGCATTAGGCGTTTTCTCAGTAGCTAAAATCGTTCGACCTAAAACTGAGCTGGTTTACACAGTCCTTAAGAAAGAGGTTATTCGTGTTCTTCCCTATTTGGGTATCACATCGCTTAAGATTAGGACACAATTGTACAATTTATTTCGTGAGAAGTTACCACATTGTAACCTTCGTTTAATTTTTCGAGCCAATGTTAGGTTACAATCTCTCTTTCGTTTTATAGATAGAATGCCTAAGTTATTACAATCTCGACTTGCTTATTGTTACAAGTGTAGTGGCTGCAATGTTTCTTATTATGGTAAAACCAAACGCCATTTCAAAGTTCGGATTTGTGAACATCTAGATATTTCTCACCTTACTGGTAAGAAGAAGTCTATACAACCCAACAGTTATACCGCAGTCTTCGAACATTCATTATCTTGTCACATCTCTCCTTCATTTGATGATTTTAAAACTTTGACACGTGAGTCCAATGACTTCAAACTTACACTGAAGGAGAGTCTCTTAATAAGCTGTGATAAACCTATTCTTAACAGGAACATTCAGTCTATGCCGCTTGAATTATTTTGAATAAATTTTGATTATTTTTTTGATCTGTTCTCTTTATAATTATTTATTTTGACACCTCAGTTTACGTTTCTTGACAAATTTTTTATCTATAAATTAAATATTGTTCAAAAAAATTTTAATACGTGATCATGGAGGAAGCACCTCCGTGATTATATGTGATTATATAAAATAAATATTGCAGATGAAAGTACAAAACATTTTAAATT
Source organism: Turritopsis dohrnii (assembly GCA_027922465.2). NCBI lineage: Eukaryota > Metazoa > Cnidaria > Hydrozoa > Anthoathecata > Oceaniidae > Turritopsis > Turritopsis dohrnii. The sequence continues at coordinate 638,010 of BQMF02000121.1, read as the reverse complement.
CGTCCATATTTTTTGATTATTGGATTATTGGTAAATCAAATCACGAGCACTAGAACGTATAGTAGAAATGTTGATGTCACATGTTACTGCATGAACAGAAACTGGCGTCGCAGTAAAAAAGTACTCCCCAGAAGAATTACTCCCCAGTACTTATTTCTTAATATTTATTTACTTATTTCCTAGTACTTATATCCTAATAATATACTCCCCAGTACTTATTTCGTATTAGGAAAAAAGCATTCCCTCAGGAAATAAGTACTTCCGTCAAATATCATTAGACATGGATGCGTTAGCTAAATAACAGGAAAGATTTGGGGAAAACTGGAACAATAGAAGAATAGTCTGAAAAATTCAGGGAATGTATTAACTCTACCGTGATTTGACAAAGCGCCTTAAGTCTATTTTTTTCGATTTTAATGATTTTTTCAAATTTTGGGGGTTGCTTAACCTAGTAATAGCTTTTAAACTGCTATAAATGAGAGAGGGGAGAGAGACAGTTCTCATGGAAGAAGCGTTATCGAAAGCATATACAATATTCAAATACAATATTCTCAATAACGTCATGTTTGGACTTTAGGTGCTTTGTCAAATCACAGCAGAATGTTAAAGTATGAATTTTTAGCCTGAAATTTAAAGTAGTCAAAAATTTTTGGATGGAGTCTTATTTAAATCAAGAGGGAAATGAAGGTTTTAAATCGATATATTTTTTTCCAGAAAGTACTTTTTTGACCCTCTGGTTATCTTAAAGAACTGAAGAGGCTATTCTGTGAAGATAAGTAAACAAATAAACAGATAAAAAGGTTCCTGTTTCAAAAAGTAATCGGAATGAAAAAGACTTAATGAAAAATACTCACACATATGAGTTTGGCTCTAGGATTATCTTTCTTTTAAATATTAATGAAATTAATTTCGAATAGGAAAAGAAAAACACATTTTACTGATTTGTTTCATCTAATTCACCATTCATAAAATCTCAAAATAGTATGCACTATTGTCGATTGCCAGCAACCAACCCGGGGTATCTTGTTTTCCGATAAACGTAGACGGCAGTGACGAAGATCCTAGCAAAACGCTGCTGAAATAACGAATTTTGTTGGTTGAAAATAGAATAACTGTTGCAGAGCTAAAAGAAATCATTCGGGTGAAAAAATATTGCTGAGGAAGATAAGCTTACTGTAAAGTCTGAAATTTAATTGACATTAGGTAGCTGTTATTTCATATTGTTCAAAATGCATCCCAAGAAGTTCTTGAAATAATTAGGAAAATCAGATAAATTTTTATGTAAAAAGCAAATAGTTTCCACAGTGATGAATTACGACACTTTTTCCATCCTCAAATTTCACAAAATCGATATGAAATATAATTTAGGCTTTCTGGAGGAACACCATGAAATGTTTTAATAATATAATAATACTGATCGTCATTATAATATCCTTAAGCAAAAATGGCCAATTAATAAATAATGACATTCCATCCTACTGTTCAATGCCCCGAAAACCTTCGTACGGAAATGTTTTGGTTTTTCTGATTCTTTCCATGAAGTTTTGGAATTATTGGATTCATTTTATTGTGTTCGGATATACAGATATATATGACAATTATTTGTAGGATTTTCATAACAAGGTCTACATATAAACATTAACTCAATGGTTTGATTAAATGATATAAGCTTTCTGTATCTTAGCTGTATATTGTTTAGCAAAATACACAAAAAAGTTAACTCTACTCTTAGATGCTTGATAAAGACTCGTAATTTTATTTCATAAAATTTCCGTAGATATAATGCTGAGTCATCCTAATCGGTTACCGTATTAATAGCTCATGTGAACTTCTGCGGAGCGCGAGCAGCTAACCTCCTCCTTTCTAATCGTTCGTAGCGAATGTCGGTTGAAGAAAGTTTACAAGTGATTTCAGGTATTTTTATCTTTGAATATCTACTTCAAATACGCTTTTCCACTAATCAAAACATTTGGAAAAGCTTCTTTAGATACAACACATCAGTTTATTTATATTTTCTTGCTCAAGTTTGTATGGAGAACACTTGTGTTTGAAAAGAATGCTGAAAGATATTTTCTTCAGTTGTTTGCATGTTTTGACTTTATATTCGAGTAAAATATGCTGAAAGAACTTATTTGATGTGCCCAAAGATGTTATTAAATGTGCTGTAAGAACCATTTTCTGCAGCAATTTGCACATATTGATTATTTTAAGACTGTAGAGCAAAATTTAAAAATTTTGCTTTTACTTCTCATAGCATGATGTCTCAAAACACTGTCCATGATGCTACCGAAATGAACACAACGAGAAATGAGCATCAAGCTTCTGAGGATGGGACCGATTTATCCGCCACCCCAGAAGTGAGTAGGAAGAGGGCAAGTTCCCTTCCACTCTCGGAGCACGAACCTCCTCAAAAATTTGAAATTATTAGCAAGGAAGGAAACAAACTTGTGGGATTTACCCCAAGATTCACTAAAATACATCCAGGATAAATTCTCTACATATATACCGGAGGCAGACTTGAAAGCAAGAATTCTTGCTGATCATCCGGTACCTAGCAATCTGAATGAGGCTGCTTCTTTGGACGATTATCTCAGATCTTTACTAGAAGAGAAAAACAAGCTAGCTGTTATTGCTGAGGACAAAGCAGCTAAGAAGCTCCAGCAAAAAGTTATAGATGTAACTAGGCCGTTAAGCAAAATTTATGAAGCCCTACAAGGAGCTCTTAAACAAGAAGATAGCATGTGCCAGCTCACACTATCAGAATTGAATCAACTCACCGAACAGACTTTAATGCTGTTGGGTCAGGTGCATACACACATTACTTATAAACGTCGTGTAAATGTTCTAACTTGCCTAATGAAAGAAAATAAGGCTAAAGAAACTGTGAGGGAGAAACAGTCAATTATGACCAAAATGGGAAAGGACTTATTTGGCGATGAATTCAGAAACGACTGGTGTGCAAGTTTGAAGACGAAACTCAAATATCATGACCTTCTTTCGAAAGAAGCTATATCTGCTAGTAACACCAGTCGTGGAAAACGTCCCTTTCGCGGGGGCCGTTCTAGCCGAGGAAGAGGCTATGGAGGGCGTAGTGGATACAACAGCTTCCGTAGAGATAATTCCTACAGCAGCAATCAAGGTAAGAAAAATCCCATCTTACCCAAAGTCCTGCAGTCTTCCACAAATTGTTCCAGTGGACATAAATTTGGTACATCCGATTGTAGCAAAGTTATTCCAAAATCCTATACCGAAGGTTCAATTAGCAGGAAGACTGCAGTATTTTCTCCCAAACTGGAAAAAGCTAACTCAGGATCCTCAAATTTTAAGTGTAGTCCAAGGGTATCAAATTCCATTTCTGGAAACACCAAATCAATTATTAGCTCCTCCACCACCAAAATTGGGCTGCGAGGAAATTTCTATTTTGCAAGAGGAGGTATCCAGCATGTTAGAAAAGGGGGCAATCACAAGGACTTGCCCAGTAAACAACCAATTTTTAAGCAACCTATTTTGTGTACCAAAAAAGGGCGGGGGAAACCGCCCAATAATCAACCTGAAGGAATTAAACAGCTACATACCCTACAGTCATTTCAAAATGGAAAGTCTGAGTCTAGTAAAGGACCTACTTCAGGAGAACGACTTCATGTGCAAGATAGACCTAAAAGATGCCTACTTTTGCATTCCAATAGCGAAAAAATATCGCAAATACCTCAGATTTATATGGGAAGGGAATCTTTACGAATTTCTTTGCCTTTGTTTCGGACTAGGTCCAGCCCCCTTGATATTTACGAAGCTGATGAAAATTCCTATCGCAATATTGCGAAGGATAATGATCCGAGTAGTTGTCTTCCTAGACGACATGTTGTTAATGTCTCAGACGGTATCAGAATTAATACAAGCCAGAGAGACATTGATTTTTCTGTTACAGAACCTAGGGTTTGTGATAAATCTGAAAAAGTCTCAGTTAATTCCAGTACAGCAAATAGAGTTTCTAGGTTTAATAGTGAACTCGAAAGCCATGACTTTATGTTTACCAAAGGAAAAGATGGAAGATATTCAAGCAAAATGCTTGCATCTCCTATCCAACCCCAAAACAACAATACTGGAACTCACCAAACTGATAGGAAAGCTCTCCTTCACTGCCCAAGCAGTTCTCCCAGGCAGACTGCATCATCGTTACCTTCAAATACAACAAATAGAAGCCTTGAAGGTGAACAGGTCGTACCAGGCACAAATCGTATTGAACCAGCACTCCCTAGGGGAACTGTCATGGTGGATAGAAAATCTAACACTGCAGAATGGCAGGCCATTAAAACTGAAACCAGCAGATCTTGTAATTCAAACGGATGCTTCCCAAAAAGGTTGGGGGGCGAATTGTCAGGGTGTGCCAACAGGGGGCAGGTGGTCTTGTCAGGAACGGGGAAAACACATAAATATCTTAGAACTTTTAGCAGTGTATCTGGCCTTTCACACATTCTTGAAAGACCAGAACAACAAGACAGTGCATGTTCAAGTGGACAACACAACTGCATTAAGTTATTTACAAAAAATGGGGGGAACCAAGAATCAGGAGCTTTTAGATATATCGAAGAAAATTTGGGAATTTCTGTTGTCCAGGAAAATCGCAATTACAGTGGAGTATCTTCCAAGCATCTTCAACAAGATAGCAGATTGGGAGTCCAGGAATCATTTAGACTCCAGCGATTGGCAATTCAATCAGCACGTGTTTGCCAATCTCATGAAATTAAGACAAGTACCAGACCTAGACCTGTTTGCATCCCATCAGAATTACCAACTACAACGGTACATGTCCTGGAGACCAGATCCTTACTGCGAAGCAGTGGATGCTCTACAACAGCATTGGAAGGATCTTTACGCATATGCCTTATCCCCATTTTGTCTCATTTCCAAGGTTTTAAGAAAAACACAGAGAGACAATGCAGTACACTTACTAATAACTCCAACGTGGCAAACTCAGCCATGGTACTCAGTTCTGCTAGCAATGTCTGTAGAAAACCCAGTCTTGCTACCCGTATTCCAAGATCTACTATTAGACCCATCAGGACAGTCACATCTCTTAGTTCAAGCGAAACAATTGAGGCTAGCGGCTTGGACAGTTTCAGGAGATCCTTGTCTAGTGAGGGCTTATCAGCAGAAGCTGCAGACCTTGTCGCAAATTCGAGACGAAGGGGCTCAATTTCTAATTACCAATCGGCCTGGAGAAAGTGGACTGGCTGGTGTTTGTCGCGACAAGTTGATCCCATTCGATGTGATGTGAGTATGGTAGCAAATTTTTTAGCATCATTATTCCATAATAACTACCAATATAGCTGGATTAATACACATAGATCTGCAATATCAGCTTATCACATTCCTATTGACGGTAAACCAGTAGGTCAACATGCACGTATTTGTTCTCTCATGACGGGGGTTTATAATCTCAGACCACCAGAACCCAAGTTCACCTTTATTTGGGATGTCCAAGAAGTCCTTGATCACTTCAACAATAGTCCTCCAAATGAAGAACTTTCAGTAAAGCTTTTGACACACAAAGTAGCTATTTTGTTAGCCCTAGCAGGAGCATCAAGAGGAGTAGAAGTTTGTGCATTGCATATTAACGCCATGGTTACCACTTTGGATAAATATGTTTTTGTTTTTCAAAAACCTCTTAAGTCACAGAAAAAAGGTAGTAAACCAGTATCTATCGACTTTGTAGCATTCCCAGAAAACCCAAAATTGTGCGTAGTGAAAAGTTTAAATGACTATATCTCTTTAACTAAACCATGGCGTGAAAAAGGTCAAACTCAGTTGCTTTTGAGTACCTTGAAACCTCATCAGGCAGTTGTTAAGTCTACTGTGGCAGGCTGGATTAAGGAAGTGCTTAGGTGTTCTGGTATAGATACATCTGTTTTTACTGCTCATTCTACTAGATGTGCATCAACTTCGAAAGCTAAAGCTATGGGATTATCTGTTGAAGAAATCCTCCAAAGGGGCCATTGGTCAGGTCAAAGTACCTGGCAAAAGCATTATAATAAAGAAATACGAAATACAAAGGCCAATAGTTTTCAACGGAAAATAAGTTTAGCAAACGCTTTGAACTGAGGAGGTTAGCTGCTCGCGCTCCGCAGAAGTTCACATGAGCTATTAATACGGTAACCGATTAGGATGACTCAGCATTATATCTACGGAAATTTTATGAAATAAAATTCCCCAATTACGTCAGGCCGCGCAGCGGCCGCAATGTAATTTGGATTTTATGAATAAAATTGAAGTACGATATAATGCTTACCCACCCTGACCCATCCCATATGTTTAACTCTTTCAGTTAGCAGTGGTTATCGCGGTCATCAGCGTCGCGCTTATCACGGAAACTATCGTGGGAGTCCGCGTGGAAGCTATCGCGGAAGTTATCGTGGCGGATATCATTTTACTGGTTGATGTCACCTGTGTTTTAGTGTTTATGTGAAATAAACCTATTTTCTTTGAAAACCTGTTTTTTCTTTACCATATTATATCCTGTTTCCTTTATGTATTTATATTCGCTATTGCTACGATACCCGATTAGGATGACTCAGCATTATATCGTACTTCAATTTTATTCATAAAATCCAAATTACATTGCGGCCGCTGCGCGGCCTGACGTAATTGGGGAATTGTTGAATATTGTGCAACTGAATGTGTTTTTTTGTCTAATATCATACACAATATTCAGTGTATGTTGTGTTGTGTATATATATTTATATATATAAGAACTAAAAAGCCATCTTGATTATGTAGTATAAAATATATAAAAACGAAGAAGCTACATGTTGATGAACGTGACGCGTTCGGTAAAAACCTTTTTCAAACGTTTGAAATATAGCGTTTACTCAAAACTCAACAAAGTATGATCTGCATTATGGTTTCCCATCTAATGATTTAAAACTATATATATATATTAAGTTACATAGCTTGCTTATAAAAATCCTGCGAATTGTATTAAGTACCTTTGGAGAGAAAAGAATGGGCTGGCAAGAATTATTGAGACCATTTTAGGGAAGATAACAATCAAAAAAGCAATTCTCCTAAAATTGATATAAGCCACTCCGAGGAACCGATCCTGGAAAAATATGAAAAATATTTGAATAAAAATATGAATATGAATTCAGGATGTCATTCTGTTTCCTATCACATATATATTTTGCAACCTTTCTCGACGCTCGAGAAAGACTTTGATAAGACGAATTTGTGCAAATTTTAAAAAACTTTTTATAAACTTTTGCATATCTCGTCTTATAAAAATTTTTCTCAAGTGTCAGTGGGTTCTTTTGAATTATATTTGCAACATACACAAAGCATTTTAAAAATTTAAGCTCTTCATCCCAAACATTATTATTTCATGAGAATCTTCTTCGTTTTGTGGAAGACTGAACCTTGATACACTCAAGATTGAATTTTCTGTTCATTTTTATACTTTTGTCCTCTAGTATGTAGATACTAGTTTCTAAATGTGTCTCCAAAATAAACCACACCAAAATGTTATCAATACAAAGATAACATCACACAACACCACATGAATTTTGAACCTTCCCTTTTTTTTTATTCACGAGTTATCTGTCAAATGAATATTTTCTTGTTTAGAAGACTGAACCTCGATGCACTCAAGATTGAATGTTCTCTTCATTCTTTTCCCATTGTCCTCTCTACATACTAGTTTCTGAATGTGTCTCCAAAATAAAGCACACCAAAATGTTATCGATACAAAGATAAAATCACACAACACCACATGAATTTTGCAACCTCTCCTTAAGTATATTAACGAGTGTCTGCTCTTAAAGCCTTGATAAGGAATAAAATTTCAATCAAAATTGACAACACCTTCCTTTCCAAAATGTTGCTGAAGTATTGCAAACATGTAAACAAAATCAAGTTTTGCAGAAATGAGCTCAACTCGACGAATTATATTTGGTCCTTACATTGGTTATATGTGACTATGTAAAAATCTGAATACACGAGACAAAATTTCTTCGGACCACGTTTTATAAAAATTACACAGATTTTGTGTAATTTTCATATCACGTGACCAGCGTTCGCCAGGCTCTTCTTCGCCGCCATCTGTATATCGAAAAGGCAAGAGACCCTGGGTTCGAAGTTGGCTTGGGGCTTGAGTTCGTGTCTTTCAATGTTGTAGAACCTCATCATTAAGAATCTTACGAAACTTCAACGGCAACATGGACGACGGCGTGAGTAAAAACATCATTTTTGCTTTATTTTTACTTCATACATTTGTTTTGAAATGGAACTCTATTTCACATCATATTATTGGGAAATACTTTATTAAAATCTAAATTTAAATACCAGAAACGTAAAAAGCAGTGGTTTGAAGACGTGAGTTTAGTATTTCGTACTGATTTTTCTTATTTCCCTCACAATAGACCTTTCCTGAATTTCTGTTTAAACACCGTGTTATGGCCTAGCTTCTAAGTTTCGCCTCTTTTTCAAACTTTTAACTACTTCTAATTATTCCACTGGGGAACTGAAAGAACGAGTAACTATTACTTAGTGAGAACATTATGCAATTAGGGACTGTTCACAAATGACGTCAACTGTTAGGGGGGAGAGGGGGGGGGTGGGGGGGGGGGGGGGGGGGGGGTTATGCCAAAGTTGACGCTAGTTGACGGGGGGGGGGGAGGGGGGAGGTGATACTACTGTTGACGTCAACCTTCACAATTTTCAGAACCTTGATTTTTCCAATTAAGTAAAAGTTTTTTATGAAAATGTGAATGAATGTTTACTTTGATGTGGTCCGTAGTGGCGTGGGAAAGTCCTTCCATATTGCTTTTGTTGGCTTCGTTCCGTTCCACCGTTTTTCGCTCACGTGGAGATTGATATTTTAAATATCAGATAAATATTTATCTTTATATTTATATTACAGATAAATATTTTTACGTCTAATTAAAAATGCGTAAGAAACTAAGATACAAAAGGACCAGTGGGGTGAAGGCTGTTTTGTTTTGTTTTTTGGAGAGGGGGAGGGGGGTCTCTTCTCAAACGATGACGTCAACTGAGGGGGAGGGGGGCAACGCAAAGTTGACGCAGGTTGACAGAGGGGGGAGGGGGGTCAAAAAGTGTGAAAAATTGGTTGACGTCATTTGTGAACAATCCCTTAGGAAAACAAATAAAAAACATAGAAACGAGGCTAAACTTGATAACTAAGCATTAACTCGGCATTTAAACAGAAATTCGGGAAAGGTGTATTGAATCTCTCTAACCTCATCAAACAATCTTCATATTTCAGAGTTCTAGATCAGCAAATTTGTTTAGATTAATTGTGTTATGTAATATTCTTGCATTTTCTTAAGGTCCGTATTGATATAATTTTCATCAAAACTGAATAAAAATAAATATTTAACTTGATTTCCTAAAAAAATTAAAATCGGCATCTCGAATATTCGATATCTTGAACTTCTTGAACTTTTTTCCCGGTCCCTTGGATACTACGCACTTGTTTGGACCTAAATCATCTCGACATCTCGAACTTTTCGTTATCTCGAACAATATTTCATTCAACACGCTGAATTTCTCTCGCTATCTCGAATTCCGGGCGTGATTTTCGTATTGTTGAACGTTTTGATAAAATTCCATTTTTATAAATTCGAATTTTCGAAAAGTACATGAATCTAGTTTTTTAAAAAGATTACTTGCTTATCTCTACTAAAGGCGAAAACATGAAGCTCATTAAGCAAAGACTTCCAGAGTAGAAAAACGTAAGGCATTGACCTGCGGAAAGAGATGTAAAAAAAAGGGGTAGCCCAAATGTATGGCGTCCGACAATATCAACTTGGGTAAAGAATAAAAACAAATTATTGACCTCACTAGAAAAAAATGGCACAAAATCTAAGCGAAAGAAACTTCCTACCCTTCTCTCGATATCTCGAACTTTTCTCCCGGTCCCCCGAGAGTTCGAGATATCAAACTGTATATAGTCGAGTGTATAAAAAACATACAAACAGATCATCTAATGTTAATCATCCAATGTTAATCAGGATCTCCCCAATTCTCCTCTCTCGTAACTATTATCTTATTCTACTAGGTTAAAACAACAACATTTTCCCCACAAACGATATTAGTTAGGGAGATCCTTTATTTTGTTGGCTTTTTCTTGAGGGGTTGGAAATTTAGCTGTTTCACCAGAAGAAAAAAAAAACGGTTAGAAATATTCTTTGCGTAAAAATTCCATTAAAATGTGAAATGGCAACAAAAATAAATAAATTGAAAGAATTACAAAATTTAGGACTACTATGTATACAAATTTACATCACGAATCTTCCTACTTATGATAACAATAATTATATTTCAGGGTAATCCATTTACGTCGTTACCCTTAAATACAAACTTTTCCAAATAGCAAGAGATAATGAATTACATTTTATTTCAAGTGTAGCTATAATCATATACATCGTTTCCATCGTTATCAGGATCGATGTACTCACTAGACTGCTCGTTAGAAGCTTGTGAGGAAGGTTGGTTTTCATCTACTTCTGAATAGATTGCTGCATCAAAGCCGCTTTGTTTCTGGGCTATGTTTACGTATGCATCGTTCAGTTCGCTCCTGTTTTCGTATAACGCCGAGCTACTTGTGTCTGTTGTATCGCACTTGATTTCATTGTTAAGCAGTATATTATTTTCACCTTTAGCATCTGTTATTGGAGTGTGGAGTTTACTTTGCGCCACATTGGGTTTATTTTTCGGCACTTTAGGCTTCGATTTTGTTATTTTAGGTTTATTTTTTGGCACTGAAGGTTTCTTTTTGCCAATACTTGACATGGAGTCACTATGCTGTTTCGATGTATTCTTGTACTCCACTGATTCATAAGATGGTTTTGACTCCTCATACTTTGCATCATGTTCAGACATCATTGGCACATATGTTGATCCATCTCCAGTATCTCTTTCCGAATCGCTCAATGCCAAATACATTCCTGGGTTTGATTGATCAGGATCTGGAATTTCGTATGTCGGATCTCCTTGCTGAATTAGACTCACCTTTTCCGAACTTTGATTTCTTTCTTGAGATCCTGATAAACCATCCATATGCACAAGAGCATTCAAAGAAGACTGTGATGATCTGTCCTTAGAATTGTTTGGGACTTTTAATAATTTCAACGGCTTTCGCTTGTTTTCCAAATTTTCAGGTTTCCCAATGATGGTAATGCACTGTTGGGAATCACATTCGTCAGTTGTCCCAACTGAATATTTCGAAATTGATTCATTCCAACTTTGAGGGTCAGCTATTTGGGTTTGCTTATTTTTTCGTTCTTTCTTTCCTTTGGGGATAAAAAAGTTGCTTGCTGCGCCAAAAGCATTCTAAATAAACAGTAAACTGTTACGTCCAACAACTGAATATTAGATGAAAAGATATTAGATTTGAATATTTCTCCATAAAAAATATAAGAGCATACTTTGATGCTGGAACCGTTCCGGATTGGCGTTTGATCGCGTCTATGTCTAAATGAAAAATTTTTTTATCAATAGCTTTAGAAATCAGATATTTAAGCGCGTGTTGCTGTCGCTGTCTATCTTTTTAATAAATATTTCAAATGTGTTTTAAGATACGGAGGCGAACATTCAGTATTTTAACATGTTTTTAAACTGTCCAGTGGTGGGGCAACACGAAAAAGACACAAAATTGGATTTTTATGGATATTAAGAGTGTATATAAATTAAGCCTTAGTAGAAACTAGAGTGGGAACAGGTGAATGGATTTTCTGGCGGTCTGTTGAATAGCACTTTATGAAATGTCTCATAACATCTTCCATCACGCGTACAATTGGTGCTTTCAAATCACAAAACTTTTCAGACCATGAAGGGGATTGTTTCTTGCATACACAGAAATACAACTGGGATGGTTTCTTAATCTGTAGAATAAACAAGGACATGTATCTGAAAGCTTGTCATATAAAATTTCAGCCTGCAACTAAGTATCAACCACGAGGGTTTTTATGACTAAAAACCGTACACAAAAAGAGTTTAAACTTTAGAATATTAGCAAAAAATGTTGTTGAGTTACATGTTATTATATCATGTCTGTACGGTTTCCACCTGAATTATAATGCAGAATGAAGTGAATATTCCAATAATCACGAGCAAGCGTAACTGGTTCTCCAAAAAAAATCATTACAAAGGACAGTGCATTTCTATAGAAATATACACAATTCATTGCAGTGACATTTTGACGATTTTGCCCACTTGCTTTTCTTTACACAAAGTGTGAAAACTTATGTGCGGATTGCTGTATTTCACAGCAGTTTTTGATTTCTTGTCACTTCGAGTGAAGCGTTACTCAAGTTGTAAACGCCGCACTTGTATGCCGTATAACATGTGCGTTTTATCGTTTGCTATCAAATCTAGAATGATGCATAATTTCGGGGAAAAATAAAAAGATTTAATACCTTGCCAATTCACATTTTAATTTAAGGAGTATTGCAAGTAGAAAAGCAATCAATATTGCAGAGCCTATCAAGCAATAAAGGTATATGTCTTTCTCGTTTTTAAGCGTGTTGAACTCATCTGGACGGATGATGCTTACAGGTGTGGATAATGTTGGTGTTGTAGTAGTTACTGGCGTCTGAGATGTATCTATGAAGAAAAGTATGAATTATATTTCCAAAATGTGACGCTCCAAGGGATTTTGATAACAAACCGTGAAACGTTACATAGCTACAGTTGACTCTCGAACTTTGCGCTATCTATATATTAATAGCCGATTCTCTGTCCGTTTGTTTGTTTGTTTGTTCGTTTGTTTGTTTGTAAGTCACGCAAAATGGTAGATTTCGCTTCCAAAGAAATTGGGGATCTGCAACGGAGAAATCGCAGAGATCTGAAGAAAATTAGGGGGTATAAACGTAAAAAATTGGCTTCTAAAAAGTAGCAATAGTTGCATGAAATTGTAATATTTTTAACTGAAATATATGTACATGAGTAATATAAGTGAATTTATCTTATTATACTAATTCGCATTTGTGCATACCACTTTTATTTTAGAGAGTGATATATTTGCTTTTTTTTTCACGGTCAAATCCTTCTTATTTTTTCCCTTTTTGTCGTAAAGCCACGCAGAGGCGAGAACACTTTTTTTGATTTTCCGCGATTAGTATATGCTCCTCCGTTTTGTCATTTTTGGCATGCGCAGTGGAAATCAGCCGAAAAACGTCTTTGGAGGAGTGCGAGCAATACAATCTTCTTCGTTCGAAATTTTTTCAACGATCATTTCGTGAGCAAGAAACTTCGCGAAGAAGACGTGTTTGTTTTTGTATACGAATATTTTAATTCAAATTTGATTCTTTTAGGCAGTTTCTGCGAAAAAACGTATCGTGAAGTGTGGAAGCAAATCGACGAAAGAACTGACGAAGAAACGCAGGTTTATATGCACGAAGGTATTGTTATTATTATAAAACGTTTTATTATCGTGTTTATTGCTAAACTTTTACTCTTATTAGCACGTGTAAGTGAGTTAGTTGTTTGTTTACAATGAAAAATCATATTTAGATATACAGAAGAAGTGCAGTAAAGTTTTTAAAAATTAGCTGCAGAAAGATCGAACGAACAAAAGGTATTATTATAAAACCTTTATTTTTGATTAATAAAAGAACAAGTTAGGTATATGTAGTTGTATTTAAATGTATTTAAATGTTTGTTTACGTTTTAGTTATCAAATATCGCTATACAGAAGAAGAAAGTGTAGTGAAGAAATGCTGAACAAAATGATGTTTATTTACACAGTAAGGAATGGTTTTAATTTAGTTTTGAAAGATTAAATACTATAGCTTTGAATAGATATCTTATTATATGAGTTCTTTCGTTTAGTTTATATGCTACTGGATGAAAAACGAAGACGAGAGTAATTTGTTTTGGTAACGCGCGCTATTATTATTTTTATAGTTAGCAAAGAAGATTTGATTTGATTTATTTATTTACAGATCAATTAAAAATGGTCCTACAGCCATGACTGTTTTCCTTTCTCATGGCTGTGGAAGTAGGGAACGTGTTATGCTGTCAAATTGTATCTATTGACGATGTTTGATGCTTTGTCTGCATGCCTTTCTGCCAGGCATTTATACCTTTTGTTTTGGTTTGCTTAAATATGGTTGCAGTAGTAGTAAGTATTGTAGCTGTTCTTTACTGAAATCTTTTTCTTTTAGGTCAGAAAAGAAAAAGTGTAGCTATGTATAAACGAAATTTATAAACGTATAAATGAAACACATGGTATGTTGAGAAGGTTATTTAAGAGAAGAATGGATTATGTATTTCATTGCGATTGTACTACAAAAAAGAAGCATTGCTGGGGTATATTTTTCTTCAGTTTATATTTGTTTACGGCATTCATTATTTTGTGTTATGTTAATTGCTACATACATACTTGCTAGGTATATAAGTTTAGCATTATGTTTTTATTTGTTGCTTTTAATATCTTCTGGGTATTCAATTATGGTTTTGGTCAAAGTAGGGCATTTTGTTGTTTCAATTATTTTTATTAATTTGATGTTTGGTTGTGTATGCCAGGTAAAAGTCTTTATTCTGTTCAGCTCCAGTGTTGAGTGAACCCGTATTGACTCACAGTATCGGTTGACTTTATAGACCAAAGTTTGTTTTTAATTGTAATCTTTAGGATAAATGCGTACTTGAATTTTCTTTTTGTTTTTTCTTTCTTTTTGTTTTATTTTTTATTTCAATATTGTTATAGCCTGATTAGGTTTTCGTTATTACAATTCAAGTATTAATTCTTTAGGTAATAATAAAAAAAGCATAAAGAAATGAAACTCATGGTTTTAATCATGACGTTGATGGTTTTGGGAAGAACAGACTACATATCATTTCAAAAATTCATTAATGGTTGCAGTCAAGTAGTAACTTTGGAACAAAAGAAAAAGTTGGAAGGTATCAATTTGTTTTGAATTAACATTTTGTAATGTTTGGTTTCGTATGTTTGGGTAAACAGTTCTGTGTTATATATTGCCATTTTTTTTACATTAAAGTTACTTCTCTTCTGCGTATAAATATATTATTCTGAGCCATGTTGCTATTTGTTTCTGTTTTTAATCTTCTGAATGTAAGAAATGAATTAAAAAATTAATGCCTGTAGAAACTTTTACACGAGTTAAATTTCGCAACACAACGCATACTGAACATGGGTGGCGAGCGACGCCGCCTGGAATGTTTTTGAGTTGCGATTCTATGATTTATTTTTTCGTCACGGGGTACGTACACGGGAATGGTGGATTTGACCTAATGTTTTCGAAGTTAAGTTTAGTAGAAAGTTTTTACCCGGGATACTAGTCTTATTATAATAATCCGCGCTGTGTGTCACACTTTTATTTTAGAGAGTGACATATTTAACTAAATTTTACGTAGGATTTCCTATATTGGCATCGTAAAGCCACGTAGAGGCGAGAACGCTTTTTTCTCAGTAATGACGTCAGATTCTACTGAATCATTGATTTGACGTCAGTTTTTTTATCAGTACATACAACAACGTTTATACGCTTCCACACGGGATTTGAATAAAAGGATCATTTTCGAAATAAAGACCGGTAAGAAATTTTTTTACCTCAAATGCATGTTGATTGCGGGCGTCGTGCGACACAACACAAGATGAACATGGTCGGCGAGCGACGCCGTCTTGGCAGCTATACGCGTACGGTTTGTATGGTTTATACGCGTACACGGGATTTGAATAAAGGGATCATTTTCGAAATAAAAACCGATAGAAATGTTTCACCTGAAATACATGTTGATCGTTGGCGGCGTGCGACGACGCCTTGGCGTCTATCTTATTATAATAATCCGCGCTGTGTGTCACACTTTTATTTTAGAGAGTGATATTTAGTTTTATTTTACGGTCATCGTCCTCTTATGTGCGCGTAAAACCACGTAGAGGCAAGATACACATTTTTCACGATCATTCCAAAAGCACGTGGCATCATTTGACGTCAGTTTTTCATATGATCAGGGGGAATCATTGCATTGCATCCCCAATCGAACGCGACGTTTTTGGGGAAATATCTCAAGAACCAATAGGGATAACTGACGTTTTTTGGGGTCAGCGATACGGGTGATGGGGTGATGCATCATTTGGGCCTAAATTTTATTTGGTATTGCGGATATGACGTCATCGAAATCTTTGATCAGCGATATCTCTCTAACGGTTGGTCGTAGCGAAACGATCCCATACATTTTTTTGATCAGTTTTTCGAGCTCTACAACATGGGTACACTTTTGAGTTGCGATTTTATGACTTATTTTTTCGTCACGGGGCACGTACACGGGAATGGTGGATTTGACCTAATGTTTTCGAAGTTAAGTTCGCTAAAAAGTTTTTACCCGGGATACTAGTCTATATCCTAATACGCGGACGTGTGTCACACTTTTATTTTAGAGAGTGATATATTTAAGTAAATTTTACGGTCAAGTTCTTCTTATGTGCGCGTAAAACCACGTAGAGCGAGAGACACTTTTTTCACGATCATTTCAAAAGCACGTGGCATTTGACGTCAGTTTTTTTATGATCACGGGGAATCATTGCATTGCATCCCCAATCGAACGTGACGTTTTTGGGGAAATATCTCAAGAACCAATAGGGATAACTGACGTTTTGTAGGGTCCGCGATACGGGTGATGTGGTGACGCAACATTTGGGTCTAAATTTGCGAATATGACGTCATCAAAATCTTTGATCGACGATATCTCTGCAACGGTTGGTAGCAGCGAAACGATCCCATACACTTTTTTGATCAGTTTTTCGAGCTCTACAACATGGATACACTTTCCAGTCGTGATTCCATGATTTAATTTTTCGTCACCTCTTGCAACACGGGAGGAAGGGTATTTGACACATCTTTTTCGCAGTTAGACATGGTAAAAAGATTTTACCCGGGTTACTAGTAACTTAATATTTCCACAATACTTAAGAATGACCTTTAGTGAAAAGGTTTTAAGCGATTGTTAACCCCCGTTCAATGTCATGGCAACAATTGGAAACTGATCAGGTTTGCTTTGAACCCTTTTGGTTCATATATTCGCGCGAAAAGAAAGAGAAGAAAATTGAGAAAATACGATTATTTCGTTTGCCTAAAGACAACAAAGGAAAGTTGCGTTTGCTTTTTTGTTTATTGTTGTCTATTTAGCTAGGTAAACTGACAAAAAAGCACAAGGCCTGTTGTGTTTTTATTTTTGTGGTGATATTAAAAATTAGATATACATTCCTGTGTATAGATTGTTCTTTTGTTTGAGTTTTTTCTCAACTAGTTATGAATTCTGATCATGACTATGGAATCCCTCAAAGATTTGCATTGCCTAGATCACAATTTGATAGAAATGTAGTTGATGCACGGCAACAACAACAACAACCCCTGCTGATGACCCTCAACAACGTCGTCGCATTAGAAATGCTGAACGACAAAGGAGATACCGTGCAAATCAAAGTGAGATTCATGCTCAATTGAGAAGGGAGAGGGATGCACAACTTCAAAGAATTGAGCAACCGGAACAAGTTGCTGCTCGACTCCTATCACAAGCTCACCGACAGCAGTCGTTAAGAGGTAACGACCAACCTGAGCAAGTTGCTACTTGAATTGAAGCGCAAGCTCACCGACAGCAGTCGCTAAGAGGTAACGACCAACCTGAGCAAGTTGCTGCTGGACTTGAAGCGCAAGCTCACCGGCAGCAGTCGTTAAGAGATAACGAGCAACCTGAGCAAGTTGCTGCTCGACTTGAAGCGCAAGCTCACCGACAACAGGCGCTAAGAGATAATGAGCAACCTGATCAAGATGCTGCTCGACTTGAAGAACAAGCCCTCCGACAACAGGTGCTAAGAGATAATGAGCAACCTGATCAAGTAGCTGCTCGACTTGAAGAACAAGCCCTCTGACAACAGTCGGTAAGAGATAATGAGCAACCTGATCAAGTAGCTGCTCGACTTGAAGCACAAGCTCAACGTCAACAATTGCTTAGAGAAATGAGCAACCCGACCAAGCTGCTGCTCGACGTGCATCTGATGCTCAGCAGGACCAATATGTTAGAAGCAATGAGCAACCGGACCAAGCTGCTGCTCGACGTGCAGCTAATGCTCAACAACACCAAAGAGCATATGTCCGAAACAGACGAATGCGCAGGGCTCGGTTTTTAAATGCTGCACGGATTGATATTGAAAACAATAATTTACCTGACATTTATTCTTTAGGTAAATTTAACGTTTTATGTGAACACTGCGGAGCAGTCAAATTCGATAATGAAACTAATTTTAAATGTTGTACAAATGGAAAAGTACAACTTCCAAATTTATTAGATTATCCGCCTGAGTTAAGGAATCTTTTACTTAATGATTCTGCACTGGGTAAACATTTCCGTAAGTGTATTAGAGTTTATAATAATGCATTTAGTTTTGCTTCTCTGTCAGCTAATCTACGTCCGCCCCCAGGAAATGGGCCTCCATGTTTTAGGATATGTGGACAACTGCTACATAGGTATGGAGCACTGCATGCTAATGAAAACCAAGTGCCTATGTTTAGCCAACTGTATATTATCGAAGCTGCTAATTCGCTTGACATGCGTATGCAAAACGCTCTTAGAAAATAGACCAACCTCGGTAGTGGGTATGTATATGCGTGAAGGTGAAGACAGGAGGAGATACAATGCTCCACATCACGAAGAAGTCGCAGCAATTTTTGTAGGTAATGATGGTGCACCTCCTGCTGGTAGAAATATTGTAGTGTATCCAAGAGATCAGCTCTTGCGAAATATTTCTTACATGTCGACAAACATTGACTCCATGATGTATCCAATAATTTTTCCTAGGGGTGATCCTGGATGGAGTCCGAACATGAATCACGTACAACAGCATGCAACTGAAAGGCGGAATAAAATTACACAATTGCAGTATTACATTTATCGTATTGCCATTAGACGTGAATGTTCTGCTTTACATTTAGCTGGAAAACTATTTCAACAGTTTGTTATTGACAGCTATGTCAAAGTGGAGGGAGCGAGACTCGACTTCATACGCCAGAACCAAGAACAACTACAGGCGGATAGCTACACAGGCTTGATGGACTATTTGGAGGAAGCTGCCCATGAACGAAACCTCCGTGCGGGTAATATCGTTGTGTTGCCATCTACCTTTTCAGGTTCACCAAGAAATATGAACCAATTGTACCTAGATTCTATGGCATTATTTTCGAAAAAAGGTAAACCACATTTATTTTTAACTTTTACATACAATCCTAAATGGCCTGAAATTGTTCAAAATCTTTTGCCTGGTCAAACTGCATCAGATAGGCCAGATCTGGTTACACGAGTATTCAAATTGAAGTTGGAAGCTCTTAAAAACGATATTATAAAAGATTCTGTTCTAGGTGTATCTGTCGCACAGGTGGATGTTATAGAATTTCAGAAAAGGGGGCTACCTCATGTGCACATGCTGTTGCATCTCGGCAACGAATTTAAGTTGCGCAATGCTGATGACATTGATTCATTGATATCAGCACGAATTCCAAATCGGGACCAAGAACCAGAACTTTACGAAATCATCAAATCCTGCATGGTTCATGGTCCGTGTGGCCATTTGCATGTGTCTTCACCGTGTATGCAAGATGGTAAGTGTAGTAAAAATTTTCCAAAGCAGTTCAACAATGGGACTGTTTTAGATGTGGACGGTTATCCTATATCACCGACCAGATGATGGAAGAGCTGTTCGAATTCGGAATATGGATCTTGACAACAGATGGATCGTCCCGTACAACCCTTTTCTCACCAAAGAGTACAATGCGCATATAAACCTCGAGGCCTGTGTTTCCATTAAAAGCGTCAAGTATTTGCACAAATACATTTACAAAGGACACGATACTGCTCATATTGAAATCAATGAGCGTATCGATCACGACGAAATCAAAACCTTTTTAGATGCGAGGTATGTATCTGCTCCAGAAGCTGTGTGGCGTTTATGCTCATTTCCAATGCACACTCAAAGTCATGCTATTCTACGACTTTCTGTTCACCTTCCAAATGAGCAACAGATATTTTTCAGAGAAGGACAGGAACAAGCAGCACTGGAATGAGGACAAGAGCACGCCAAGTTAACTGCTTGGTTCGAATTGAATCGTGTTGACGAACAGGCACGTCAATATTTATATCCTGACATCCTGCACCATTATGTGTTTCAAACACGACAACATAAGTGGTTGACACGTCAGCGTGGAGCAGAAAAAATTGTAAGTAGAATGTACAATGCTAGCATTCGGCAGGGTGAAAGGTATTTCTTACGTGTGCTGCTGTTACATGTTCCTGGTGCGACTTCCTTTGAATACCTTAGAACTGTTAATGGGATTTTATATAGATCTTTTAGGGAAGCGTGTATTGCACTTGGACTATTGGATGACGATACTTTGTGGATACGAACCATGGAAGAACTTGCCGAATCAGCAACTCCCTCTAAAATTCGCAAAGCGTTCTCTTTCATTCTGATCCATGGAGAGCCAAGTAATCCAGCTGAGTTGTGGGAAAGATTCCGTGCTCACATGATTGAAGATTTTTTGAGACACCAGCCGGAAGTACAAGCAGAGCAGTCAGCTGTTAGTAAAATTCAGGAAGTCCTGCAGCAATTTGGTAGGGTTGTTACTGACTTTGATTTACCTGCTTTTGAACAAGCTATTGCTGACGATCTACCAAACGCTGATGAAATGAGGGAAGAGGCCATCAACATGAGGAACACGTTGAATGCTGACGAACTTGCTGTTGCTGATGCAGTCCTAGATGCAGTGGCAACAAACGACAATAATAATGCTAAAGTTTTCTTCCTTGATGGACCCGGTGGAACAGGTAAAACTTTCACGTACAATTACATCATTCGCGAGGTTATTGGAAGAAACCTATCAGTAAGTACGTGTGCATGGACTGGAATTGCAGCAACACTGTTACAAAATGGTAAGACAGTCCATTCTCTTTTTAAATTACCTGTTCCTGTATTGGACAATTCAACATGCAATGTCAAGCCTAACAGTAGGCATGCCGCTTTCTTACGTAGTCAGCATATTTTGATATCTGATGAGGCAAGTATGATTCCTAAGCATGCACTTGAGGCTATTGATAGAATGTTCAGAGATATCTGTAACAGTGATGTGCCTTTTGCTGGAAAGGTTGTTCTTTTAGGTGGTGATTTTAGATAGACTCTTCCAGTAATGAAAAGAGGCAGACCAGCTCAGATAGTGGAAGCACGCATCAAGAGCTCTATCTTGTGGCCAATAGTGCAAATCTTTCATCTAAATGTCAACATGAGAGCTGCACCTGGGGAAAGGGGATTTGCAGAATTCCTACTTGAATTAGGAAGTGCAACGATACCGAAAAAGGTGGATGAACCATTTAAAGACTCCATCGAAATTCTGCACGAATGTGTTGTGCACGAAAATAATGATATCGTCCATTCTATTTTAAGTGATGCTGGAGGAGAGGATATGTTGAGTCGTGTAATTCTGACACCAACCAATGATGAGGCTTTAGTAATTAATGAACGGATTCTTCAGGGAATGCCTGGTGAAACAGCCACGTACTTTAGCGTCGATTCTGTTGTTTCTGATGAGCAAGAAGAGATTGACCTGTATCCGATGGAGTTCATCAATTCGCTTACTCCTTCTGGAATGCCTCCACACCGGTTGAACATGAAAGTCAACAGTATAGTGATATATCCTAACCCTAACCCTAACCCTAACTCTAATTTCAGTTTTATATTCCAAAGACTACGTTGACTACGTTTGGCTTTGAAAACAATACATCAACTAAATACAAAGAAACTAACTGATTAAAGTGATAAACTATTCGCCATAATTAAATCCAAGTAGAAAAAACAACATAAATAAAATAAGCAAAAGCTTTTCGATTTATTATGAAATCATCATCAGTGCTATGTAAAATTATTATAAAAACATGTCAATAGGAACATGTCAATCTGGTTTATATACAAAGTTTGTAAGTAATATGAAATTCACAAGGGATATAAATACAGTGTGTTTCGTAATGTTGGAAATGGAAATTTTAATGTTGTTTTTTTAGATGAATATACCGAATTTCAAAATAATTTTTACATCAATAGAAAGCCATTTTCAAGCTGTTTCGGATAGTTTCTTTTTGTGAAAAATGAAAAAGTGGGTTTTGAAAAAATAAGAAAAATGTCATCGAAAAATGTAATTAAATTTTTAATGGTCGATTAACACGTAGTTTAATTACATCGTGCTTATTGTTTCAAAACACTGAATGCATTCAAATTTTTTATTAATTTTATGCTTGCGCTGAGACCCCCAAATTGATATTTTAAAACATAAAAGTTTAACGTTTTTCATGAACACACAGCTTAAATTTGTTTATTGTTTTCCAAATTGCTGTCATTTTTTCAAAAAATCTTTTCTTTTCATTCACATCTTAATCGACCATTAAAAATTTAATTACATTTTTCCAAGACATTTGCCTTATTTTTTCAAAAACCACTTTTTCATTTTTCACAAAAACATACTATTCGAAAGACCTTCAAAATGGCTTTCCCACGGTGTAAAAATTATTTTTAAATTCGGTATATTCATTTAAAAAAACAACTTTAAAATTTCCATTTCCAACATTACGAAACACACTGTATATAAAACTAATCATTTAACTAAAATATTTCATGTGATACCATTTCTAAAAAGGATCAAATTATTTTCTAATTGTTCATTTAATACAGGCCTCTCTAAAACAACAAAATACGCCTCTTGGGCTTTACGCACTCTAGTCTTTGTCGAAGCTTTCATAATAACTTTCCAAGTGAAGTTATGGTCGGGGAATTCCAAAAGATGATTTGCTGGTTCCGAATTATATTTCGGGTTATTGTGTTCTTTAAAGCGGACTTCTGCGTTACGTTTTGTTTCACCAATGTAGTTTTTCGAGCAACTACATACCCCTTCATAAATGACACACGCTGAATGTATATTCCGGTCTTTGTTATTGAACAAAGATTGAACTTTCTTAGTTTTCCAAATTACTCGAAAATCTATATTATCTCTAGTAAACAGTTTGAGTTTTATCAAAAATCTTTTACACAATTCTTCATTTTGTACACAAAGGGGGATTTCAATGGGTACAATTTTCTTAGGTTCTGCGAACAACCAATCAGGAATAATCGATTCATTATCGTTTTCAGCATTCAATTTATGTTCAAATTGTTTAATTATACTTTCGGTGAAGCCTTTCGGATAACCTGCAATTAGAAAATAATTTGATCCTTTTTAGAAATGGTATCACATGAAATATTTTAGTTAAATGATTAGTTTTATATATTTATATTCCTTGTGAATTTCATATTACTTACAAACTTTGTATATAAACCAGAATTCCTATTGACATGTTTTTATAATAATTCTACATAGCACTGATGATGATTTCATAATAAATCGAAAAGCTTTTGCTTATTTTATTTATGTTGTTTTTTCTACTTGGATAACTGATTACACAGATTGGACAAAAAGCAGCAGTGGCAGAACTTGGCAGCATGTTTGCCAGTGTATCCTAGCGTATCCTTGCCTGACTGTCTGAGACGAGTAAACCTTTTTTCGAGCAATCAAAATGTTAAAAAACCGATAGGTAAAAAAAGAGTATCATGAAACAAAATATTTTTTTGCTTTTCTTTTAATAATTTAATTTCATTTTTTAATTGTTATGCGCTTCAGATCGAACGTTTTTTTATTCACTTTATTCATTTAGCACGTGTCTTTTTTCTCTCTTCCTGTGTGAATTTTTAAGAAGAGAAACCATTTCCTCCCAGTTTGATAGCACCCATGTTTGAGCGCGTGACTTTTTTAAAACAAAAGCTAATAAAAAGTTGATGTTTTTTTCTCCCTACGTTTTGAATGTATTGCTGTACTGATCAACGATTGGTTTTACAAAATAAATAAGTAACACATCATGAAAAACCTGAAAAATGGTGATGTAACACTGTTGATGCACACCAGAAGTTGTGACTTCGAATCTGCTTCTGGTTGAACACAAGATGTACGAGCCGTTTATAAGGAAATTTGACGTTTATTGATACAGTGATACAGAGCAGGTGGACATGGGCGGCGAACGACGCCGCCTTGGCGGCTAGTCTATATATTAATAGCCGATTCTCTGTTTGTTTGTTTGTTTGTTTGTTCGTTTGTTTGTAAGTCACGCAAAATGGTAGATTAAGTTGTGAGGGAAATTATTTCTTTTTTTGTGTGTGACGTGAGTTCGAAGCAAATACATTGCAACCCCAATCAAACGTGACTTTTTAGTACATCAACTAAATACAAAGAAACTAACTGATTAAACATTTTGGACAAAAAGCAGCAGTGGCAGAACGTAGCAGCATATGTTCGGTTTGCCACTGACTCTTGCCTGACTGTCTGAGACGGGTGAAATTTTTTTTGAGCAATCAAAATGTTTAAAAACCGATAGGTAAAAAAAGAATATCATATCAAAACAAATTTTTTTTTCTTTTTTTTTTTTGCTTTTCTTTTAATAAATTAATTTCTTCTTTTAATTATTAAACGTTCTGATCGAACGTTTTCGTATTCTATTACACTGATAAAAGATTGGTTTTACCAGAGGTTGTGACTTCGAATCTGCTTCTGGTTGAACACAAGTTGTACGAGCCGTTTATAAGGAAATTTGACGTTTATTGATACAGTGATACAGAGCAGGTGGACATGGGCGGCGAGCGACAACGCGTTGTCGGCTAGTCTTAAATAAAAATCTTAGTACCGTCAGCATTTGAACAGAACATTCCCTCTTCAAAGCAAACGTCTTAATGTCATTTTAGAAATTAACAGCCAGTGAATAATTACTTCATTAAAAACACATATTAAAAATTTTTGAAAACATACGAAGCTTTTCGTAAGATCAAGCTTGCATTATGAAGCTAGATTTTGATAAATGTCATTTCTGATTTACTTATCGATGAAATATTAAATTAGGGTATCCGGACATTAGCCCAAATGGACAGTTGCATCCATCGGGGTAGTGATGGGGTAAGTGCATGTCAAGTACATATCCGTGGAGATATTGTCCCAGAATATATCTATAGTATTTGAACACCCTTTTTTTCTGCTGTAGTATTTACACCCTTTTCTGACTACAAATATAATAGTGGAAAAATTTCAATCTAACACCGGAGGTTGCCCTCATTTGAATCCGAGTTATATAAAAGTTAACATACTATTGTATCGGTCAGGGTTGGATTTCTCTCATGCAAAAACGAATATTTCATGGGTACGCCAAAAACCAATTTGAAATGGGAATATCTCGAAATCAACAAAGAATCATAGCAAACTTAAAGCTTTATATAATTCTTCATTACAGAGTCTCTTTAAGTTGATTAACTTTTTAAAATGTTGTTGTCAAAAAATCTGAAGTTGCTACCTTATCAGTTATGATTAGAAGCTAAAAAAGGTAAACTAAAATTGGGCAGCTTGTACAAATAACATATATACCTTATCAGTAAAAGCTTTGTCGGCCGAAAACGACGAATTTCTGGCGAAGTGACGAACATTTGTACCGACGAAAAATTTGGGCTGACGAAAATTAGTATCAACCAATATTTTAACCGGGGTCAACCCAAGCAGATCGGGTGTCTCCATACTAGATGTCAATGGGTTGGGCATAGAGAAAAATTCTTGCAAATAACGAAATGGAAGTTTTTTCAAAGATTTTCGTACAATGGTTCATAAATCCAACAAGATGCCCTTGCAGGCATAAGGATTTCTGCAAAATCAGCTGAAGTATGAAAAAAGAAAGACTACGACATTCTTGAAATTTAAGAAAAGTTTAATCCGCAATATATATTTATTAAATTTCTGATCATGTACTCCCAAAAAGTCTGGAAAAACATAATTGTCACTATGCAAAACTTTATACCAATAAACATCAATAAACTTGATTATATCTGAATGACATACGTTCTTTATTTTGTTGGTACGAAATGATATTAAGGATTCAGTGATCAATTCAGATAAGACAAGGAGTATGCATGTAAGTCAATGTAAATGTTATGAATTTAATATGTATTGTCATTCTTCCTAACAGAATTCCCAAGGACAAAAAGGAAAGCGTAGATTTTAATGATACGAAATACATACAAAATCAACATACATAACTGAAACTTAAACCTAAAAACTTAGAAACTTAAAAAAACATTAAATTTTTAATTACGCATACGCGCCAGAACATTATGAAAGGATAACAACACAATATGAAACATTACATTAACTCCCAATAAACTTAATGAAAAAATGACGTCAAATTTATACGCTTTCAGATATCACTGTGATTACGTATGTACGGTCAATCTTCCTAATTATTGAGACTTCCCAAACACAAAAAGTAAACAAGATTCGCAAAAATGCGACTATATATTTCCCCAAAGTTGCAAACATTTTATTAATTATTGTGTGTACATTGATAACCATGAGAAAAATGTATCATTAAATAATTACAGTATAACTACCATCCACCTGATACTCAGATTGAATTTAATACCACAAAAAAACTTACTTTGAACTTATTATGAAATGAAGTTGTTCACGGTCAAACGATAAGGTTTCTCTTAAAATTTTTTGCTGCGGAGTTAAAAAGTGACCGAGAAGTTACTATGGACACGTAGCTAAAAATTATAAGACCTAAATGCGACTAATATTTTCCCTTAAACAACTGCATATCAACAAACCCATCAATGTGTAAGACAATTTCATCATAATAAAATATGTATGATCTTTATTGTTGCAGAAGCTTGACAAGTTTCCTATTTGTAACTCAAATAAAACTATCTTACAACATCATACAATCAAATTTGTATACAGGTTTTCTGTACAAAAGAAGAAAAGGAAATTGTTAAACATAATTTTGATACTTTCGGAAGCAAATAACTATTAAAAGTAATCAAAATCTCTACTAACAAATATTACGTGTAACATTTCAAATTAGGACAGAATAGTTATTTTCAAAAAAAAGATGAGCTTAAAGTGACAATTTATAAAACCAAATTCAAGTATTCAGAATAAACATCTCTGTTCAAAAAAATTTGTTCACATTCATTGTTTATTCTGTGGTAAAATGACCTTCATATATAAATCCCAAATGGAAAAAAAACAAACTTTGGTAGTGAAACTACATATCCATAACCAAATCACTACATAGCTGAAAGTAGAAGTTCGTGTTCCGGCTTGATTTAATTTACAGACTGTCATTATTTGTATTGTGTTTTGAATTACGTTCGTTGTTCATACAGGAAAATTGACAGTATATACATATATTACATTTTGCAAAATAAAATATGATATACAGTATCAAAACAGTATACGGGATCATGGAATTCATCCATAGTAAACTATGTTTCTGTTGTTGGATTAAATGACTATCCAGGGAAGCACACTCGACCAGATTCTTTCAAGTTATTATGTGTCTAAATCCTGTGTTTTAAAATATTATATGTAATTGGTTTTCTGAACTTCTTATTGCATATACAACATCATGTTTTTACTTGCTGTTTTTGTATGTACTTTTTGAATTAACAAACTGGTTGAACTGGTTGTTCTCCACATTAAAAGGGTTTCCTTCCATGGCTGGTACATCCAGTCGTGCTTTCTCAGTTCAGTTGGGCTATACATTCATTATATTAGGGTGTAAAAGAAAAATAAATCTTCAGCCTGGCTATTGATAATGAACTTTCACCTTTGCACTGAAACCACAGCTTCAATGGTTTGCTGTTCGAAGCAAATTAATTACCAATCATCATAACATTGTTATCAACAAAAACAAAACATCATTGATATATACATCAATTTTTTCTGGTTTTTACACGTTCATTCAAAAGTTTTTACAAAGCTTTTTAAGACAACACCGAACTAAAACGATTCATTTCCATCATTTAACGTTTCATCTATTGAATCATTTTAAGAGCTAGCAGAAAAAAAAGCAAAAATCTTCCACTGCTCCACTGACTGAAAAAAATGGCGTGCTGTAGACTAGCCTCTATTCTTATCTACTTTGGCTAGGCGAAAATTCAATACCGAACCGCGACTATAAAAGTGAACGGAGAAGGAGAAGGAGGAGAAGGAAAATGCCGGTTTTAACATATATTTCGCCCTATGGGGAAATATATAACAAAGATTAGGATTATGAAAAATATGATCTAAACTTATACCAAAATTATCAAACATAACTGAAAGCAGAATATTGAGTTAAAGGATGTCCAGTATTTAAAAAATTACAGACAATCAAGGTAAGTTTCAATTTGCTATCGTAAATAGTAAGTCCCCATTCCTAATTCAAGACATTGATAATACAGCCAAGACCTAACAAGTAAATAAGCTAAAATAGCTAGAGAGAAACATGAAACATAAAATGATGCACAGGCAGAGAGGGTGGACAAGACATTCTTGTATGTTGTTGGAGCTGAAGAGGAAACTGAACTGAGCTGTATGTGTCCAGAGCTTAAAAAGCACCACAGCCCACACATGAAACAAACGATAGGCTTAAAAGAATCCCAGACATTTTCCAAAAAATAACAGCATTCCTTTTCGCACACTGTTTTATAAAACATCGAGAACTTGCTTTTAGAAAAGAATGAACGCAGTAGAATCATCGTAAGATAATTATAAATTTCTCTCCTTCTCCCTTAAATCTTCTTTTAAATCTGTTCAATATTGATCAATCAACACGAGGGGTTTCTTCGGTTTCCTCTACCATTATGCGAACGGCGTGCAAATGTGAAGTCGAAAAATACCCGGATGATCACATGGCGGAAATTCAAGCCAATAAAATAGCGCCATTAAAGTTAATTAGCACCCTTTCGTAATAGTGGCGTTCTATGCACAAATGAATTTTGAGACGGCGGCTGTATGAACCAATGAACTTCGAGATAAAAAAAATCGCCAGGTTTGGACAGTAAGATGAAAAAAAAAACTAAGAAAAACAAAGACGATCGTAAAGGCTTTCTTTGACTATGTTTGCACTCACTCTATTACTTCATTACGTCCAAAATAAGTGCGCCTCAGGGGCGGATCTAGGATTTTTTAAGGGTTAGGCAAATTTTTTTTGCCAAACACACATAATAAGGGCGCAATCGATGAAATTTACGCCAGTTTACGCCCAATCTAATACATACTTTTCGAAATGTAAAAAATCTCGAATTCATTCGTCCTAACGTAAGGAGTGTTATAATGCAAGCCTGTATTGTTGCACTAATGGAGTAAGGGAAATAAACAAAAGAAAACTAATTGAGTATGAATGGAATGTATTGAACTACTTTATGTAGGCCAAAATAATATTTTCTGCCAGATTGGAGGTTAAGTAAATAACCAATAAATTCATCTGTTATCTTCTTCATTTTCTTGATTGCTTGTACATGAACAGGAAGAATCCATCAAATGAAAACATACTTGTAATGAATCAAATAAATAAATTTTCTATCACCTATACCATGATAGGTTGGAGCACTCAGATAAATACATGATATTTCATCTATGTACTGGTCAAGATGGTCAGATAGAAAGAAAAGAAAAGAAATTATGTTAAGAAATAGAGTAAAATGACCAAAATCAAAGTTACAGACAAGCTCCTTGATCATTATCCGGCAGCAAAATAAAAACAGATTTTTGCACTAGGCGTTCATCAAATCAAATAGTATACCCTACTCTAAAAAAGATCCATGGTTAAATAATTAATGTCAACCACAATATAGTAAAAGATGGTGTTTCCAGAAATCCCTGAGACAAGTCCAAGAACCTATATATAAAACTACACAACAACAGATAAATTATGTACTGCTTCCTTTTAAATAAGAGCTACAACATTTTTTCCAGAATTTAATGTAGCATAGGAAACAAGAAGTCAAACTAAAACATTATGTAATTACCTTTTTCAAAAGATGTATAATTATGTATAAGAATAAGATTTTTATTCTTTGTTTATGTGTATAAACTCTCAATATATTATAACTTCATTTTCTTATCACTCACGCCCTTTCTCTCTATAATAAATTAAAAAGATATTATAGTATTAATGATAACTTGCGATGAGAAGTTTAACCTATACACTATCTTATTATACAGTGGCGGATTTAGAGGTATGTCGAAATTTGTGTAGGAGAGTGTTAGCAATCTAACCATAAAAGAAAAGCGTCCAAATAATCCCATTGGTAATATAAATTGAATTCACAAATTATGTTAATGCTCTCCTACACAAATTTCGACATACCTCTAGATCCACCACTGTTATATACATCATAAAATATGCATTTCATAAAGTGAATGTAAGATTTCGAAAATTAAATATACATATATATCTCAGAAACTGGAAGTAAGTAATACTAACAAGATTCTTTTTGATCTCTATCAGGTTCATATCGTTTTGGACACAGGATCCTTTTAAAGTTCTTTAATTCAAAACCAGACAGTCATCTCGAACCAAGAAAAATTATACTGAACTGTACAAATGAGTTACCAGGTAGAGATACTGGTGCTAAAAAAACCATGCAGCTGCCTACGCAAAACAACTCAGAAAAATAACAATGACTTTGTGTATTATAAACTCAGTCATTCAAACGTAACTCCATAACATTTACAGATGCATTTTTGGTTAACAGAAACAGATACCAAAAATATTTATATACATCATTAATCAATAAAGAATAGGCTTCGGTTCAGTTGACACAAACAAACTTATTATACATAGCTGAGCTAATAATTAACTGTCAACGAATTATGGTGCTAATAATCCATGCTAATCATTTATATATACATAAAATAATAAAACACTTGCTTTAAAGCAGCCACAATGTTTTCATTTCGCAAAAGCAAAAGAAGAGACATAACTCGAAAAAAAATGCTTTTCCTATATTTTGAAGTAAGTTTTCAACAGATGTATTAAGTGAATTCAAAATTTCCTAATTAATACTTCATTATTGCTATCAAAAGCTGCAACGATGTTTTCTAACGAATCCATGTTGAACTGGGTCTAATTCGAAGGTCCCCACGGTCGTTTTGTGCAGATTTGGTGACCATTCATTCAATAAAGTGTGTAAACCCATGGTTGTACCTTAGGCAAATTTTCTTCTGGTTCATTCATTTAAAGTGTGTAAACCCATGGCTCCTTAGGCAAATTTTCTTCCAGTTCATTCATTAAAGTGTGTAAACCCGGGGCTCCTTAGGCAAATTTTCTTCGCCTAAGGTGAGTGTTAGGCACTAGTCTGTGTTGTCAATGTGACTATGAGAAGGCGTTCTCGGGGCAGAGATCACTACCATAAACTCAAGCTGTAAAAAACATTAATTTTTAACATCATGGCGCGCGCCGCGCCTCGCCGGGAGAATAATAATCCTATTTGGGAAAGAAAGGATCGGGCGGATTGGATGCGGGAATCTTGATATTTTCGATTATTTTCTGATTATTGTAGTAATACAATACCTTTTTCATACAATTTTATGAAAAACGTTATTTAACTGATTTTGGGTTAGGCATTTGCCTAAGTTGCCTAACCCTGGATCCGCCCCTGCGCCTGATAGACTTATAATCAAAGCAATTTCCCATTTTTATTGTCAATAATGAAATCGAGTAGGTAATTAAAAAAATAAACAATAACGAAATTTCGAAAAAGGTCGAAATTTTCGTCGGCTTAAATCATCGGATGAAAATGACGAATTTTTGGCCCAGTGACGAAAATTTGTACAGACGAAAAAATTTGTCTGATGAAATTTGTACCGCCAACTCATATCACTGGCTTTTAGCTAATCATTTAAAAATCCTCTCAACTTAGCTTAGTGGTTTCATATCTTTGTGTTATTATTTTGGAAGAAAATGCAGACTGCTTAACATTCTTTATCCTTAATTTTTAGAAAACCACGAACAGAGAGTGTAAACAAATAGGAGGCCACAAATCTTGAAGGTCGTGGTTACATGAACAAATAGTCCATGTTGAAGGTCGTGGCCTCGTGAACAGAGAGCCTAAGCAAACAGGAGGGCATAAATTCTTCATTATAATTCTTATTACCTTTACCCAAATTAAACGTTTCTAACTGATATGATTCACATAATGCTACATAATGCTACCCAGAAACTTTCAAAAAATATAACCTTAAGTAGTAACTCTCATGCACCATCCAGCGGGCAAAAATTTGTTTTGAAACCCAAAGCGAACGAGTCCATTTCTATAGAAATATAGACAACGTTTCAATGGAAATGCTCTCCCGCGCAGTGACTTTTGGCAATTTTGCCCACTGTGCATGTGGCGTAACAGAGTAAACGGATATCTCACTGGTGGAGATTCAATTACTTTGGTGATTTAAAGACTCCTCGTCCTCCAATCGTATTATGAAATCAAAATCAAAATGCGACAATTTTCTATCGCCAAAATCTGGCGATAATTTAGTATGAATGAAATTTGGGAAGAAAAAAAATTCATAGCATTCGAATGGGATAAGAATAAATATTCGAATAACGTTGTAAAAACTGCTGCAGATTTGGAACAGAGGTTTGTACGTGCGATGGCACCTTTCAAAAACCACGACAGGTTGTCGGAAGTTCCTTAAACGTATCCTTACTTGCATAATAAGCAGGACAGGGAATACAAAGAAAAGATGTAAGACAAAGGGCGTGGAGTTATAACCTGAAATTGCAAAAACAGCCGAGCAGCTATGGAATAATTTAAAGAAATTACTTTCAGACGGCAGAAAGAAGTTGACGTGTCTGGTTATGCGATTGCGATTTTTCCTTTTGATTTTGTTGGCTCCTTCTACAACGGGGAATAGCCAAAGTGTCAAAGATGCAAGAAGACGAGCACGACGTCTGCATTCCATCGTTTGTTTATATGTGTGAATTTTAATTTGACGATAAAACTATTTCTGGTGAGAACGGGTTGGCGATATATTTTGTGAAGGCGATTTTAGAATTTATCTAGCGATAAGAAAATGTCACCTGAAAATTATCGTGACGATAGCGCCAATTTCTGTTGCCAAAAATATATCGCCTGGCTTTAACCATCCAAATTTCGAAATTCACAATATTTTATCAGACATGTAATGAAAAATACGCCTTGGATAAGTCTTTTTGATACACACTGTATTACAAGCGTTAAAAAAAAAAAAAGAATTAGCCTAATGAAATATCAATCCGCTTCAAATTTCTCAGAATTGATTGAGTAATTTCTCAGAAGCAAAATGAAATATGGGATTCTCTTAACCGTCCAAGTTTCGAACAGATTCGATCCAAATCGTTATTTCAAGATTTGTTTTTCAACTTATTTGTAACAGATTATAATTCTTTTCCTTCGCTGTGACGATCACAAAGAAATGACAATTACGATTCAGCCATTTTGAATATTGTGAAAACAGTAAGCCAGGCAAAACCTTTTTACGGAGTCTTAATTTCGAAAACTTGTGCAAATCCCGTGTCAAAATAAAGTGACGAAAATTTTAATCTTTATCCGAGTATGCCCATGTTCTAGAGCTCGAAAATCTGATAAAAAAATGTATGGGATCGTTTTGCTACGACCAACCGCAAGATATCGTCGAAGACATACATGTTCTCTTTATTTATAACGGCTACATACTTTATTTTACTTATGTTGTGCGAAAGTATTATTCCTTATTATTATCATCCCTTTAATCTAAGAAAAACATTCTTACAAAAAAATGAACACCAAAAAAACCCAGATCGATAGATAGCTATAAAATAGGCGATAATAACAAAATTGATTTCTTTTTGGACCCTTAAAAAGCAACACTCATGCATAAATCAACATCTTGATATCACTTATAATTTTTTATGCCTTTCCGAAAACAACAGTATTGATGATTTTTTTTATATAAAAATACATACACGAACTAAATGTACTTACTTGCCATCTTGGTTTGTTTTGTTCATATAACTGTCATCCTGATAAGAATATTGTGTCGATCGAAACTAAAACACTTCACTTCTTTCAGTATAATGATCTAATGTCATCAAAATCTTTACCGATTAAGACATCATGAATTAAATTTCTTCGTCTATTAATTACTGAAACAATAGAGTTATATGTTGTTTTGAATGTCTGCTTTTATTAAAGAAAGCTTATTGAGACGTTTTAATTGAAATACATTTCAAATAGTTGATTTCAAAGACGTCTAGAAGGTTTTGATTTACAGTATAGGTATTATACGATGTAGAAAATATCATGATTCCAAATTGAAAACGAGGCCATGTTTGCATAAATCAAAAGTGACGTAATTCATGAAAAGGCAAATAACTCAATAATTGCGTGTCTGATGTGTAACGCACGTTCCTATCACAATGTTTTCTGGTGGGTTCTTCAGATTGAAATCCCTGGGTGATTTTTTGTATAGAAAAGCGCATTTTGACCAAAACAATAGTGAACTGACAAAGTAGTAAAAGTACCTGAAAGTTCTGATTTGTCACCATGACGTTTGTGTTCGAAAGTGGTTACAAAAGTATGATTGTTCAAACGACTTTTTGCGTCAAGATAATTATGACGTCACATACATTTTTTGATTAGCTTTTCATGTTTTTGTGTCGTACTATCACTTTGCGTTCAAACATTTGATTTTCGTGTAAGGAAATACCTCTGTTGCTAAACAGACATGGAAACCAGGTTCGCATAGTCGAGGTTTTAACATTGATTACGACCTAATACCCTGTTCACACTTAATTAAACAAACTTCACAAAAATTGATTGCAAGTGATGTGTATTAAGGGTTATCTTATTCTCTTTAAAGGGTCAAATAAGCTGATAAAATCTTGAAGCGTAATAACCTGAAGGTGCGTGCATATGTTCACAAGAAAATGACTCGATAGATAGCATTTAACACTGTAGCATACAGTAATTATCGAGCAAAGAACAGCGAAGTTTATAAACATAGCTACGTCACTTGCAAAATCGTCTGTAGTAATGCAACATCGTCTTATTAAACTTTTCTGTAAACATTGTTTTAAAAACAACATTTTAAACTACTATTTGCTCGGAAAAACTCATTGCGAGTGATACTTTACAAGTTGCGGTTGTTATATCTTAAAGCGAGCAAACTATTGCATCATTCTTTCAAGTGAAAATAAGATTCGTTGAACCATAAAGATAGCGCGATCGTATCTTGCTAGGTAAATGCACAGTTTATAGTATTAGCAAGCTGTATACGAAACTTTAAAACTTTATGGGTAATGGCGGAAATATCGCAGAACCAAATTAAGTTAATCAATCACTGAATTATAATTGGAAACAATCACTTAATTGAAACCCCTTGTATTGAAAAAGACTTGTGTAGAATGCTTGTTTCCTATTCGTGAGGTCATTTGTTCAATCCCTGACCGAGTCCTGCCAGCGATTGTAATAGTGTGAATCACTCTTTTCTGCTCAACACTCAGCAAGAGAGTAGCTATGATGTCTATGGTGGTTGCCTAGTTGAGCGGTTTCTGTCATTACAGCTTCCGTAGCCGAAATGGGGAGATTTAAATGCCATATGATCTCCTATACAGGACCTGTCAATGCCAATAAATAATAACAGCATTTGAGTTATACTCATTCAATTTGCTGTCTTGTGTACTTTTTGGATACAGATTTTGTAAAAGTTTAAAAGTAAAGAAGCCTCATCCTTTTATAAGGCATTAACAAGGGAAAACAGGAAATAAGTTCAAGAATTTAACTTTGTATATGGAAACATTTTTTCTCTTCTTAATTTTCATCATCTACTTATTTTTTCAGGGCTACAAAATAAAATATACAATATTCTATGGAACGCCATAGCTGCCTTATGTGATAATTTCATTCGCTCATTCGATATTTTCATTTGATTATGCGACAAATTCAATCGATTATGTGACAAATTCATTCGATTATGCGGCGAATTCATTCGATTATGTGATAAGCATAATCGATTATGCGGTGAATTCATTCGATTATGCGACGAATTCATTCGATTATGCGATAAACACATTCGATTATGCGATAAACCTATTCGATAAAATATTCGATGCGATAAACTCTTTCGATAAATAATTCGATGCGATAAACTCTTTCGATAAATTCATTCGATGCGATAAACTCATTCGATAAATCCATTCGATGCAATAAACTCTTTCGATAAATTCATTCGATGGCGATAAACTCATTTGATAAAATATTTGATGCGATGAACTCTTTCGATAAATTCATTCGACGATAAATGAATTCGATAGAAACGGCGCCCCGTCACGACGGATCAACGAAAATGGTAGCATTAATCACGTTTTATAGTCCTGTTATGTGGTGATAGAAGTCACTCAAGGACTTAAGGCGGGCGTCCACTCAACAAATATTGTACGCGCGGACGAACGAAGCCGGTGTAGCGGATTATCTTAACTCCCTGGGAAAAATGACTCCCCCAGTTAAAATAAACTAGGAAATAATGACTCTCCTAGAGTAGAAATTTCCTAGGAAATAATGACTCCCTTAGTAAATAATGACTCCCCATTATTTCGGATTGAAAAATGTCAAGGAGTGCAAATAAACTATTATTTAATTATTACAAAAGAAATCCCTCCGACCTAAAGCCTGTTTGTAAAAGTTCATTGACTCCAATTTCAATAAGTGATTTGATCTACTTTATTTCGTGCAAATGTTGAAGGTTTTTTTCGGCAAAATTTCCCCAACGAAATATTTTCCCCGACGAAAAATTAAACGACGTTTGTCTAATGAAGATTTTCTGTCTTAAAATCTTCAACGGATAAATTTTTCTTAGTCTAGTATGAATGACACTGACAAAAATTGGATAGTAACACAGGAGAGCGATTCTGAGAGATATAAAAATTATAGAACGCAAGTTCGAATGTCAGTGAGTTTGTTTACAAAGTGTAGTAACTATCAAAAGAACAACACGAAAAAGGCTTCAACCTACTCTTTTAATGCAATCATTGCTTCGAGGCTTTCATATCTATTAAGAAACAACTTCCCCGACGAAACTTTCCCCTCCAAGGTACTCTCGTTTGGCAAGCGCAAAAATTTTTCCGGCAAAAAAAAAAATGTTAACTGAGGAACCGCAAAAGTTTATTCCCGCAAAAAGGATTCATTTCCACGAACCGCAAAAGTTTTTTCCCGCAAAATGCAAAAATTTCGCGGTTCCATCGAACCGCAAAACTTTCTTTCACAAACACTTTCTTCCTTTAAAGTAGTCGAACGTGCTAACCGCGCTGGGCTCAACTTCATTATTTATAACTCGAAAGCCCAATTGTAGTTGTTCAAATATACCGAAGTTTAGTCAAATCCGACCATTTTTGAAGTCTCCAGGCTGACCCAAAGTTTTAGCCTCGTTTTGGCGCAAAACCGCGTCACAGGCACAAATAATCAAAATTTCAAAAACACCCCTAGATATTCACCCAAGGAACAAGCGTGCAAAATTTCAGCCAAATCCGACCATTTTTCAGGCTGCCCCAAAGTTTTTTGGACAGACACACAGACATTCTCAGATGCTAGCTCAACTGAAGTTGAGAATAAGGTATTCAGTGAAGGAATAAGTAGACAAAATTTAAAGTTTTTAAAGTCTCAACGTCCAAGGAATGGCCATATGAATTTTAAAAGTTTTTAAGCAAGATTTACAGGGGAGTCATTTTAAACCAGGGGAGTCAAGATTTCCTAGGAAATGTTAACTCTAGGGAGTCATAATTCACTAGTTTATATTAACTGGGGAGTTATAATTAACTAGTTTATTTTGATGGGGGAGTCGCTATAAACTAGTTTATTATGACTGGGGAGTCATTATTTAGGGGAGTTAAAATTTACTGTGACACCGGTGTATGCACCAGCGTGAGTGGATATTGAATATCTGCAAATAATCCTTAGATTATAAAAAATAATAGCAAACATGACTGTCAAACTGAACAGAAGAAAATAATACTACTACAATACTACAGTTAAAATGTTTAGCAGCATTTGATTGGTTTTAATTGTTTTGATTACATCATTTATTTTCTGCGAACGTACGC